>BPTQ01000008.1:25884359-26232511 GCA_019973895.1 Chrysanthemum seticuspe
AAGATACTTTGATTATGCACATAAACTACAAAGATACAATCCAAAGACAAAGACAAAATCTGTTCTTAAAGATGAAGCGGATAAAGATAAATTCACAAAGAAACTTGAAGTCAAACAAGTAGAATTCAAGTTAGGGGAGGATTGTTGGGATATGAAAGTGCTGAACAGTTAAAGTGCTGAAGATTAATAAAGTACTGCAGAATGACAAAGAACTGGAAAAAGTCAAAGAGTCAAAGTACTGCTAAATGATAAAGTCAAAGTACTGCATACGAAGTCAAAGTACTGCAAGATCAAAGAACTGTTTTATTCATTTATAGAAAGTCTTGTAATTCTAGAATATTCTATATTAGATTACTTGTCGTACAAGGATACAATTTGTAAACCGACTAGGGTATCCTTGAGCCTGTAAAAGGACCCCTAGATTGGCATTAGAGGTACGAATTCAAGAGTCTTAGAGTTAATGTTTTAGAGAAGATCGATATTCTTAGTGTTGTTGAAGTATCTGCATAATAAGCAGATTTAGAGTTAATAATAAAAGTTATTCTTCTTAGATTTGTTAAGTAAATTCCGCATACTTAATAAAGATTATTCAGTATTTCATTGTTAATAACTTAGGATTTATCCGAGGTTGTTAAACCTTAAACAAGCTATTTAAGTTAGTTTGGTTAGAGTACATCGATCCAACAGGGAGTAAAGACGAGATCCTTTCCCGTTACTTGCTCTCTATTTCTTTTTACTTCTTTCACATGTTTTTCTTAAAAACGATGTGTTGCTTTCCTTCAAACACTTTTTGTTTCGACAAAAAGGGGGAGAAGAATGTAAAAACTACAAATTCAAACTTTTACGAATTTTAGCTTTTCCTTAAAATAATTTTATGTTTTGTCATCAACAAAAAGGGGGAGATTGTTAATACAAATAAGCCGTAAAAACGTTAATTTATATTTTACGATCTTCTAATGTTTTGTCGATAACAAACGTAAAATCATGTTAATGAAAAAAATAAAATACGTAAATGGTTTGAACTAATAGTTTCTAACATATTCACACTTTCACATAAAACACTAAAACAAGTATAAGTGATTTTATAATTTAGTAATACATATGTACAACAACTACTATTTACATATTTGGGTAAAATATACACATAACTAGTATGTAGTATATTGGGTAATATAAATGGGTAGAAACTTAAGTATCACAACCCATTGGGCAAATACATTGAATGTAGTTGGGTACAACCCAAAGCCCATAACCCATAGAGCTTGACCCATAACCCATTGCATGACATCATGCTTATATCATACATGGATAATATCCATAACCCATGGATCAACCCATACCCAAGTGACCAAGTGCATTGCACTCAAAGATACATTGTATCTAGCTAAAAGATCCATGGTTCAACCCATGACCCATGACCCATAACCAAAATACCCATGGGTAAAAGGGAGTGCCGCACGGATCCCTAGCTTAACGCTAGACGGATCCCTTGTGGAAGGGATCTGTGGGATCCGGGGAACAGTAGGATTTTTCCTCTATAAATAGTGAGCCATTTCTTCATTGTTTCTTACCCCTTTCTAACACACTTTCTCCCTGAGTTAAAAACTCACTAACCTCAGATCCAAGAGATCTATGTTTGTAGTTTTGTTTTTGTGTGATCTTTTAGGTTCCTCTTAAAGGCAAGATCACCACCTTTGAAGTCGAGCAAGCTCAAGTCCATGAGTTGCCATGCTTCCTCATCATCAAGGCTACTGAAGTCTTCTTGTTGATGATTCCTTTCTTTCTTCAAAGAAGTGTAGTGTTGAAGACATTAGTGAAAGATGTCTCAAGTGTCAAGACGAAGATATTAGTGAAGGGTATCTATCTTCTAGAGCATAAGCACTTGTGGTAGGTGCTTAGAAGTCAAGACAAGAAGCATTAGTGAATGGTGCTTAGAAGTCAAGACTAGAAGCATTAGTGAAAGGTGCTTAGAAGTGAAGACACAAGACATTAATGAAAGGTGTCTTGTAGATCTAGTCAAAGGCATTAGTGAAAGGTGCCTTAGATGTACATTCGATATGGTGTGTTTTGATGTACTAGATAGACTAGCATTAGATCCAAGGATATTGATATCCTTGATGATGTTGTAAAGGAGTAGATCTCCTTTGGGATTAGTCGTTGGTGTAGTGTGGTAGTAGTTCCTCCATTGCAATGGAACTAGGTGTTTAGCCTAGTACCTAATAAAGGGTAGGCGACGTTGTGAAGGTGTAGTTCACCTTGGAGTGAAAGAACTAGGTACTTAGCCTAGTACCTTATAAAGGGTAGGCGACGTTGTATAGGTGTGGTTCACCTTGGAGTGAAAGAACCCGGTGGTTAGCCTAGCACCGAAAAAAGGGTAGGCGGCTTTGTGAAGGCTTCTCCGCCATAAGGAGATTGGTGTAGTGATTACGAACTCTCGAGTAGGTGACTCGGGGAGTGGAGTAGGGCAAGGAAGGTGTCCTTGTAGCCGAACCACTATAAATACTCACGTTGTGGTTTTGTGCTTCTTACTCTTATCTTTTCATTACCAACCTTTGTATGCTTGTTTATCAACATCCAACACACACATCCAAATAGATTGACATAATTTGATCTAAATAGATTAAAAGGAAGTTTTAATTGGCAAAACTATTCAACCCCCCTTCTAGTTTTTCACAATTGGCATCAGAGCTTCGTTACCAAGTTTCTTGAAGTATATTGTACTTTAAAAACTTGATACGATCCATGGTTAATTGAAAACTACAAAGAAGGTTTTTCATAAAAACAAACACCATTTTTTTAAACTATATGTTTGGATGTTGAGTTGATAACAACATTTTTTTTACTTGTTTCATTTAATTGCACTAATCCTCTTTGTCATGTTGATTAGTCAAAGCTCATACCCACCAAGCTATAGGAATCGCTTGGTAACAAGAATACCTTCCTTAAGAAGGTATCTTAAACGCAAAGGAGCAGGAATCGTCTAAGTGACATTTGTTGTGTCATTTGTAAAGACATTCCTAAGTGCGCTAGAGGTATGATTTTCTTTTTAGTTTGCTTGATAATTAAGTATGCCTATTTAGGTAATTATATGATTATCTTTTGTGCTTATACATGTATTACATGAAGCTTCATTAGGAAGCCTTTTTCTCACATACATGTTTTATTTCTCGTCTAAAGTCGTGGTATATAAAACTTATGTTTTGTTTCTTTTAATCCAATAATAAAACAAAACACGAATTTCAAGAATTCCTCCTTCCCCATAAATACTCCCACCGTCGACCACTCTATCAAATCCTCACTTTTTCAAATCTTCCAATTTCAAAAATTTCCTCTTATTCAAAAAAAAAACTTCATCTTCCTCCTCATTCCATCTCAACCGAAACCAAGAAGATTCGTCATCAACATGGTTTACATCGCGCTCGTGCTCATCGCCTTAACACTCATCGCACTTGTGTTCCCTATGATGAAGTTCACATATGGAGACATTTACTTTGTGTTGTTAATCTACATTGGGATCATATACCCAATCCTTTGTATCATCCTTAGTATTGAAATGCAATACTAATAATAATCTAGTTATCTAGGTTATTATTGTCATAATATGTTTGTCATTTCCTTTGATTTATTTGTTTCATATTCTTTCGTGATACATTAGAAGTCAGGTATGCATGCTAAAAGAAATTGTAGGATAAAACATATTTCGTGGTATAAAAATGTAAAACCTATGTGTTTATCAAATATGTTTCTGTTACTACAGATCCGCGGATCCCGGATGATATACTAGCCGGATCCATTTTGTAAAGGAACCATAGGATCCGTCCTACTGAAAAACAGTTTTCATGCAAGATTAAAAACCACTATCTTTCTAAAAGTAATAATCCACTTGAAAGTCAAAACCTTAAGTGAGTTAGAGTGTTAAAAACCATTGTTAATAAAAATCTAGTAAAAACATTAGATAATCATAGGTTGACCACAAACATCTTTGTTTTAACTTATCATTTCTATAGGATCAACTATGACGCACGAATATGAGTTTGATTTTTTACTCACTAGCGTCTACACTCCGAACATCTCTCTTGAACCCAACACGCCTGGCAATCATGTCTGTGGGTTCAATAATCTCGAAAACCGTCACTTCCACGAAGGACGTATTGTAGACACCTCTCTACAATTCGAAGAAGGTATCAATACCTCCTTCCGAGCCATAGGACTAGAATGTCTTCTTGAAGTCAACGAGAAGATATGTCCAAGGTTCATAATGGAATTCTTTCGTCAAGTTGAACTCGTTCGTAACGAGGATCGCTCTCTATCTATTTGGTTTTATATCAAAAACCAAAAGTTTACTCTAACCCTTGGGCATTTTGCTCACATCCTCCGGATTCCAAATCATGGACAATGTGCCTTCACCGAAGATTGGTCTCTCGATTCTCTCTTCAACTTTCGTGAAGAAAATAGCCCATATTGTTCACACATACCCTCCCCGGAAGATTTAAATCGCATAATATGCAAACCTCGACCATATTACTCCGATCCAAACATTATCTTCGCACGGGACATCCGAGAAGAGTACAAGCCTCTTGCACTCATCCTACGTGAGAATGTTTAGAGTCTTAAGGGAAATCGAGAAATCCTTCCCGCTTGTTGTGCTCACATGTTGTACTGTTTGCTAACACAACAACCATACAATCTCGCCTACTTCTTCGCAAGGCGAATTGTAAATCTTCAAGGATCCAAGAATAAAATCATCCCTTATGGAATGTTCTTGACACGCCTCTATCATAATGTTATGCACTTCCATCCTCAATTTCAAAGTCCGTTGTACGTAATTGTGAACAAGATGATGGAACCGCTAAACATATCTCTCATGAATACTTTCTTCATTCTTGATTCCACCAACACTCATCAATCACGTAATGATCCTCCTAGTGAAAAAACTCAAGAAACCTACTAGTATTTCAAAATAGGATCAATTCTCTTATAATCGTGCTTTATCAATGTAATCCTATTTCTCTCATGAAATAAAACATCTTACATTTGATATCTTAGTGTTAGAACCCCTTTAAATTAACCTTGGAATATAATGCATTGTCAAGATCATTGCATACCTTTAGTAAAGGTTCTGCTGAGCAGATGGACGGATCCCAAAGTTTGTGCTAGACGGATCCCTACACTTAGGGAACCGTGGGATCCGGAAAACAGAAAATGCAATTGCAAGCATTATATTTCAAACACATCCTTAGAACACCTCACACTAAGCTAAACATAGTGTCTTAAGGCAAATTAAGTCCTTATCAAGATAAGTAGATCCTTCCTATTCACACATAACTCACCTAGATCACACTCTAAGACGCTTGTAGATCTATCATTTTCACCTTAATCCATTACTCTTCCGCTCTCTAGATCACTCATCATTCTCACATGATCCCTCACATCTAGATTTAGAAATCTTTCGATTATGAAAAAATTGATCATAAATCATCCTTACCTCAAAATTGATCAAAGTTGATCAAATTCTAGTTTTCCCATCTCAAAGTTTCTAGGATATTTTCCAAAACACTATCCTAAGTCACAACCTGATCTCTAGGATCAGTTAGCTTCAATTGATACTCTCATCTTTAGTGTCATCCTTGCTCATCCATTAGTACTCTTGAAAGTTCCAAATCCTTCCATAAAAGACAATCATTAGCTACATCACTCATTACCTTCAAGTACTTAAGCACCACTTCATTTAAGACACTTAGGAGGACTGAAACACTCAAGATGTTATAGGTATTAGATCTTAGAAACATCATTTCCACTCTTTCATAGCTGCTGAGAGCCGGATCCCTAGGATTAGCCTAGACGGATCCCTCTGAGGAGGGAACCGTGGGATCCGGATGACAGTTTATGTCAAATCTTGCTAAAACAATCATTTCAACTCATCTTCCTAACTCAAACACTCCATCTCATCTTAAATGACTTCCTAGATCAGTGCAAACTCTGAAGTTGACTCTTGTGCATGTTAATCATCACATTCCAATGAATCCTAGTGGCTTAAGGCTTAAATGCACTTGCCAAATCTCTTGGTTTATAAACCACTTTGTTAGGACCTCCATAGTCATCACTCTCATCCTAACTTTCAGCTCTTTAGAAACCCTTGCAAACCTCTTGAAATCATCTCATCATGAGGAAAACCCCAAGTAGTAACTTATCCACCAAAGAACCACCCATGAAAAAGGCTCGTGTCATACACGAAATTTCTTCAACCGAATCATCTCCGGTCAAGCCAACAAATGATAGGACCTTTACTCAACCAATCAAACTAATTCCTAAAAGGATAGTACCCACAAAACTACCTATGCCAAACACCACCATACCTCCTAGGCCAAACAATATCATCTCCACTAAACCATCACCAATGGTTCCTAGAGCTATCTCTTTTACATCCCCACTATCATCACCACACCTCTACAATTTAGAGGACTTGCCTCCTAGGCCGTCTCATCCGCTTCCGCCGACAACATTTTCCTCATTAGGAGGAATAATGGTACAAAATCAAGGTGTTGAGTCAACACTTGCTCCGGCTTCCTTTTCGCCGTTTCCATCATATAATCCCATTTGGATTATGAGAAATCATCAAAGTCAACCACCCGACCATATGGAAGTTGACACTTCTCTACCACCATCATCATTCTTGGTCGAGTCATTCTCAAATGCGCCTCCACCAATCCCTCCATCGTTTGAAGCTCCACAAGTCGCTTCACTTGATCCTTCGCATCAAGCCATTTCATTTCTTCCACCACCACTACCTAGCCATGACAAAGATTGCTATCATTGTCAACATGTTGAAAGTTTGATACATGAAGTACGAGAAGACCAACGTTTCATGTTCTATCATCTCCTCGAACGTTTCGACGAGATTAAACCTAAACAAAACTCAAGCTAGATGATTTTAGTGGTGTCCTAACATCAAGAGATAGTTGGTTTAGAAATTCCTAGTCATGTATTTTCTTAGTTTTTAGAGTCATGTATATCATAACTCTAGTTTTATTAAATGGAATTACATGCTACTTGTTATTTTTCTGAGCATATGATTACTTTGTATTCATATCTCATTTTTGTTTATAACATTACTTGTTATATCACCTTTGCTAAAATTAATCAGCTAATACGGATCCCTCAGAATTGCCTAGATGGATCCCTACTAGGAGGGAACCGTGGGATCCGTGAGACAGAAAGCTATTTTCTACTAACTTGGACCACATTTGCAGGAAATTGTGAATTATACTTGCTTTCTAACCTTTGTTTTGTAGTTATTCAATCTACACATGAAGACTTTGACATCCTAAAGCTAGGGGAGCTTTATGTCAAAGCAATACATTGCAAATTACTTGCAATACTACGTTTACTTTTTGTGACATCCCCTTACTTGCAAACAATCATCAAGGGGGAGCATATTCGTCAATTAGATGAAATCTCTTGCAAACTTACTTGCAAACAATCTAGATTAGTATTACTTTCTTGACGCCCTTACATAGGGATGGACTCGTCAAGGGGGAGTAAAGACGAGATCCTTTCCCGTTACTTGCTCTCTATTTCTTTTTATTTTTACCTCTTTCACATGTTTTTCTTAAAAACGATGTGTTGCTTTCCTTCAGACACTTTTTGTTTCGACAAAAAGGGGGAGAAGAAAGTAAAAACTACAAATTCAAACTTTTACGAATTTTAGCTTTTCCTTAAAATAATTTTATGTTTTGTCATCAACAAAAAGGGGGATATTGTTAATACAAATAAGCCGTAAAAACTTTTATTTATATTTTACGATCTTCTAATGTTTTGTCGATAACAAACGTAAAATCATGTTAATGAAACAAATAAAATACGTAAATGGTTTGAACTAATAGTTTCTAACATATTCACACTTTCACATAAAACACTAAAACAAGTATAAGTGATGAGTGCTTATTCACTCATCATTTTTACCCATCTAAGACCACAAAAACGTCTAAAAACACGGAAATATGACCAAATATACTGCAGATATCCTTGGAGTGTGTTTTTATGTATTTCAGGTACAAAGGATCGAAAACAGGGCAAAAACGGACAGAATTGAGCTTGGAATGGAAAACGTGCTTTGCAGATGGAGCCGGAAGCGGATTTTCTACATTTTCAGAGCCCGTAATACACATTTGGGAGTGAGCTTGGGGAATCAGACGGAAAACCTAACCCTAAAACCCAAATTTCCATTTCACCTTTCAACCGAACCCAAAATGATCGTTTTACCCGTCACCAAAAAAATCCAAATTCATATTTCATTCCCCTAAACCTTATTTTTATTTAAAACCAATTATTTTTCAAAAACCAATTTTTATTGAAAATATTTTCTCTTAAAAAAAAAAAAAAAAAAAAAAAAAAAAAAAAAAAAAAAAATGTTTTAAGTAAAAATCAGAAAAATACAAGTTTTATCAAAAACCTTTTAAATAAAATCCTCTCTTTTATTTTAATCCCTTTAAACCACCCATTGAACCCCCCCTAAACCTTTTAAAACCTTTACTTAATCATATTTTTTTACACTCCTAAACCTTTTACAAACACTTAATCCCCTTTAATCCCTTTCTACCCATTTTTATAAAAACCCAACTAAACCATTAAACCCAAACCCATTTTAATCAAAAAACCCAACCCATACCCGTTTGACACTTACCCAACTTTTTACCCTTTTCCCTCTTCACCCCATTTTCCCCAAACCTGATAAAACCAAAACCCAGAACACCATAAAAACCCTTGGCGCCAAAAAGTATCCAAACCCCCTCCTTGTCTTCTTCCCACACATCACTCTCATCCCACTGATAACCAAGCCAGACCCTCCCCCACAAGCACATGGTCTCACTTGCCATGTTGGCAATCCTAAGTTACCTCATTGGAGCTCATTAAAGAGACGGCTTAGATTACTCCCCTTGGTGCCCAAGCTCAATGGATGGCTCAGATTAAAGCAAAGAAACACAAAGACTCCAATCCTCACTTCTGTCTCACAACAAAAGCACAAGTAGTAGCACTTGAAGACCTAGCAAGAGTAGTATAAATAGTAGTGCTTGTAGCCTTTGAAAGGCATTAGGATTTAGTTTTAAATTTACTTTTCAGTTTTAATTTCAGTTGTAAAAGTTTTTTTTTAATTAATGAAAACAATTTTTTTTACTGAACTGCTTGTTTCACTAATAAGCACTTTAGTGCTTATTAGCTTATTGTCCTCTCATTACTATTTTTCTCAAATTCCATTCTAGCTATAAGTCAGTTTACAGTAGAAAATCCAAGTTAGCTTTTAAGAAAAATTCGTTTTATTAGTCTAACAGCCCTGTACAGGGGTGTTTGGTCTTGGCTCAAACTTGGGTCAAAACACGTTCTTACCCACTTTGACTTTACAAGTCAAAGTGCTTTTAAGATTTTAAAGTAGTCTAGTAAGGATTAAAACAAGTTTTCAAGTTGAAAAACAAAAAGTTAAAAAAAAAGTTTTTTTTAGCCTATTTCTCACCAAAAAAGTTTCAAATCTGCTTCTCTTGTAACTTCACATACCCATTTAAATATATTGATAGTTATTATGCACTTAGGATCAGTTTATTTAGCTTAAAATTGCATTTAAAAACCTGCACTTGGTCTTTTTTTTTCTGTTACAGCAGCTTGCTGCAGTCCCATTGCATGCTTTTCATAGCTTATATTTCAGCTGCTTTAGGCTTATTTATAGCTCCCAAGTAGATTTTAGGATACCCCACTATCCCTAGTTGCATGTTTAGGTCCCCTTTTAGGATTAGGATTAGAGTTAGTAGCTTATTTTTAAGCCAAATCAGCCCCCACTTGGCCGTTTTGCTGTCCCATAACAGCAGCCTAGGCACCAAGCTTTCTTTTAGCTTATCATAAGTTAGCTTTAGCTTATTTAGGATACTTTAGTGCTTGTTTAGATAATATAGATTAGGTTTAGTAGTATTTAGCTTATTTAGTGCTCATTTATGCTTATTATCCAATTGTAGCTTATTTTGTCCCTTTTATGCTTATTTCCTCATGAATGCTTAGGATCTCTTAAAACTGCTTATTTCCTTTTTGTCCCTTTGTTCTTGTTTGATTTTCAGCATATCTAGCTTATTCTTGTTTCAAAACCATGCATGCTTGCTTATTTCCATAGTGCTTATTCAAGTAATTTGGTACTACAATCTGATAAAAGGAGTTTTGTTTGAGCTATACTTAACTGAGGTAAATAAGCAGTTGAAACTGCTTGTTCTTCAAGTTTTGACAAAAAGTGCTTTTACAAAAATCTTGGATTTGTTCTTATAATTAAGCTGTAAAAGAAAAAATCAAAAAAAAATGTTTGCAAAAAAATAGCATTGCTGGGATTCGAACTCTGGCCACCCAGCTCACCACACACACACTCTACCAACTGCCCTAGGGTCTTTTTCTGTTAATATGTTGCACACTTAGTTATTTATATACAAAGTCAGTTTTAACATTCTTAGCTTATTTAGCTTTTTAATTGCTTATTCCAAAAAGCAGTGGTGGTTTTTAAATTTTTCTTAGATTCAGTATTACTTAAAGTATTTTTAGTAAAATTTTCAGATTTTTCCAAAATCATTTAGTATTTTTTACAATTAAATTAGATTGAATTATATTTTAATTCATAATAAATAATTTAAAAGTCGAAAAAATACCCGGCTTTTTTCTAAAATTATTTTTAGTCATTTAGAACGTAGGAAAATTAGTTTCACATCCGTAGGCCTTAAATTGCATTATTTTCACTTTTGGAGCTCGGGATTAGCCCGGGTTTTCACGTTTTTGCATATTAGCACCCTAGGACTTAGTTTAAGCTTAATTTTATTGTTTTTTATGCTTAGTAGTAGTTAGTTTGTCATTTATTTTGTTTCCCTAGCCTTAATTACTTTCCCGTTAATTAATTTGTATTTAACGTAATCAAAAACAAAAATCTCAAACAATTCAAGCATTTTAATAACAAACCTCAAACGACATCCTCAATTCACACCTCGTTGGGACACGACCCGGGTAATCACTTACCCGGTATCACTTATACCACATTCGTGAGTTTTGGTACGTTAACCCTTTTCCTAAAAGGTTGATTTGTCGATTCTCGCGTGTATCTTATATTTTATATATTTTCTTAAACGAATCAATAAGTGATTTTATGATTTAGTAATACATATGTACAACAACTAGTATTTACATATTTGGGTAAAATATACACATAACTAGTATGTAGTATATTGGGTAATATAAATGGGTAGAAACTTAAGTATCACAACCCATTGGGCAAATACATTGAATGTAGTTGGGTACAACCCATGGAGCTTGACCCATAACCCATTGCATGACATCATGCTTATATCATACATGGATAATATCCATAACCCATGGATCAACCCATACCCAAGTGACCAAGTGCATTGCACTCAAAGATACATTGTATCTAGCTAAAAGATCCATGGTTCAACCCATGACCCATGACCGATAACCAATATACCCATGGGTAAAAGGGAGCGTCCCACGGATCCCTAGCTTAATGCTAGACGGATCCCTTGTGGAAGGGATCCATGGGATCCGGGGAACAGTAGGATTTTTCCTCTATAAATAGTGATCCATTTCTTCATTGTTTCTTATCCCTTTCTGACACACTTTCTCCCTGAGTTAAAAACTCACTAACCTCAGATCCAAGAGATCTATGTTTGTAGTTTTGTTTTTGTGTGATCTTTTAGGTTCCTCTTAAAGGCAAGATCACCACCTTTGAAGTCGAGCAAGCTCAAGTCCATGATTTGCCATGCTTCCTCATCATCAAGGCTACTGAAGTCTTCTTGTTGATGATTCCTTTCTTTCTTCAAAGAAGTGTAGTGTTGAAGACATTAGTGAAAGATGTCTCAAGTGTCAAGACGAAGATATTAGTGAAGGGTATCTATCGTCTATAGCATAAGCACTTGTGGTAGGTGCTTAGAAGTTAAGACAAGAAGCATTAGTGAAAGGTGCTTAGAAGTCAAGACTAGAAGCATTAGTGAAAGGTGCGTAGAAGTGAAGACACAAGACATTAGTGAAAGGTGTCTTGTAGATCTAGTCAAAGGCATTAGTGAAAGGTGCCTTAGATGTACATTCGATATGGTGTGTTTCGATGTACTAGATAGACTAGCATTAGATCCAAGGATATTGATATCCTTGATGATGTTGTAAAGGAGTAGATCTCCTTTGGGATTAGTCGTTGGTGTAGTGTGGTAGTAGTTCCCCCATTGCAATGGAACTAGGTGCTTAGCCTAGTACCTAATAAAGGGTAGGCGACGTTGTGAAGGTGTAGTTCACCTTGGAGTGAAAGAACTAGGTACTTAGCCTAGTACCTTATAAAGGGTAGGCAACGTTGTGTAGGTGTGGTTCACCTTGGAGTGAAAGAACCCGGTGGTTAGCCTAGCACCGGAAAAAGGGTAGGCGACGTTGTGAAGGCTTCTCCGCCATAAGGAGATTGGTGTAGTGATTACGAACTCTCGAGTAGGTGACTCGGGGAGTGGAGTAGGGCAAGGAAGGTGTCCTTGTAGCCGAACCACTATAAATACTCGCGTTGTGGTTTTGTGCTTCTTACTCTTATCTTTTCATTACCAACCTTTATATGCTTGTTTATCAACATCCAACACACACATCCAAATAGATTGACATAAGTCGATCTAAATAGATTAAAATAAAGTTTTAATTGGCAAAACTATTCAACCCCCTCTTCTAGTTTTCCACACACCTCATAATTATCTTCATTATAGCTACATCGTGGTTACATGACTAATTAAACGTGGTCATTAAGCAGTTGTAACTGCCACTTGAATATGTCAATGTATGTTACAAGTTGATTCCAGTACTAGCAGTACTTACATAACACTAGCAGTACTTACATAGCACTAGCAGTTTTTACATAGCACTAGCAGTAGAAACATTGCCTAGCAGTACTAACTTAGCAATAGCAGTAGAAACACTGCCTAGCAGTACTAACTTAGCACTAGCAGTAGAAACTCTGCCTAGCAGTACTAACTTTAATACTAGCAGTATTAACTTGTAAATCTCACCACTATAGAGTCAGGGTGTTCAGGGACCTTATGGGTGTACACTCCGTACCTCCTGACCCATTACCAGGTGTAAACTAATCATGCACTAAATTTTCCAACATTAGCAAGTCGCAACATTCATGTGTGTGTATCTAAGCTAAAAGAAGTCTCTTGTTGTCCTTGAAAAAAATCACGCCTCCAATGCAAATGTATGGATTATGCAGAATGGTGATCCAAAATCATTCACACATATATTCACCATTAACATACCAATAACATCGATAAGACAAGTAGCTGGATTCAGAAAGAATGGTGCACCCCTCCTTGAAAAGGAAAAAGCTTTCAAAGGGAATCAACTAATTGTAAAGAAAAAAGCTTTGAAAGGGAATCAACTAAGTGTAAAGAAAAAAGCCTTTAAAGGGAATCAACTACTTGTAAAGAAAAAAGCGTTTAAAGGGAATCAATTAACTGTTTATGAACCCAACTCTAAACAAATCAACTATACTTGGATTACCGGGCCATTTTCTCACTTCTTTGCAACTCCCTACACACAAACACTGCTTTTACTTGATCATAAAGATAGTGTGGATTCAGAGACGGCGCCAATTGGAATAGGCAAGCAAGAGTTGGATGAAGAAAGGGAATATTGCTAGAACCACGTAAGCAATCCACAAAAAAAAATTCCACACGCTGATGTGGCAGGGGCTGATTGGTCTAATCATGCTTTTGTTATTAATTCTTCATTTGATGATGATTCTCACTCTTTTGCTGAACATTATGCACTTTTATCATGTTAAAAATGAAGCAGCTTATACTAAATAAGTTGTCTGGTTACTGTTGGCAGCAATTCATGAAATTTTTAAATTTCATGTATAATATTATGGGTGAAAGCTAAAGATACGCAACGTAGTTTTTCAGAACAGACGATGTACGCAATGAACTTTGAAAATTACCATTGTACGCAAAATACTTTCAAATTTGGAACAATGTACGTAATATGACCGGTAACTAATAGGTTACCAGGTCACAAAGTTTGAAAAATGACAGAAATGGTCCCTGTGGCTTGCGTTGGCTTTCACAGGTCATCCCTTGACTTTATTTTCGGTTAAAAAAGTTTCAGTAATGGTCCTTATGGTCATCAACTTTCAGATTTAGTCCGTTTTTGTCCGTTTTTCTTACGTTTTGTCCGCTTTTCTTACGTTTTTATCGGTTTTCATCCGTTTTTGTCCGTTTTTCTTACATTTTTCTTAAATTTTTGTCCGTTTTTCTTACGTTTTGTCTGTTTTCTTTCGTTTTCATCCGTTGTTCTTATGTTTTGTTCGTTTTTGGTACGTTTTTATCGATTTTAATTGGTTTTTGTCCGTTTTTCTTACATTTTGTCCGTCTTTCTTACGTTATTGTACTATTTCAACATATTGAAAAAATTTTCCAAAAAGAAAAAAAATTTGTAAAAAAATTTCCAAAAATAAAATTGAAATTTTTTCGCAAATTTGAAAAAAATATCCAAAAAAAATTTGAAAAAATAAATTGGAAAAAAAATATTTCCGAAAAAAAATTTAAAAATTTGAATAAAAAAAATATTTTTCAAAAATACCTTTTTTGTTTCAAAACCTTTTTTTTCAATACTTTTTGAAATTTGAACATATTGAAAAAAAATTGTAAAAAAAATTCCGAAAAATATTAAAAAAAAAAACGGACATATTTATTTTTTTTCAATATGTCCAAATTTCGAAAAATATTGAAAAAAAAATTGAAACAAAAAAAGTATTTTGACATAATGAAAATAAAAATTTTCAAAAAAAAAGTTTTTAAGAATTTTTTAAAAAAAATATTATTTTTATTCAAAAAAAAATTTTGGAATTTTTTATTCAATTTTTTTTTTGAATTTGAAATTTTTTTATTTTTTTTCAAATTTTTTTTTCGGAAATATTTTTTTTCCAATTTTTTTTTCCGAAATATTTTTTTTCCAATTTTTTTTTTGAAAATTTTTTTTCCAATTTTTTTTTCTTTTTGGAAAAAATTTTCAATATATTGAAATAGCACAAAAACGTAAGAAAAACGGACAAAATGTAAGAAAAACGGATGAAAACCGATAAAAACGTACGAAAAACGGACAAAACGTAAGAACAACGGATGAAAACAGGCAAAAACGAAAGAAAACAGACAAAACCTAAGAAAAACGGACAAAAACGGATGAAAACCGATAAAAACGTAAGAAAAACGGACAAAATGTAAGAAAAACGGACAAAAACGGATGAAAACGGAAAAAACGGATTAAATCTGAAAGTTAATGACCATAAGGACCATTACTGAAACTTTTTTAACCGAAAATAAAGTCAAAGGATGACCTGTGAAAGTCAACGCAAGCCACAGGGACCATTTCTGTCATTTTTCAAACTTTGTGACCTGGTAACCTATTAGTTACCGGTCATATTACGTACATTGTTCCAAATTTGAAAGTATTTTGCGTACAATGGTAATTTCTAAAGTTCATTGTGTACATCGTCTGTTCTGAAAAACTACGTTGCGTATTTTTAGCTTTCACTCTAATATTATTGTTCTCTCTTAAATAATGTGTGTGAAACATTCTGTTTGCTTTGGTTGTACATCATAACCGCTGAGACCACTCTATTCCTATCGAATGTGTAATGTACCTCATGTATGAACCACTTCGTTAAGAAGAAGTAAGAATGATAGACAAAAGTGTAATCAATATTTTGACAAGTATTGTAAATTTGTTTTATAGAAAGCTAAAGAAGAAGCTGGTGTTTGCTTTTCTTTAAAGGGTTAATTCCATATTTTCCCAACAAAAAATCATAATATCATATATATACCCAATTTAAACACAAAAGTTGTCATGTCTACCCATTTTACAAATTTATACATTTTAATTTTTCTTGAAAAACTTAAAAATATCAAGTTGAAATGTATAGACTATTTTACCCCTCTTAATAACGAATAGTAAATTTCATAAAGCATTTTGAACTAGATAAGCAATCAATTTATTCTGAAAGTGAAGAGATGTTTCAATTAGGAACATTAATCGGTAATGTATAAGTCAGTTCGAGTGTTGATGTGTTACATGATTTCTTGAAGTAAATGCTTCCATTTGCCCTGATTTCGTAAATGCTTGTGATCTGGTTAGTTGTCAGCAAGGTGTTGTTGGATCCATCAATTGCTGGAACTATATCCATGGTATGTATGTTTCTTGTTATACTAGTTCTTCGTTAACTGCAAATTCTCACACACCCATGTACATTAACATCAGGATAGGACTCATAAACTGCAAATACTCTTTCACATCCTGTATCACTTCTATGTTTGTATCACTAACTAATTTATTTATTTATTTTTTGAAAGGCAAATAATTTCACTCATAAACTAGCAAGCAGCTAGAAAACAGCATGATGATAAACGTGATACTAAAACACCAAACTTAAAAAGTGTACGAAAGTATCAGCAACAATAGATTCACAACAATACTTTATTCAAACCAAAGCCTCAATAGTCAGCTTAGATTAAACCAACAGTAGTATCCAAAGTGTTACAAGGTTAGGTTAATGTCAATGAGACAATAACCAGACAAATACAAAGAAGAAGAAATAAGATCAGTACAATGATCTGAAAGAGAGATTGTAAGACAATGACTGCACACTTCGTTGTTTCTAACCCTAGATTAGGGGAGGATTAAATAGAAGAAAAAGATACACAATGACTCCCTCAACGGTCATAAATAAGCATCAGCAGAAATGGACAATCATCAGCAGAAATGAGAACTTAAACCATTTATGCTTTGTCCAAGAATAACCCCTGTAATAAGCCTGCAATAAACATAACTTGAAAACCATTAGCAATTGATAGAATGACATGTTTGTCACAAATTATGACCACAAATTCTAACATTCCCCCTTAATCTGTTGGGCAAACATATCAAACAATATCAATTTTTCACACAAGAATTTATGCTGATAAACAGGAAGGTTTTTTGTAAGGATGTCTGCAGTTTGATTTGAAGAGCCAATCTTTTTGGCATTTATAACACCTCTTGCAATTTTTTCCCTGATGAAGTGAACATCAATTTCAAAGTGTTTTGATCTTTCATGGAAAACAGGATTGACAGCAAGTTGTAAAGCAGATTTGTTATCACAAAAGAGATTAACAGGGAGATTGATATCAACTTTTAGATCTTTTAAGATTTTTTGAATCCAAATAATTTCACAGGCAGCAGTAGACATTGATCTATACTCTGCTTCTGTGGAAGATTTTGAAAGGGTGTTTTGTTTTTTACTTTTCCATGAGATCAGACAATCATTAAAGAAAACACAATAACCTGTTACAGATTTCCTGGTTTTCTTGCATTTAGCCCAGTCTGCATCATTATACCCTTCAAGATGATTTTCAGAGTTACTGAAATTGTACCTTAGACCTTTTCCTGAAGCTCCTTTCAGATATCTCAGAACATTGAGGGCACATTCTAGATGAGATTTCAGAGGAGAATGCATATATTGTGCCAGACAATGAACTGAGTATGAGATATCAGGTCTGGTATGGGTAAGATAAATAAGTTTCCCAAGTAACTTCTGATAGCCAGTAATGTTAACAAGAAAGGGATCATCAGTAGTGGGTATGTATGGAAGAACAGAGTTGGGTTCCATGGGAGTGGACACAGGTTTGCACCCAAGAAGTCCAAATTCTTTGAGAAGTTCAAGGCAATATTTTCTTTGGGTGAGACATATGTCATTACCAGTTTTTAAAACCTCAATGCCAAGAAAATATTTTAAGTTTCCCAAGTCTTTGATATGAAATTTAGATTTTAGAAATTCTTTGAATAGGTTTATCTCATCAATGCAGTTTCCAGTAAGCACAATGTCATCCACATAGACAAGCAAAGCAATAAACTTGTTATTCTCTGTTTTGGTGAACAACGAATGATCATTGACAGATTGAACAAAGTTACTTTCTTTTAATACACTAACAAGTTTTTCATTTCATTTCCTGGGAGCTTGTTTAAGGCCATACAGAGACTTGAAAAGTTTACAGACTTGATTCTTATTGTTTTCATTACAGAACCCCTTAGGGATGGTCATATAGACATCCTCATCAAGGTCTCCATACAAAAAGGCATTGTTAACATCAAGTTGGAAAAGAGGCCATTTGTTTTTCACAGCTAAGGCAATAAGACATCTAACAGTAGACATTTTTACAACAGGAGAAAAAGTTTTATCATAGTCTATTCCTTCCCTTTGGTTATAACCTTTAGCAACTAATCTAGCCTTGTATCTATCAACTTCACCATTGGCTTTATATTTGATTTTGAAGATCCATTTGTAACCAATGGGAGTTCTATTAGGTGGAAGATCAGTTATATCCCAAGCATGATTTTCATTTAAGGCCTCAATTTCAGAGTTCATAACATCAACCCAATTACTGTCAAGAATAGCTTCTTCATAACATGTAGGTTCAATACTTTTATTTAGACTAGAGGCAAAGTAGTAGTTATCTTTGTTAAGATTAGAGTAATTAATGACCTTTTCAACACCATATTTAACTTTCCCTTCAACAATAAAATCATTAAGAGTAGTAGGCAGTTTGGAAACTCTAGTTGACCTTCTAGCAGTAGTAGCTCGCAAGCCTTCTTCTTGTTCAGAGTTCTGATTTAAATCAGAGGATGTATCAGCAGAATCAGAAGATGAATCAGCAGAATGTGATTCATGTGATATGGTGCCCTCAGGGTGTGTATTTTCATCTATGGATGTTGTAACAGGTTCATCATCCCCAGTAGGATGACCCAACACTGTGCCATCATCATAGGATGTCACTCTCCCTTCATCATTAGGACTTGTTTGTGAGTCAAAGAAATTTTTGTGATTTAAATCTTTAGGCACATAAGTTTCAACAAAAGGTTTTGACAAAGAATTTTTCATTTTGAAAGGAAAAACAGTTTCATAAAATTTGACATCTCTGGAGTAAAAGATATTTTTTGTTTCTAAACTTAAAAGTTTATAACCTTTTTTCTCATTTGAATACCCAATAAACACACTTTTTTCAGACCTACTACTAAATTTATCAGGGATGTTGAGAATGGTGGCATAGCATAAGCAGCCAAAGACTCTAAGGAGAGAGAGTGAAGGGTCATCCCCATACACAAGAGAGAATGGAGACTTGCCAGACAACACTGAAGAGGGTAACCTGTTTATGACATAGGCAGCAGTTAGAACACATTCAGGCCAAAGATATAGAGGTAATTCCCCCTGAAACATAAGGGATCTAGCCACATTAAGGAGATGCCTATGTTTCCTTTATGCAATACCATTTTGTTGTGGTGTATAAACACAAGAGGTTTGATGTAAAATTCCTTTTTCATGAAAGAAGTGTTGAAGTTTGTTATTGACAAATTTTGTCCCATTATCACTTCTGAATATCTTAACATTGTGTTCAAATTGATTTGATAGCATATGAGTAAAGTTGACAATGGAAACATAAACATCATCCTTTCCCTTAAGCATATAAACCCAGACATCCCTGGAGTAGTCATCAACAATGGTTAGAAAATATTTGTAACCATCTTTGCTAGTGACTTTATATGGTCCCCATACATCTAGATGAACAAGTTGACCAATTTTAGTTGATTTATGTTCACTTAGAGGGAATGGTTCCCTGGTTTGTTTAGCTTTATTGCAAGTATCACAAAGATGGTCAGATTCAGATGTACTATCAAGTTTAAGAGTGGGTTTAAGTATATGTAGGACTTGGTCAGAGGGATGACCAAGTCTTTGATGCCAGAGATTTCTAGAAACATGACAAACAGATATGCAGTTATTAGAAGTAATCTTACATGTAGAATCAATATCAAACATATATAACCCATTGCATTGTTTACCAATCCCCACAATCCTTTTTTGATGTAAATCCTGTATATAGCAATTAGATTCATTAAATCCAAAAAACATCTTATTGTCTCTAGCAATCTTATGAATAGACAGCAGACTGACATTGTACTCAGGAACAACCAGAACATCAAAAAGAGTTAGGTCATTATTGACTTTTAAATCACCAATTTTAGTAATTAAGGCCTGAGTACCATTGGGATGACCAACAGTTAGACCAAGATTTGAAATGTCAACAACATTGATTAAAAAATTTGCAGATACAGTCATGTGCTGATTTGCACCAGAGTCAACAATCCAACCAAGACTGATGTTTCCAGATAAAGTTTTTGTGTTGTTATTAAAAAATTTGTTGAAGTTTATGTTAAACTTGACACTACCATTAAAGAAAGTTCCTGAAAATTTTTTACCTGCCATGTTGGCATTAGCAGAAGACACATTGTTGTCATTAAGAAGACTCATAAGTCTGGAGAGTTGTTCATTAGACAAAGAGACAGGAGAGTTGCTAGTTCTATTATCAGTGACATGATTAGCATCAGTGGAAACATTGTTACTGCTGAAAGGTTTGGCATTAAAGTTCCTTTTGACATATCCAGCAGGATAACCAACAAGATCATAACATCTATCAACAGTGTGACCAGGTTTTTTGCAGTTAGTACATTTGAGATTCATGTTTGGTCCTCTGTTGTTTGAGCTGTTACCAGCATTAAAACCAGAACCTTTATTGAAACTGTTGTTGTTAAATCTTTTTTTGTTATCAAGATATTTTCCACCATCAAAGGTTTTTGCAGCAAAAGCAGTAGCATTGGGTTTAGCAGAGCTATTCCCAGATGAAACATTTATGTGGTAGAGAAAGCAATTTTGACATTAGGCAAAGGGTCTCTAGTTAAAATATTACTTCTGATGGGAACATAGGAGTCAACAAGACCCATAAGAAATTGCATTAATTTGATTAGCTGATTGTGTTTTTCAAAATGTTTTGCAGCCTCACAAGTACAGGGAGGTAAGCTAATCATACAATCAAATTGTTTCCACAAAGAATTAAGGTTGTTGTAATAATCAGCAAGAGAAGACCCATTTTGACTAAGAGAATTTATATTTTTATGCAAATTAAAAATAGCTGAACCATCAACCTTATCATAAGTATCTTTAAGGTGATTCCACATTTCATAAGCAGTTTTGGCATAGATAGCTCCAGCAAATAATTCAGGACTGAGAGAGTTAAGAATCCAGGTGACAACAACAGAGTTACAAGTATCCCATTGAGTAGCAATAATAGGATTCGAGTCATCTCTTAAGCAAGTACCATCAATAAATCCTAACTTATTATGATTCTTTAAGGCAAAGGTCATGGCCATTTTCCATATTTTATAATTTTCTGTTCCAGTGAGTTTGATGGAAATAATAGGAGTACCATTAGTGTTGTTAGGGTGTAAATATAAAGCATCACCAAAAGATAAGTTTTTTTCAGTGGAGGAACCACCACCAGTATTATCATCACCAACAGCCATAAGAAAGACAGAAAAATAACAACTAATGCAGATGAACAGATAAGAGACAGTAAGAATAAGAACATGAAATTAAGAAACAACAAGAACCAAGCCTGTGAACTGGGGTAAACCAGAGCAGGTATTCATACCACTCAGAGGTGGTAGATCAAGATGTTACTCTACCCGTTTGCACCCACAAAGACTTAGGTATTGTCGTTGAAGATGAGAGTAGACTTACAGAGTAATATGCAGCGGAAGTAACAAATCACAATTACCCTAGATTCACTTAGTCTATGGCTAATTGAGAATAAGAGATAACCAGCGATTGCGCCAATAGTAATAACCCCAAACCACCTTTTGAAACCCAAAATAGCTTTTGATTGTTGCTGTGATTATGAGCCTGAAGCTTTGATACCATGTACGAAAGTATCAGCAACAATAGATTCACAACAATACTTTATTCAAACCAAAGCCTCAATAGTCAGCTTAGATTAAACCAACAGTAGTATCCAAAGTGTTACAAGGTTAGGTTAATGTCAATGAGACAATAACCAGACAAATACAAAGAAGAAGAAATAAGATTAGTACAATGATCTGAAAGAGAGATTGTAAGACAATGACTGCACACTTCGTTGTTTCTAACCCTAGATTAGGGGGAGGATTAAATAGAAGAAAAAGATACACAATGACCCCCTCAACGGTCATAAATAAGCATCAGCAGAAATGGACAATCATCAGCAGAAATGAGAACTTAAACCATTTATGCTTTGTCCAAGAATAACCCCTGTAATAAGCCTGCAATAAACATAACTTGAAAACCATTAGCAATTGATAGAATGACATGTTTGCCACAGATTATGACCACAAATTCTAACAAAAGGTAGTGCCTATATTAGCTTGAATCGCACTAACTAACAATCAATAGATAAAATGATCTGATTGAGGCGCCTTTGTTGTCTTATACGGAGTACTTTTTTTCATTGGTGAATGGAACAACTCAAAGATGGAAAGAAGCAAACTAATTAAGTGAATCGAACAACTCGATGAGACAAACCACAAAGTCATCTTAAAGGTAACTGAAGGAGATATACTGAAGATATACAAGGCCTTCCTAATAACATTTCATGTTGAGCCAAAGGATGGTAAACAATTTGCCACATGGATGTTTGAGTTTGAGAAACCAGATAGAAGCGTACCTGATTCAACTTCTTTTATGGAACTTGTATGCAGTATTACCAAAAAACATAGATGCCCATGCCATCAATATATAGATCTCCAAGTACTAAATTAGGCAATGATTGATGAAGGAATCATGTGTTGACTCAGATTTGCGTCTTTTGCTAATAATAATCTCGGAAGTATTTAAGTAATTCAACTGTAACAGACTAACAGAGATGGTTGCTCTGAACATGTATATGATGTTATATTTTTGGCTTGCATCTTTAATTATCATGTATCTGAAAGATAATATTTTTGTAATAATTTGGGTTATTCCTTTTTTTCTCCTTGTTTGTGTATCATAAACGATATTGAACCATGACCACTTTCACTCATCGTACATGTTTGTTTGAGCAATGCTAGAACCACATAAAGAATCCACACAAAAATTCCACACACTGATGTGTCAGCGGGTGATTGGTTGAATCAAAGAGAGGAGAGAGAAACTGACACAAAATACACCAATTACCTGCTGACACATCAACGTGTGGATTTCTTTTGTGGATTCTTTATGTGGTTCTAGCATTGCTCTGTTTGTTATCAGTTAAAGATGTGTTTGTATGAAGGGTATAATGGGTATTTAATAATGTGAATTGAGTTTTAATAGGGAAATAAGGATTATGAAAATCTCATAGTTGTTTAGATAATATGTTTTTATTCAATGATTAAGTGGCATATTTTCACGCTTCTGTTTTTCATGCACACGAAGCTTCTACTGCTAAACTTTTTACTACATTTTTACAAGGATCACCAAATGTGGATGTCGTGACTCCAATGCTGCAACTCCTTAGCCCAATGCAAGCCTGTAATGTTTAGTGTTTAGCATTGGTCAGTCGGAACTGTTTTGATGAACATTTATACGCACACAAAATGGTTAATTACAAAAGAGTTGACCTTTTGTAGGATTGAGAGGGCGTTAGTGCTCCGGCATTCACCATGACTAAAACTTCCACAATTTCCTTGAGGAGTTCCAAAGCTGGCAAACTTGATCGATGAAATGACTTGATTAGGATGAGGACACTCTAGCGAGACTCTTGGCTCTGACTTTGACTTTTTATCTTGACTCCAGGCTTCTATGGGGAGTGGGTGATTTTGGGATACATGGGAACACAAACTTTCCAACTTTTGTGTCCTGAATGAGATTAGTTTGGGATCCCCACCTATTTCCTCAAACAAAACCAGTACGTTCCCACTTGGTTTTAACCATGATCGGGGTACGTGGTACCTACAAGATTAACTCGGCTATAAACAAAAGATTCAAACTTCGATAAGTATGTTCAATAAGGAATTCACTTACAGTTTTTGTGATGGTTTCCCGCAATTCTTGAGGCATTTAGATGGGCTATATTGTCCTTTATAACTACATTCGGAGAAACTGCCAGTTGGAGCATTATAACCTGGCCAATAACGCCCGATGCCTTGACCATTGACCCATGCCTCACCTTTTGTCATCCCGGTGAAGTCTATCGCGAGTGGGCCATCACCAGAAGGTGCATCAAAATTCGTCTGTTTAAACCAAATTTCTTATTTAAGTAGTACAATCTTTAATGTTGTTATTCCAAAAATAAAAGAAAACTTTGATATTACCTTGTACCAAGTCAAAGGTCGACCTTTAGGCAACCCTGAAACCCAAAGTGAAGACCCTCCAGTCTCCAGTCCTAGTGATTCTCCTTTTAGTCCAATCTGATATGTCCACCTTTGAGATGAAAGATCAACGGTTGTCCCGTTCTTTAATCCCTCAAGCTCCACTGGACCAGTAATACCCGTGCCCGTCTTATCAAAAAATGCACCATAGTTCTGTTTACAAATATCATCTTAGTACTAAATATATTCACTTGTTATCCATATAATAAAAACTTTGGAATCTATGAAGGTCAAACCTTAAGTCCAACGGTCAGACTCAAGAGATCTATTTTGTTCGTTCCATGTTTGAGAGTGATAGAGATGTCCTTAGAAATTTCAGGGTTACTAGCATTGCCAAATGCACTGCCTACAAGTTAGAAAAAATAATGTTCATCAAGAATGAGTAAAGAAAAAGTTCCCTTTTATGTTTTTAAAAAAATTCGTGTACCTTCGATTTGATCATTAACAAACAAATGAAAAACATGACCAAGTGATTTCACATGAATTGTTGTTTGAAACACATCGTTAAGGAAGGGCTCGTCATCTTTGATGTGAATGCTACAAGATAAGCATAATGAAAGCCTTGCAATAGAACAACTTGCCATTACAGTTTTAAATAAAGAGATTAACGGCCCGAAACACTTTTGTCCAAATTTGGATCTCACTTTACCTGATTCTTTTGATTGTACCCGTTTGACAAACTAATAGAAATATAAATAACCCAAATCAACTCATTCTTGAATCAAATGAGCCGAAATTGCCACCTATGCTCCTATTTAAAAGTCTTAGCAGAAACTATTCATACCTTATTGAATACCATAAATAATCACTTTGATCAGCTGTCGTATTAATCTGTTCCAATAATCCTCGTCTGTTAAAGGCGTCATTACTTGATATCCCAATGGGTTCACGAATGTAAGTCCAGTCTGATGAAATTGCCTTTGAATCACCTGCAGGTATGAACCTTCGGACGGTAGTCATAGAGCTTATCTGTCAAAAGTTAATATAGTAACTACTTGACACCTTACGAAAAAGTAAAAAATCCACAAATAAGTTTTTTGTTGCTGTACAATTTGTAAAGAAAACCATACGACACCAAATTTGAAACGCGCTAGGATTAACCCTAAAAAGTCAAACACACCTTTGCAGTGTTGTACACAACATTTTTGTGTTAGCAGTTCACATTATGGGCTTGGACCAATGATTATTAGTGTGTCTTGTCTTGGCCCAAGGTTGCATGTATTTAGATAGCATATATAGCATATCGTGTATGGGATTATATTCAAGGAATACAAAGTTTACATGGTATCAGTAAGGTGCCGATCCACAAAACCCTAATCACAAAACCCTAACTTCGCTTCTTCTTGCTGCCCTTCCATCACCGTCATAATGACAAACGGTAATCCCCCACCACCTCCTGCTCTCACGTTAGTCGAAAAACTCTATGCCGTCAACAACCTCAACACTGTTGTCCCTGTCAAACTCAACATCGATGAGTTAAATTACTCGTCGTGGTGCTATTTTTTTAAAATTCATTGCAACAACTTCGGTGTTCTAAATCACATCGAAGGTGCTACCGGAAGCTCTTCTACATCCGCTCCACCAACGGAAGAATGGCTCACGGCCGATTCCATTGTTAAATCATGGATCCTCTTAACTCTTGCTCCTGCTCTTCAAGGAAGATTGATCAAAGCCAATCCTCCGACTGCTAAGGCCGCTTGGGAACATGTCGAAAAGATTTTTCAAGACAACAAACGTACACGCACAATTGCTTTAAAAGGTGAGTTGCGTGTTATTCAAATGGGTGATCTTAGTGCCGATGCTTATTTTCGTAAGATAGAAGGAATTGTTACTTTGTTGAATGATCTTGGCTCCCCTTTGTCTGATGATGATGTTGTGTCGTATGCCATAAATGGTCTAAGTGAAAAGTTTGCTAATCTAGCCACGATCATTGCTCATAAAGACCCCTTTCCCGACCTTGAGGAGATGCGCTCAATGGTTACCACCGAGGAGCTACGACTCCAATCCAAACAACAGCCCTCATCCTCCAACACTACCTCCTCGGCTCCTCAAATTCTATTGGCCGAGACACCTAATGCTCGAGGACAGGAAAGTCGCAACTCGCGTGATAATCGTAACAACACACGAAATTTTGAGCCTCAAGTATGTCGGAATTTTTCTCGTGGATTTTGTCGGTGGGGTAATACATGCCGTTTCATGCATGACTCTCAAAACAGTCGTGTGGGGAATAATGGAATGCAAAATAGTGCAAGGCAAAATATTAGCACCAATAACCATCGTGGTCAGACATCTCAATTATCATCTACTGGCCTTGGTCAAATAAATACTAATGTGGGCTCCCAAAACTTACTAGCACTCTTGCAAGCACAACAACAACTTATTACTCAACTCACTCACGCCCAGTTCCAATCTTCGGCCCAACAACAGCCTACTAGGCCACCACCTGGTTTTGGGCTTCGAGGTACTCAACAGGCCGGCTCCACTGGTCTTGGACTTTTGGGATTACAGCAGCCTAGTAATAATTCTCTTTCCCCGCAACAACAAGCTCTTTTTACTCAGGCCGTGTATGGTTCAGGTTCACATGGACAGGAAACGATTCTCCCTCAGGCTTTCAACACAATGACACTTCAAGAACAGGCTAATGCCAACTGGAACATGGACACTGGTGCGTCATCTCATCTTAACTCATCTGCTAATAATCTTAGTACTGTATTTAATTCTTGCATTTATCCATCCGTCCTTGTTGGTGATGGGAAATCTATTCCCGTCACCAACACGGGCCATAGCACTTTGACCACTCCTCACCGAACCCTTCACTTAAATAATGTTCTCATTACCCCTAATATTGTTAAAAATCTAATATCTGTTCGTCAATTTGTTCGAGATAATAAATGTACCATTGAGTTTGATGAGTTCGGTTTTTCTGTGAAGGATTACTGGACCCGCCAAATCCTCCTCAGATGTGATAGCACTGGGGATCTTTATCCTGTCACCAACCCGCGTCTGCCCCAAGCTTTTCTTGTCAGTCAACACACGTGGCATCAACGTCTTGGACATCCAGGAAGTGAAGTGTTACGTTCTCTAGTTTCTAATAATTTAATTTCGTGTAATAAGACTAAGTCTCCCGTGCTTTGTCATGCTTGTCAGCTTGGCAAGCACGTGCGACTTCCTTTTTCGCTTTCAGAAACTATTGTTACTTCTCCTTTTGATATTGTTCATTCCGATTTGTGGACCTCTCCACTTTCGAGTGTTACTGGCATTAAATACTATGTTTTGTTTTTAGACCATTATTCACATTATTTGTGGGTGTACCCTTTACGTAACAAGTCTGATATGTTGTCTAAATTTATTCATTTTCGTGCCTTTGTTAAGAACCAATTTAATTGTGATATCAAATCCTTGCAATGTGATCATGGCGGTGAATTTGACAACACCGAACTCCACAAATTATTTGCGAACAATGGAATTACCATTCGTTTTTCATGCCCCAGAACGTCTCAACAAAATGGTAAGTCTGAGCGTATGATACGTACCATAAACAACCTTATCCGCACACTTTTGTTTCAAGCACACTTACCACCAACATTTTGGGTTGAAGCCCTTCACATGGCAACCTATCTTTTAAACATATTGCCTTCCACCGCCATAAATAATGATATCCCACACACTCGCCTTTATAAGACCACACCCAATTATATGGATCTACGTATCTTTGGTTGCCTTTGCTATCCTCACATCGACACCAACAATAAACTTGGACCCCGGGCCACACCTTCTATATTTCTTGGATATCCCACAAATCATCGCGGATATAGGTGTCTTGACCTCAACACAAACAAAATTATAATCTCTCGTCATGTCACCTTTGATGAGACAATATTTCCTTACGGTTCCATGACACCTACTACCTCACCCTCTTACACGTTTCTTGACACATCTCCCAACATTATAACCCAAAAATTCCTAACAAAACCAAATGCCACTCCCTTACCCGTTGTTGCTCCTGCTCATGATCATCCACCACCTTCACCCGGCCCACTCCAACAGGCCAACATTGATCCTCCCTCCACACCGCTGCCTAACACCAACCCAAATCAACCAACCGACACCAGCTCGCCATCTACTCAACAAACGAATACCAGCACCACACCCTCTTCCCCATCCATTACTACTACTGGACCGAACCCACCCTCAACCCATATCTCTGCTTCAACTACTGTTCCACAAACAAACCCACCTAATCCCAATCCCGTGTCAACTCACCCCATGGTCACTCGCTTTCGTGTTGGTTCTAACCGTCCTACTCAACGTTTTACATTCAACGTGTCCACCATCTCACCACTACCCAAGTCTTACACCCATGCGTTCAACGACCCAAATTGGTCACGTGCTATGTTAGATGAATACAATGCATTAATTAAAAATAATATTTGGATTCTTGTGCCTCGACCATCAGATGCGAATGTTGTTCGCTCTATGTGGCTTTTTAAGCACAAACATAATGCAGATGGGAGTCTTAGTCGCTACAAGGCTCGGCTTGTGGCTAATGGCAGTACGCAGCTCACAGGTATTGATGTCGATGAGACATTTAGCCCGGTTGTCAAACCGGCTACTATACGTACTGTTCTCAGTCTTGCCATTTCCCGAAATTGGCCTATTCACCAGCTTGATGTCAAGAATGCGTTTCTGCATGGTTACTTATCTGAGACAGTTTATATGCATCAGCCTCCTGGCTTTCGGGACTCTCGTTATCCCGATCATGTTTGTCTTTTGCAGCGGTCTCTATATGGGCTTAAACAGGCCCCTCGTGCTTGGTTTCAGCGGTTTGCTTCTTATGCTGCTCGTGTTGGGTTCCAACATAGTCGGTGTGACTCCTCTTTGTTTATTTATCGACAGGGCTCAGATACTGCTTATTTATTGTTATATGTTGATGATATAGTATTGACGGCATCTTCATCCACCCTTCTTCAGCGGGTTATTGCTTCACTACATGCGGAATTCTCCATGACTGATCTTGGCCCTCTTAATTATTTTTTGGGCATTTCTGTGACACGTAATACTTCAGGGATGTTTCTTTCTCAATCAAAGTATGCTACTGAGGTTCTTGAGCGGGCCAATATGCTTAATTGCAACCCTTGTCGGACTCCAGTCGAAACAAACACCAAACTTGCAGCTCATGGTGATCCTGTTTCTGACCCTACTTTGTATCGTAGCCTTGCAGGTGCTCTACAGTATCTTACTTTTACACGACCAGATATCTCTTATGCAGTTCAGCAGGTTTGTCTTTTTATGCATGACCCTCGGGAGCCGCATTTTTCTGCTCTTAAGAGGATCTTACGTTATGTTCGGGTACCTTGGACTATGGATTACAACTTTATGCATCCTCGACTTCCTCCTTGGTTGCATATTCAGATGCAGATTGGGCTGGCTGTCCGACTACACGTCGGTCTACTTCGGGTTATTGTGTTTTTCTTGGCAACAATCTTCTCTCATGGTCTTCCAAGCGACAGTTTACTCTGTCTCGTTCCAGTGCTGAAGCCGAATATCGAGGTGTTGCCAATGCTGTTGCTGAGACTTGCTGGTTACGTAATTTATTACGTGAGCTTCATACACCACTTTCGACTGCTACAATCGTTTATTGTGATAATGTGAGTGTTGTATATCTCTCATCTAATCCTGTCCAACATCAACGCACGAAGCATATCGAGATTGACATTCACTTTGTACGGGATTTGGTAGCTACGGGTCATGTACGTGTTCTTCATGTGCCTTCTAGATATCAGTATGCGGACATCTTCACCAAAGGTTTACCTACTGCGTTGTTTGATGAGTTTCGATCCAGCTTGAGTGTTCGTTCCTCTCCCGCTCAAACTGCGGGGGGCTGTTAGCAGTTCACATTATGGGCTTGGACCAATGATTATTAGTGTGTCTTGTCTTGGCCCAAGGTTGCATGTATTTAGATAGCATATATAGCATATCGTGTATGGGATTATATTCAAGGAATACAAAGTTTACATTTTGCAGTCGGGCAAAATGCTAACAGACCAAGCAGGTAAGTGATAAGATTCCCCGTTATATCTTACAGTTGCATCATGTTGCGTATCAATATTCGCCAAAAAAGCAGCACATGTTGATGAAGTTTTATACACAACAGCCTAAACCAAACATCTTATTAAATCGAAATTTTATGTTAGTTCAATACTGATAATTAAAGGAGGAACAAACACATCACCTCTACATTGTAAGCAAGTGAAGTGTTTTTTGGAACGGTTGCCACCAACGCCTCTTCACAAAGCTTTATAGCCTTATGTAGATCTTTTAGATGACCCCACTTAGGTTGTCGAGGCACTCCTGCATCATAATTATCGTATGATATATACTAGATCCAAACATGCTTAAAATTTGTTAAAAGACTCCTGCTTAGAAAAAATCATACCGTATTCATCAAGTGGAGCATCGAAATCATAACTTGTTGAAATAAACGGTCCACCAGTTGTCCGACCAAAATTACTCCCACCATGATACTGCAAATTTGTAGCGTCTGAATTAACTTGAGACGTATAAGGTGTTTAATTGTGTTATGTATATCCTCAATATTCCATATGCTTACTATATAATAGTTTTGAAACGTTCCGCCTCTCTGGTAGAAACGTGCAACTGCAAATGCAAGGTCTTCTGCTGGTCTATAAGGGACTGCCCCACCAAATGAAAAATACCATCCGGTCCAATTCTCAGTCCACATTGCGGGCTTGTTTTTTGAATTTGGAGTAAACCCGTCACAGTAGAATCCATTGCAAGTGTTTATCTGCATTCATAATTTATAAAGGCACCCGTCTTTAAACTTTTAGATGGTCAAGAAATTAATTAAATTTTTCTATGTTCTTTGATTACTGTTACCATTGAATCAGGAGCATCTCGTTGCTGACACATCACCCATGGTACACCTGTATTTAAGGATGTCGCCATACTCGCAGCCCATCTGATGTACTTTTGTGCAGCGGGACCATAATCTTTCTCGATGTTACCATATTCATTCTCAATCTATCATTAAGATTCACACACAAAAACAGAAGAAAAAAAATCTTTCATATGTAAAATTTTAAAAATTACAATAAGGATCATAATGCATTGGTACATAAACTAACCTGAGATAAGATTATTGGTCCACCTTGGGATGCATAAAGATGTTCGTGCTTTAACATGCTAACTATCTTGGCTGTAAACCGCTTCATTTCGGCCTGAAATATATGCATTTACTTAAGGAGTTGTTGACCAAACTAGGACGTGTTTTATACTAAATTCGAGAGAATATAGATAAACCTTAAAAGGCTCGTTATCTGTTCGAAGCACGATTCCTGGTATGAAATGTAACCAAAGTGGAAACCCACTGTTTGCAGAAACAAATTAATGACCATAAACATCCAAACTTGAAGCATTCTGACCATCAAAGACTTAAAAAACTAATTTATAAAACTGACCCGTAATTCCATTCAGCACAAACATACGGACCGATTCGAATATGAGCATAAAGACCAGCATCAGCTACCAATTTCACAAATCTAACTAAATCTTTTCTTCCTGTAAAGTCATACTGTTCAAGTCCAAGTTTTGTTAGCACTTACACAAAAGGGTACTCAAATCAACCACCAAAAAAGTATGTTCCAATAATTTTGCAAAAACAGTTTATAATAAAGCAGTAACCTGGTTTCTAACAGGTTCATGCAGATTCCAGAAAACGTAAGTTTCAATCACATCCAATCCACCTTCTTTTGATTTCTGAATAAGCCCAGGCCACATCTGCAATGTTCATTGAAATTAAAAGAATGTATATTATGTGTCTTTACCGTGTGTGACAATATGCAAATACGTTCATAACGAGCATCTCTCATAATAATACTTACATCAGGAGTACTACGAGGATAATGAATAGACCCTGAAACCAAAACTCGACGTTTTCCATCAATAACCAATGCCCGATGATCATACGTCACATTTACACCAACAACCGTTGTAACCGTAGTCATAACCACCACCAAGACCATAACAATATACAACTTTGTCACACCTCTCATCATCTTACCTTAACTTAACTAAACACTTGTGTTTTTTTGAGGTTATAAGTTATATATAAGTCACGTGTTATCGTCAATGAAAGATGAACACAATTTGTGGGTTAGTGAGCATGGGCAAACACATGCATTATTATATATAAGGTTCTTGTTCTGTATTTTGGTTTTTGTTCTCCGTTTTTAACTTAGTTAAACCATTAAATAGTGAAACTATTTTCAAGTCCAAGTATATAGTACACTTTATTTAAAATTAATCCAACAAAAAAAGCATAAGTTTCCTTTGATCTTCCATAGTATAGTATTTACTCTCAAATATTAATAAAAACAATCAAGAGTATATTATTCTGAAAAACATTCAAAATATCATTCACTATTCACAAAGTTACTAGGATATTTGCACGATGCGGTAGCAATAAAGAGATGGTTAAATTTTTATCAAGCAGTTTTCTTCGATTAGACATTATTCATGACTATAACTTTAGGAATGATGAAGATTTTCGGGTGTAATAAATAACTTTAAATAACCATTTTCATTTCCTTGTACTCTTTTTGTTTTTAGTAGCATTTCATTTTATGGATATAAAGTACATTAATTAATCTACTAGTACTATATTTTCAATTTAAAGATTGAAGGGTTAAATGTTCTGTAATGTATATAGATATAAGCGACAGCGTGCTCGCGCCATGTGCTGGGGACAAATAAGCGATGATTGGTAGATTATGAGGTACGAGGTCGTGATATGATGATTGTGATGACTTATAGTAGTTGTAGGTGCATAGATGGTTGTGTTACATTAGGTGATTAAATTGGTCATTAAAGTTAATTAAACTGATCATATATATATATGGTATTGTTTAACAAAATACAAATTAGAGTGATCAATAATTGCATCCCTTCATACTTTATTTAATTATTGCGTAAAACTTCTCAATACACTACATATATGTAGACTCTGTCTCGATCAAATTTATTGGATGGATGTGTATAAAACTGATTTTGCGTTCTGCTTTCGAAATTTCTACCTCTAGCAGGCAATATAAGGGTTTCAAAGGTAGTAAGAGACCAACAATGACTTTTCTTAATTATATTATAACAATATGTTTTGGTTTTCAGATTTATATGATCACAGCATATTGAAGTGTTATATTTTTGTAGTCAACAAAATTGAATGATTTGTTGAATTTATTGACCACGATGTTACTTTTGGGTGGCTTATAAGTTTGAATATTTGGCATGATAGATGTACTACTTCAAGTTTATTTTTGGAATAAAATAAGCTTAATAAGTTTGTATATACCATTTGGCTTAATCCATCATAATTAGTACATATTGGCATATTGCTTATGTTCTAGTTTTGTTATTAGTCGTGGTCATATCATTTTTGTTGTAACCTTTTTTTCTGCGTAATGTGTGTGTAAGTCTCGTGTATTATTTTATCTAGTTATGGAGATACCTGAGGATTTTCTTATTTACTTAGTAGTTGTATTAGTGTGTGTGATTGGAGTGTTTGGTTGATTAATAGCATAAATTGATGTATTCCAACAATTTGTTTAAGCGATACAAATTGCGACCCGGTATTGGAAATACATCGATTTCAGCCGATGTTTAAAACTTTTCAAAAGTATATAATTTTTTTTTCCGAAAGTATATAATTAAGTGTTAACCTAATGGTCATTAACACTTTGTTAAAAATGATTGGTTACCTAGCTTAGTTTGTGCAAGGAGCATCTATATTTGCAATACTTAGGAAGTCACAAAAGGTGTTTTGCTACCAACCCTAATGGCTATTTTTAGCAACTATATATTTAGCAAACAAATAATAACAATTCATAATTAACACAAACAAATTCCATGCTTTTCCCAATATTTCTCTCTTTTGGAAGCAAGAAATCAAATGTGTTGAGCAAAGCTCATATATGACTACAAGTTATATCATGTATGTGACGACTATCGAACAAAACAATAAATGTAGTGTTATCTTGAATATTGTTAACACGCATCAGGCTTTTGGGTCTACTAGTCGTGACGTGACTTCATCTTAGAGTAACATTGAAGTGATTGTTACTGATGGTCCAAACAATACAAGTAGTTAAAGGATGTGTATCCATATTTTGGGTAAAGGGTTTTAACCCGGTAAATATTTAATTAATGGTGATTTGTATTCTGTAAACTCCTTGTGGAATAATGTCATATTGATCAGTTTTGGTATTTGAGTCATGACACAATGGATGCTGGTTACAATCTACAACTTCATATTTGCATGACTACTATAAATCTCTAGTGATTTTTATTTTTTTTACATATTAAGCCAGTTACACATTAAGATGATGTCATGAGTTCAAATCATGTTGATGTGTCTCTTGAATCAAGGTATTACAAAATTTCATTTCGGTATGTTGACATTGGACCAGTCGATGAAGGCCGCCAGAGTCTCAGTCTTCTACTAAAAGTAAATACTTTCTAGACCAGGATATATATCTCGAAAATTACAATTTCCGTCCGATTGTTTTGATAATAATTAAGTACATTTTTATCAAAATATAGTAGTTTGTTAGTTTTGTATGCGGCATATACTATACTCTGTAGCATTAATATTCACTACAAGAAAATTGGCCTGTAGTGACGAAAACAGTTTCGTCACTAACAGTGTAAAAAGTTGTCACAAAACTGTTTAGTGACCAAACTCAAGTCGTCACCAGTCGTCACTAAAGCTCCGTCACAAAATCAATTAGAGACGAAAACATACCTCGTCACTAATTTGTGACCAGATTAGTCGTCACCTTTCAATCCGGTTAGTGACGAAATTTTTCGTCACAGTTTTGATAGTGACGAAAAAGTCGTCACTGGTATTTACCATTGGTGACGAATAAGTCGTCACAAGCTACAGATAGTTGGAGACCAAAAATGTCGTCACTAAGTATGAACATATAGCAAAAAAAAATTTAATAAATAAAAAATGGAACTAATATTGGTTTTACTGCATATCGCATTGTAAACGCAATAAAATGAACACTTGCAGATGATTTTCAACCACTATATATTACCACGGATACTTTTTCCTTCACATAAAAAGTTGCTATATCTACTAATTACTACTGAACACCATCAAGAAGGAACAGAATCCTAAATACTTAAGACAAAATTTGCATCAATGAGTTTGGGCAAGATAAACTATCCAATGATTAGATTTTGATACCCTTCAATCGCCAAAAGATGCCTTCTTCCAAGCCATTCTCTCTTAGATTCATAGAATCCACTAGCGGAAGAAACCAAACAAATCTTTTTACTTTTCGCTAAGCAATGTAGATGCAGCCTATTAATAAAAATAAAAATCAAGAGATTCAGAATCTAGATAAAATACAGATATAACCAACAACACCGCAATTCAAAAGAAAAATATGCGTACCTCCCAGGTAATGCCACAATCCATGACAAATGTATATAGTACAGTGGACGCCCCCGGGATACGATCCGTATGAACAATCTGGCAAAAGACGATAAAAGTTAACTAACACACATACATGTTACAATGTGAAAATAAAATAATAAATAAAAAAAATGCGAATACAGAGCGAGTAACCTTTGGAGCTCCTTCTAGTTCAATAGTGTTAGCTTTCATATCAACAATCCCGGTGTCTAACTGTTCTTCAAGACGTGCATTTTGAAGGAAATGATCAGATCAAGAAAGAGTGAAGTTATGCAAGTATAGTACCTTCTCAATCACAAAGATATAACGAGCGTCCGTCTTCATGATCAGTTTTTCTAACAAGTCCAGGTCACCAGAAATAGGGTAGCCAGAAGATCCGCATGTAGTGCAGTCAATAATCTCTTCGCCAGGCTCCTTGTCACATAGTTTTGAGACAAGTAACAAACATAAGTGAAAACTGTATTGGAATGCCTATGATAGCTACAAAGGTGTACATATATGTACCATGTATTAATAAAATCATGTTGAATAGGACTTACAGTAGATAATAATACTAGTGAAGAATAAGCAGTTATACCTGCAACAATAAACGGCCAGCTACAGCTCCTCTACTAGATGCCATGATTCCAAGACTAAAACGGCTGCATCTAAGCAAAGCTACCACATCTATGTAGCGTATTACAAAATGATCTTATCAGAAAAGCAAAAATACTGTATCTCAAGCAGAGACGACAGCATCATATATCCAGATCAAAGTAACATAGAAACAAGGACTTGACCTTGGATTGTTTGATTGACCTGTAGTTGAGAAGAGAAGTAATCCGGTGACGCACACAGCAACTTGTAAAACAATTCTCGTTGAGTTACTCTCTTTTCCTGAACCAATATCTCGTAACACATCTCCATCACCTTCCATGCTAATGTAGATAAACATAGATTAAGTAAGACACACCTTTTGGACCGTCCATACTAATTTAAATGCTCATGAAGGTTACAGTCATACCTCTTATGAAAGACTTGGCACTACTCTCTCTAGTCATAGATTTTGTGCAGAACGAACGCGACAAAAATATCCACAACATCAGTTAAGAGTCCCTGATTAACTCTGCTATTACTTGTCTTACGGTTGATCTGTTCCATTCACACCACCGAACATCACACACGCCATTTTACACACACTAAAACTGTTACAGCTACTACTTGGACAAACATCAAACATATAACGACCACCACTTGTCCACTTCTAACCAATACAGTAAACACTAATACCATACAGCAATTCCAGATTCATATTAGCTTCATCTAACTAAACCGAGTTGATACCGTATCTCATAATAAGCTTCATTGCCCAGCCTGCACATTTGCTACCTCTAATCTTTCAGCCTAATTGCCATTGTATCCCAATATAACTCTTAAACATGGTTACAATTTGATTTTCTGCACGCCTCTAAATAATGCTAGACATCACGCCGAAGCACAACACATCAAACACTATAAAACAAACATGCCAACCTTCAAGGAGCAACAAGAACATTAAAAGTGGGAACCACTAAGCATGCTAGCAAGTGACAATCAATCAAGCATCAATGCATGATGAACTCTGGGACCAATCAACCCAACAACTGTACCAAATATTTGACTGAGGTTACTTGGGTCACTAAAATTATGTTGCATTCTGATGTCTATCATGACTTTACACATCTTACTTTCAGGACGAAAAGTTTGACTATAGTCGGAACACCGTATTTATCTTAAATGTCTCTTTACCATCCTAGTTAAATCATTAGCCCTAGCAAGCCCAAACGGTCAACATTGGCAGATACTTTACAGTTTTCTAAACTAAACAGTTGACCATACACTTAAATGCCACACCCAAGGGCCAAGACATATTCTCATTTACATGTATCTATTTAATCGAAACAAAGTGGCATCCAACTTCACACGATACATATTGCTTCTTTAAATCTCATATTTGGGACTTATTATCATCAAAACAACTTTTATATCACAAATTCGCAATATGTATATATTTAATCAAGAAGAAAACTTCAACCACATATGATATAACAAGTCGGGTTACCAACGTTTTGCAAGAATAAACAATCCTAAAGGCCATCTGATAATATAACTAAAACGAGTATTGATTATATAACCTTAGACTTCAAATGCAATTACTCCTGTATAAAGATATAGAGAGACGAAAACGTACTGGAAATTAGTTCGACTTGATCAGGAGTAAGCTTGGCGGAAAACCCACAAGCAGCATGCTTGTAAACGTAGAGCAAAACCCCTTTTGCAGCCTCCTTACTACAAATAAACATTTGAATATTCAAACCAATTTCAGTATGGCATTTAACGGGCTTATAACTTATTTGGCTTTCGGCTTATGTTTCATAAGCTCACTTTTTGTGGCTTATATAAGCTTATAATCTCATAATAAGCTTACATAAGCCGAAAACCAAATAAGCCGTGAGCCCGTTATATAAGCCGAAACAAACACTCCTTAAAAACCCTTGATCATCAACCATTTCTATACATAAAAAAAAATGGCAAGCTCCTACATATATGATGTCTAACTAATATTTGATTTAATGAAATTACATAAAACATAATTTAAGGTTACTGTAAATAGTAAGTCACTACCTGCCGATGACTTGAGTGAGGGTGTTAAGGTGATGGGTTTCAGGTTCAAGGCCTTGAGGTGGTTGTTCCGTTACCAACCCTGGATCATGCATAAGATAATAGTGATTTCATTTACGAAAACTAAAAAGCATGCTACAGTGGCTCATTGGTTAACATTTAACAACAAATGAGTATCATTAGGAACTTATAGTAAATGTAATATTACAATGTGTGTCTAGATTATACACTAAAATCATCATTAATTCAAACATACTAAACATCGTTAAAGCTATCTATACATTGATCCTTAAACAATACCTTAGGGGTGTTTGTTTCGGCTTATATAGCCGGCTTATGGCTCATTTGATTTTGGGCTTATGCTAAAATAACTACATGTCATAACAATAACACCTCACATTGAGGCACGTGTATGCAGTACTAATGTATGTAAATGAATACACATGTACAATGAGAAAGTAAGAGCTAGAAAATACCTCATTTATAACTTATGAACCCCTTGATAGTTTCTCTGCTGCAGTTGGGTTTGGTCGGCAGAACCAGACAACGAACTATAGTGAGCACCTACATAACTCTTTCTCACAGATCCTGGCGACAAGCCATAGCGTGACCTCCGGCCCAAAGGCCCCAAACTAGAGCCTAACCCAACCCCACCACCATTACCCCTTCCACCATGTCTTGCACCAGGCTCATTAAACCACACCTAACCCTGCCTCTCCACCTTTTACCAGGCCACTATAGCTTGAACCAAGGCCTCCAAAACCACAGCCTAACCACACCCCTCTACCACTAGCTGATACACCATAGCTAGCACTTAACGACGATGTTAAAAAACTCCAACCTAATTGCACCTATAACCAGCCCTATTCCGACTTAGTTTTCATTGAAGCATTTTAACAAACACTTTGTGTTCATGCTGAAAATGAAAAAAGTAAACTAGCAATTCTAAACGCTAAATGTTAAACCCTAAAGTAAACGTTTCTAGACACTCTTAAAAGCTCATTGCCAAACATACCTACATCAATATAATAATTAGATTTAAAAACCCTAATATTAGCACTCAATCAACAAATCAAGAGTTTGTACATAGATTTCACTAGTGATCTTCAACCCTAATATTATTGTTACAAATAACAGAGATGATTGATGATGGTAAAATCAGAAATTAAACTTACAGATGTCTCTGAATCGGAGACGACGGTGGTGAATGTGAATGTGACGGTGTGACGACGGCGATGGTGAAGTGATTACGGTGATCTCGACGTCGCGACGCTGGTGATGGTGACGGTGATACGACGGTGATGATGGCGGTGCAATGGTGGTGATGGTAACGGAAAGAAGATGGTGATGGAGATGGGTGATGATGATGGTGAGATATTTGTGAATGACTGGTTATAAAAGAAATTTTTGATAATATATGTGTTACTACTATTTATTCAATATACATGTTTGATATTTATTATAGTTTTTTTTTTTTTTTTTTTTTTTTTTTTACATATCAGTAAAATATAATATGTGACGGGTAAAAAATAAAGTGGTTTTTAGAAACAGGTTAACCAGTTATTCCCCTCGGGTTTTAAGTTACCCAGGTAGATCGAGTTTAGTTTTTTTCATCTTTTTTTATAGAAAACCGGGTTGACCCGGTGGTCGAACCGCTTGAAAAAATTAAAATTTTTTTAAACAAAACCGGGTTAAGTCGGCGGTCAAACCGGTATCCCGATGACTTGACCAGGTCGATTTAAAAACCCAGTTTTTATAACATTTGTTTCAAATAATATGTTTAGAGGAAAATACATACAAGAAAGTTAAATATTTGCAATTTTGCAAATTTCTCTATAATACAAGTTTTTTATCCGTAATGTTTGATAGTGTTTACGATTTTTGGATTAATATACGAATATGCAAGTTTTAATTTGTACATGGTGACCAAAATTTCGTCACTAATACTTAATGACGAAATTTCTCGTCACTATTCATGAAATTTGGTGACTAACTAGTGACGATTTATAAGTTTCGTCACTGACTTTTTACCGATGACCAAAAATAATGACGAAAAATTATATCGTCACTATTTTCATCTAACTAGTGACCAAAACAATTTCTCGTCACTGAATTCTCGTCACTAAAGCTACTTTTTCTTGTAGTGATTTCACTTTCAGCTTAGCGTTATGTGACTACATAACTGGTATTGATAACTTGTGAATTGATGATTTCTTGTTAAACATTAAAGATAAGTTGTTCAAAAAAAACATTAAAGAGAAGAGATGCACATACGTCTCGGTAACCCAAATTTTTCCTTGATGCAAAAGGTATCAATACAATTGTAGTTAATTTGTTCACACCTTATTGTCATTAGGGCAAAATCTGACTAAGGAAGCTAGCTAATTGAAGATATGTTTACCTTACTTGAAATCATATATTTTCTATAAATTTATTGTGATATGATGGAAAGATGATCAATCTGGCATCTAAAAGTAAGCAATTCTTGGTAGGTAAACCTTCATAACTGCATTACCATTTTGTCACTAAAGTTTTACTTTCACATATGATAGAAGGAATCAAGGAATGTCTTAGTTTTGTGCATTAACAGTATTAATTAAGTAAATTATATGGCATTAAAGCGTAAAACCTTTAATTGTATGAAATTAGTAAATTTTAATGCAAATATTTTAAACAAATTAACAAGATTAAACACATTTGGTTTACACTCATGTTCAATTTTTTTAGGGGAAAAAATAAAATCACAGCCATAAAACTCCTCAAAACATTAATTGTCACAAAAAACGTACATGCAAAATTGTTCGCCAGAAGATTTGAGTATATCATTGCCGCTCGTGATATCGTGTGAATACCTTACTGGTATCGTAACACTGTTTAAGAAACCGTTTTTACATAGCATTTATTTATTAGTTTAACTAACAAGGTGTACCTTGTGACATAAGTTAAATCTATTACAATACCAAATGGCCCAAACATTTTTATCTCAATACTTTTATTGTGTGATTGATCATGATCAAATGATAGATGATCCTAAAATAAAAATAATAAGAAGTAACTGCAACAACATATTTTCCATAAACTTAATTAGATGTATATATCTTAGTTTACTTTAGATACACGTCCTAATATATTTTGTAGGCGTGTACCTCACATTTGGATGCATACTTACATTAGATGCTCGTTATCAAGCTATATTAATCCGGTGCATGGTTTATACTATATGAAAGTATGAAACTATGATATGCAAGTACAAGATTTTACCCTTATATGATCTTTACTATATGAAATTATGATATGCCAGTATAAGATTTTAGCTCAATTCCTCTTATAGGAATCAATCTAATATGCATTTGTTTCTTCATTATGTGCTATCTGCTTGTATAAACATGCTTGTTTTGGTATCATTATGATTTTATATTATCATATTAACTAGACGATAAAACATGACAAAATGAACAGGGAGTAGCTAGATGAGACGATAGTAGCAAAAGAAAAACTTTAGACAGTTTGAATTTTCTTCATTTAATCTCTTGATTTTGCTAATAAATTGCAGTTTACAAACTTGAAAACTAACCGTTATGCCACCTTAGAATTACCATTACTCAGTTGTAGTTGTATATCACTATACAGCTATAATAAATGTTAGGTTTTGCATGCCAACATACGTAAGGGCTATTGTTAACAGCTAATTCCCTGAATTTTAGTTAATTAGAACAATGTACATCATATCAAACCACCGCTAACCACTAACCACTTCCTACTATCTCTTAAACATAATTTTTTGTTACCGAAAAATACCGAGTTTGTTGGTAGTCACGTCTTAAGGTTTTGAAAATTTATTTGTTAATGAAAGCCCTTAAGGATGTTGTTAGCGCACTTTCATAATTATCACGACGATTTGTTACCTTTGCCCGACTTCTCTTAAAACGCATTTAGCATTTGAACTCATTTTAAATGAAAAAACCTTAAGATACATCTAACCACTAAACCACTTCATGATCTTGATCAGCAAACTTGTTAATTAGTTTTTACTAAACAATGTCTCTATCCTTGTAGCCTTAAGCCTTTTGAACCTCAATATTAAGTTAGACCAGTGTATATATAGCCATTAAGTAAATAATAAAGACACTTCTTGATTTATCATGCATGTACTAATTTTACTTAGAAACGTATAAAGTTATTAATTTTCCAGAAACACAGTGTATGCAAGACTATCATAACGTATCAACAAGTGGTATCGATAAATTCGAGATTTGCCTTACTGAGATGACTTTTTTTCTTTCTGGATTGCTTAATTTCTACCTCTTTGTCACCTTTTTTTTCTCGGGTTTAAGCAATTAAATAGCCATGTACTTTCTCAAATGTTCCGATATGGTACCTGTACTTTTTTTTCAACCTGGTTAGGTAGTGTACTTTTTTTTCTGTGTCGATATGATACCTGTACTTTCTCCAATCAACGTGCTTGCCCAGTCACTTGGGTTTGTGTGACGTGGCTTGCCTACGTGGAAAAAAATAAAAAAAAATTAAAATTTTAATTTGGAAAACAAAAATTAATTTTTTTTTTTTAATTTACGTTTTAAAAAAAAAAAAAAAAAAAAAAAAAAAAAAAAAAAAAACCTTCAGAAAAAAATTTTAAAATTTTTTTAAAAAAATTTAAATTTTTTTAAAAAATATTTACTTTTAAAAAAAAAAAAAAAAAAGCCTTTACGTTTTTTTTTAAATCAGAAAAAAAAATTTAAGTTTTTTTTTTTATAAAAAAATGAAAAAATTACACGTTTGGAAATATTATTTTTGAAAATGAAAAAAAAAATTTCCTATTTTTTTTTCTTTTTGGAAAAAATTTTCAATATGTTGAAATAGTACATAAAACGAAAGAAAAACGGACAAAATGTAAGAAAATCTAAAAAAAGAAAGAAAAAAAACAGATGAAAATCGATAAAAACGTACGAAAAACGGACAAAACGTAAGAATAACGGACAAAAATCTAAGAAAAATGTAAGCAAAACGGATAAAACGTAAGAAAAACGGACAAAAACCATAAAAAAAAAACGAATGAAAACGGACGAAAAACGTAAAAAAAACGGGGGGAAACGTAATTTTTTTTTTTTTTAAATTAAATTTTTTTCTGATTTAAAAAAAACGTAAAGGTTTTTTTTTTTTTTTTTTAAACGTAAATTTAAAAAAAAAAATAATTTTTGTTTTCCAAATTAAAATTTTAATTTTTTTTTTTTTTTTCCACGTAGGCAAGCCAATTGACTTGGCAAGCCACGTCACACAAACCCAAGTGACTGGGCAAGCCACGTAGATTGGAGAAAGTACAGGTACCATATCGACACAGAAAAAAAAGTACACTACCTAACCAGGTTGAAAAAAAAGTACAGGTACCATATCAGAACATTTGAGAAAATACGTGGTTATTTAATAGCTTAAACCCTTTTTTCTCCATATATATTCAGCCCAAAACCTCTAACCGTAACTCTCAACTCTCAAGTGTCAACACAAGTCTATATCCATGTTTGCACATATACTATCTTGATCCACATTGAACTTTTGAAGCCCAAAATACATATTTTATTAAATACTAAACACCCAAACTGGAATTGACACTTGAAGGAGTGTTTAGATGTGAACTTTTAAATCGATCAGTTCGAATTGAACCATATACAGTTGATAGTAATGAAATGTCGAAAAACATGAATATGAAATTACAATAATCGATTAGCATTGAAATAAACCAATAACGATAGTTTGATTAGTATTGAGATAAACCAACCACAGTAGTTGCAGTTGTGGTTGTAGTCTGAAACTTGCATTCTTTGCAAACAGTTGAAGTTAAGGATGAGGTTTCATACTTGTCTTCACCACCCATTATCGGCATAGCTATGCCTCTCTTGACCGGGCTCGCGTAACCTGGCTGGTATGTTTTTCCCAAGATACCCTCAACATCGTCCGAAAGATTCATGAACTTAAATTGTAACTCAAAGTGGGCAAAAGCATCGTTTGATGGTAATTGATAGTTGTGAGCTTTATCGTCTTCTTTGGTCACTGGGACTGCTTTCATGTCAATCTCAACCAAGCCGCCAACAGTCACCTTAACAGTGTTGGTGTCATCGGTCCTCTCGACCACGACTTCTCTTTCCTGATCAGTGCTGGTTCTCCATTCTGAGTCTCCATCAAACGGGACGGCGACTTCTTCACCATTCCATTGGATAGAAAGTACATCAACTGAATCATCCCATTGTGACACTTTATTGGCTGAAATGATAAGTGTTTGTGTGTCAAACATGATGGATACAGATTGGACCCATGTGTAGTCACGTTTCCTGCCATTGGGTCGGCTTCCAATGAAGTGAGCGTTGATTTGGAGGTTGGTATCTGAGACAAGAGCGAAATCACGTCCTTTACCACCATGGAAGTAGAACATAACCCCATCGCCACCAACGAACCTTGGATCGTAACATAGTGAGCCATAGCCGTTGCATTTGGGTCTCCTCCCTGAAAATGTTGGAATTTGGTTACATATTTGTAAATAAAAATATAAGTGATCATATCATGCATGCATGTATAAAAAATATATCATGGTAAAATAGTTGGTGTACTACGTACTTACATTTGCATGTAGCTTCACACTTGCTTCCACAATTCATGTGGCATGCTTTGTTTTTCTTGTTCTTCTTTGGCTTTCTCTCTGGGCATTCCTTTGGACAAGTTAGCGTCTTGTAGTAACAGTTTCCTTTTGATTTACAAAAACCCCGTTCGCTTCCTGATTTTGGCTCAGGTGTCAAGACATCATAGTTAACTTCATCATCAATCGGTTTAGGCTTTGGAGCTGGTGCAGGTGTCTTGGGCTTTGGGGCTGGCGCAGGTGTCTTAGGCGCGGGCACTGGTGCTGGAGTCTTGGGTTTTGGGGCGGGTGCCGGTGTCTTGGGCTTGGGCGCTGGCACAGGTGTCTTAGGCACGGGCACTGGTGCTGGAGTCTTGGGTTTTGGGGCGGGTGCCGGTGTCTTGGGCTTGGGCGCTGGTACAGGTGTCTTGGGCTTCGGGGCTGGTGCAGGTGTCTTGGGTTTGGGGGCTGGTGTAGGTGTCTTGGGCTTAGGAGATGGTGCAGGTGTCTTGGGCTTAGGCGCTGGTGCTGGTGTTTTAGGTTTAGGGGCTGGAGCAGGTGTCTTGGGTTTAGGCGCTGGTGCCGGTGTTTTAGGTTTAGGGGCTGGTGCAGGTGTTTTTGGTTTAGGTGCTGGTGCAGGCGTCTTGGGGGCGGGTGCTGGTGTTTTAGGTTTGGGTGCAGGTGTTGGTGTCTTGGGAGCAGGCACCGGTGTTGGTGTCTTGGGCTTCGGTGTTGGTACTGGTGCTGCTGGAGTTTTAGGAGCGGGCACTGGTGCAACTGGAGCCTTAGGAGCTGGAACCGGAGCCTTGGGTCCAGGAACCGGTGCAGCTAGTGGTGGCGTGTACTTAGAACCTGGCACAAGTGGCGGGGTATATTTAGTATTATCAACGGCTCGAACGGTAGTTGATCCAATGGAAATGGATACGAGCAGGAAAGCCACCAAAATGATTAGTGACTTGCCCATATTAAAACTTTATGCGTGTATGTTGTTTTTCTGATGTCAAAAGATTAAAATAGGAATGATTTTGTTGAGATGTAACTCAAGTCATTTATAGGCAAACAAATTAGCAATTGGTAAACCCATGAAGTTCGCATCAATTCATGTAAACATCTTTGCCTTCATTTCAAAAAGAAAACAAGTCCACGAGATGCTCCCATGTCAAAGAAATATACCTTTTGACTTTTGAAAACTTTCTATACATATAATCTTTGCAATAAAACATGAAATGATTTTCATACCTATAGACATTTATAGTATGATCTCTTCTTTTTGCCAAAACTCGTATAGGTTGGCATCAAAAAGATACTCCATTTGAGTACTTGTTGTCTATCTTTTCACAGCTTTGGTTATCTGTTATGATATTAAAAAAAAAAAAAAAAAAAAAAAAAAAAAAAAAAAAAAAAGGTTTACCTAGCTTGTTTTATGGATAACCTTTTTCATATCACTTTTACTCAGAGAGGGCCGGGTTAATCCCGTGACCGTTTTCAAATGTACACCATCTAGCGAGACTTTCCTCTTATGAGAAAACTAAAGATGACACCAAGGCCATATGGTGTAGCTAGTTAAAACAAGAATAAAAAGAAGAATTGAAGTAGAACATCATAATCTCTTTGATTTTAACCAACATCAATAATATGTGTGAATGAATTTTCGTTTTTAACATACTTAAATACTCTGAATATATTTACGCAAATATACTTACTAGGGTTAAACACGTAGACTGATGACACAAAAAACATTCCAGTTACCAAATTATTAAACAGCCACAGGTAAGGTCAAGTCACATTGAGATATGTTGCAAGTATTTTGTTACCAATTGATAAAGAGTGGTGTTATACATACACCTCTTAGTTTGACCGTGTGACAATTAATCTTTTATTTTAATTGTGTTCTTTTTTATACTTTAAATAAATAATCCACGTCAAACCTGGACTTATTTTTAATCCAGTTCCCTACAGCTAGCAGGAAACAACTGATCCTTGCTTGAGTTTGATCTTTAGCGAACGGTCAATTGAAACCCATAAGTGTACGGAGTTGTGATTTTCTCCGCCGATATAAACCTTTTGAAGAAATCACTATAAACCAACTTTTTTGGGTTTTTCAAAATTAATTTCAGGGATGATTTGGATAACCAATCCCATTGATAAATTATCAGATTACATTATTTCATATTCTTTATCAAAACAATTAGTGACGGAATCAAGATGGGTCTCTAGGTTCCCGAGATACCCACTGATTTTGTAGAAATTTATAATTTTTTTTAAATGCACCTTTGTGTTTCACAAAAATATGTTTAGAATTATATTTAATGTTTCTGTTAAATGCACCATGTCATTTATAGTTCTTGTTCCGTCCTACAACGATCTACTGTAAAATGCAGCAACTTACTATATGCAATTTTGCATCTTTAGAAGGATATATATGCAAATGACCCTTGTAAAGGGGGAATTGCATTTATATCCCTCCAAAGGTGAATAATTCCATATATATCCTTCTTACAAGTTTTTGATGCATATAGTACAATGGTTTTTATGCATGCAAAGGATATATATGCAATTTTGCATCTTTAGAAGGATATATATGCAAATGATACAACCATGTACGAAAGTATCAACAACAACAAGTAAACAGAAGAACTCTTATTCAAATCTAAGCCTCAATAGTCAGCTTAGATTGTATCAACAATAGTATCCAAAATGTTACAAGATTAGATCAATGTCAATGAGACAATAATCATATGAATACAATGAATAGACAAGATCAGTGAAATGATCAAAGAGAAGAGAAGAGTGTGTGAGAAATGACTGCACACTTAAGTGTTTCTAACCCTAGATTAAGGGACTTATTAAATAGGAGATTAAGTTACATCAAGACCCCTCTAACGGCTATAAATGACTCATCAGCAGAAATGAGAATAGCTTCAGCAGAAACGAGCATCTTGGAACTTTAAATCTTTTATTCTTTTGTCCATGATTAACCCTGTAATAATCCTGCACTGAACATAACTTGAAAGCCATTAGCAATTGATAGAATGATATGTTTGCCATAGATTAATACCCCAAATTTTAACATTCCCTCTTAATCTGATGGGCAAACATATCAAACAATATCAATTTTTCACACAAGAATTTATGCTGATAAACAGGGAGGTTTTTTGTAAGTATGTCTGCAGTTTGGTTTGAAGAGCCAATCTATTTGGCACTTATAACACCTCTTGCAATTTTTTTCCTGATGAAGTGGACATCAATTTCAAAGTGTTTTGATCTTTCATGGAAAACAGGACTGACAGCAAGTTGTAAAGCAGATTTGTTATCACAGAAAAGATTAACAGGAAGATTGATATCAACTTTTAGATCCTTTAAGATTTTTTGAATCCAAATGATTTCACAGGCAGCAGCAGACATAGATCTATACTCTGCTTCTGTGGAAGATTTTGAAAGAGTGTTTTGTTTTTTACTTTTCCATGAGATCAAACAATCATTAAAGAAAACACAATAACCTGTGACAGATTTTTTGGTTTTCTTGCATTTGGCTCAATCTGCATCACTATATCCTTCAAGATGATGTTCAGAGTTGCTGAAATTGTACCTTAGACCTTTTCCTGGAGCTCCTTTTAGATATCTCAGTACATTGAAGGCACATTCTAAATGAGATTTTAATGGAGAATGCATATATTGTGCCAGACAATGAACTGAGTATGAGATGTCAGGTCTTGTATAAGTGAGATAGATAAGTTTCCCAAGTAACTTCTGATAACTAGTGATGTTGACAAGTAAGGGATCATCAGCAGTGGGAATGTATGGAAGGACAGAGTTGGGTTCCATAGGGGTGGACACAGGTTTGCACCCAAGAAGACCAAATTCTTTGAGGAGTTCAAGACAGTATTTTCTTTGGGAGAGACAAATATCATTCCCAGTTTTTAAGACCTCAATACCAAGAAAATATTTTAAGTTTCCCAAGTCTTTGATATGAAATTTTGATTTTAGAAACTCTTTAAATAGGTTTATCTCATCAATACAGTTTCCAGTAAGGACAATATCATCCACATAGACAAGTAGAGCAATAAACTTGTTATTCTCTGTTTTGGTGAACAAAGAATGATCATTGACAGATTGAACAAAATTATTTTCCTTTAAAACACTGACAAGTTTTTCATTCCATTTCCTGGGAGCTTGTTTTAGGCCATATAGGGACTTGACAAGTTTGCAAACTTTATTTTTATTGTTCTCATTACAGAACCCCTTAGGGATGATCATATAGATATCTTCATCAAGATTTCCATACAAGAAAGCATTGTTAACATCAAGTTGGAAAAGAGGCCATTTGTTTTTCACAGCTAAAGCAATAAGACATCTAACAGTAGACATTTTCACAACAGGAGAAAAGGTTTCATCATAGTCTATTCCTTCCCTTTGATTATAACCTTTAACAACTAATCTAGCCTTGTATCTATCAACTTCACCATTGGCTTTATATTTGATTTTAAAGATCCATTTGTAACCAATGGGAGTTCTATTAGGTGGGAGATCAGTTATATCCCAAGCATGATTTTCATTTAAGGCCTCAATTTTAGAGTTCATAGCATCAACCCAATTACTATCAAGGATAGCTTCTTCATAGCAGGTAGGTTCAATACTTTTATTAAGACTAGAAGCAAAGCAGTAATTATCTTTGTTTAAATTAGAATAATTAACAACCTTTTCAACACCATATTTGACTTTCCCTTCTATAATAAAGTCATTAAGATTACTGGGCAACTTAGAAACTCTGGTTAACCTTCTAACAGTGGTGGCTGGCAAGCCTCTTTCTTGTTCAGCAGAATCAGGTGATGTATCAGCAGAATCAGAAGATGCATCAGCAGGATGTGATTCATGTGATATGGTGCCCTCTGGGTATGTATTATCATCTATAGATGTTGCAACCGGTTCATCAATCCTAGTAGGATGACTTACCACAGTGCCATCATCATAGGATGTCACTCTCCCTTCATCATTAGGACTTATTTGTGAGTTAAAGAAATTTTTGTGATTTAAATCTTTAGGCACATAAGTTTCAACAAAAGGTTTTGACAAAGAGTTTTTCATTTTGAAGGGAAAAACAGTTTCATAAAATTTGACATCTCTGGAATAAAAAATACTTTTTGTTTCTAAGCTCAAGAGTTTGTAACCTTTTTTCTCATTTGAATAGCCAACAAAGACACTTTTTTTAGACCTACTACCAAATTTATCAGAGATATTGAGAATGGTGGCATAGCATAAACAGCCAAAGACTCTAAGGAGAGAGAGTGAAGGGTCATGCCCATACACAAGGAAGAAGGGAGACTTGCCAGACAACACAGAAGAGGGTAACCTGTTTATGACATAAGCAGCAGTTAGAACACATTCAGGCCAAAGATATAGAGGTAATTCCCCCTGAAACATAAGGGATCTAGCCACATTAAGGAGATGCCTATGTTTCCTTTCTGCAATACCATTTTGTTGAAGTGTGTAAACACAAGAGGTTTGATGTAAAATTCCCTTTTCATGAAAGAAGTGTTGAAGTTTGTTATTGACAAATTCTGTCCCGTTATCACTTCTGAATATCTTAACATTGTGTTCAAAGTGATTTGCTAGCATGTGAGTAAAGTTAACAATGGAAACATAAACATCATCCTTTCCCTTAAGCATATAAACCCAGACTGCCCTAGAATAGTCATCAACAATGGTCAAAAAATATTTGTAACCATCTCTGCTAGTGACTTTATATGGTCCCCACACATCTAGATGAACAAGTTGACCAATTTTAGTTGATTTATGTTCACTTAGAGGAAATGGTTCCCTGGTTTGTTTAGCTTTATTACAAGTATCACAAAGATGGTCAGATTCTGAGGTTCCATCAAGATTAAGTGTAGACTTAAGTATATGTAGGACTTGGTCAGAGGGATGACCAAGTCTTTGATGCCAGAGATTTCTAGAAACATGACAAACAAAAATGCAGTTATTAGAAGCAATCTTACATGTGGAATCAATATCAAACATATATAACCCATTGCATTGTTTACCAATCCCCACAATCCTTTTTTGATGTAAATCCTGTATATAGCAATTAGATTCATTAAAGCCAACAAACATTTTATTGTCTCTAGCAATCTTATGAACAGACACCAAACTGACATTGTACTCAGGAACAACCAGAACATCAAAAAGAGTTAGATCATTATTGACCTTTAAATCACCAATTTTAGTAATTAAGGCCTGAGTACCATTGGGATGACCAACGGTTAGACCAAGATTTGAAATGTCAACAACATTAATTAAAATTTTTGCAGAAACAGTCATATGCTGATTTGCACCAGAATCAACAATCCAACCAAGACATATGTTTCCAGATAAGGTTTTAGTGTTGTTGTTAAAAAATTTATCAAAGTTTATGTTAAACTTGACACTGCCATTAAAGAAGGTTCCTGAAAAAAATTTACCTGCTACATTGGCATTAGCAGAAGACACATTATTGTCATTAAGCAGACTCATAAGTCTGGAGAGCTGTTCATTAGACAAAGAGACAGGAGAGTTGCTAGTTCCATTATTAGTGGAAAGATTAGCGTCAGCAGAAACATTGTTACTGCTGAAGGGTTTGGAATTAAAATTCCTTTTAACATATCCAGCAGGATAACCAACCAGATCGTTAACATCTATCAACAGTGTAACCAGGTTTTTTGCAGTTAGTAAATTTGAGATTCATGTTTGGTCCTCTGTTGTTTGAGCTGTTACCAGCATTAAAACCAGAATTTTTAAAATTGTTGTTAAATCCTTTTTTGTTATCAAAAAATTTTCCACCATCAGAAGTTTTTGCAGCAAAGGCTGTAGCATTAGGTTTAGCAGAGCTATTCCCAGATGAAATATTTCTGTGAGATTCTTCTCCAGAGACAACAGAGAAAGTAGTTTTGACATTAGGCAAAGGATCTCTGGTTAAAATATTGCTTCTGATGGGAACATAGGAGTCATCAAGACCCATAAGAAATTGCATTAATTTGATTAACTGATTGTGTTTTTCAAAATGTTTTGCAGCCTCACAAGTGCAAGGAGGCAAGCTAATCATATAATCAAATTGTTTCCATAAAGAGTTAAGGTTGTTATAGTAATCAGCAAGAGAGGACCCACTTTGACTAAGAGAGGTTATATTTTTATGTAAATTAAAGATAGCTAAACCATCAACTTTATCATATGTATCTTTAAGATCATTCCACATTTCATAGGCAGTTTTAGCATATATAGCACCAGCAAATAGTTCAGGGCTGAGAGAGTTAAGGATCCAAGTAACTACAACAGAGTTACAAGTATCCCATTGATTAGCAAGACTAGGATTCGAATCATCTCTTATGCAAGTACCATCAATAAACCCTAACTTATTATGGTTCCTTAAGGCAAAAGTCATGGCCATATTCCATATTTTGTAATTTTCAGTTCCAGTGAGTTTGATAGTAATAATGGGTGTACCATTTGTGTTATTGGGGTGTAAATACAAAGCATCACCAAAGGATAAGTTTTTCTCAGTGGAAGAACCACCACCCCCAATATTATCATCACCAATAGCCATAGAACAAACAATAAGACAGACAGATATGATAAGATAGACAAAAGCACAGACAGAAATAAAAAACAAGAGCAGATAGACAGATAAAGAAATAAATAAGACTTTGTAATTAAGAAATAACAAGCACCAAGCCTGTGAACTGGGGTAAACCAGAGCAGGTATTCACACCACTCAGAGGTGGCAGATCAAGAAGTTAGTTTACCCGTTTGCACCCACAAAGACTTAAGTACTGTTTGTTTGAAGAAGAGATTAGACTTAAACTTACAGAGCAATATGCAGCGGAAAGAACAAATCACAATAAGTAATAACCAGTGATTATGCCAATAGCAATAACCACAAACCACCAAGTTGTTGCTGAAGAGATATCCCCAAGTTTCCACAAGGAACCCCTTGGATGCAGAATCAATAATGATTATGAGCCTGAAGCTCTGATACCATGTACGAAAGTATCAACAACAACAAGTAAACAGAAGAATTCTTATTCAAATCTAAGCCTCAATAGTCAGCTTAGATTGTATCAACAATAGTATCCAAAATGTTACAAGATTAGATTAATGTCAATGAGACAATAATCATATGAATACAATGAATAGACAAGATCGGTGAAATGATCAAAGAGAAGAGAAGAGTGTGTGAGAAATGACTGCACACTTAAGTGTTTCTAACCCTAGATTAAGGGACTTATTAAATAGGAGATTAAGTTACATCAATACCCCTCTAACGGCTATAAATGACTCATCAGCAGAAATAAGAATAGCTTCAGCAGAAACGAGCATCTTGTAACTTTAAATCTTTTATTCTTTTGTCTATGATTAACCCCTGTAATAATCCTGCACTGAACATAACTTGAAAGCCATTAGCAATTGATAGAATGATATGTTTGCCATAGACTAATACCCCAAATTTTAACAAACCACACAAAAATTCTCACAAAAGAAATCCACAAAAGAAGGTGTATTCATTTGAATGGCTTAGTACAAGAGAAAAGAGATAACCTTTATCAAATACACCAATCAAATGCATACACCCCTTTTTTTGGGATTTACTTCTCTTTAAGAAAAGAGAATGAGTTTGGAGTTTACTTTGGCCCATTGACCATGTGAGAGAAACAATATATAATAAAACCATGCCAGTTAATGTGTTGCCTCCTTCTTCTTCAGTTTTCAACACAGAAGACGTAAACCCTAGAAATGGCAATCTGTACTTCTTTCTTCTTTACTTTCATTTTTTTTTCTTTTTCTGGGCATGCACTCGGATAAATCCTTTTTTTCTGGGTATGCACTCAGTGCATTTGATCTATAAAATCTTGAAAAAAAAAATTACACTACAAGGTAGAACCATAGGGTATGCACGTGCATACCCTGTGTTGGCTGTAGATCCGCCTCTGGACACAATGTCGTCGGCATTTTACGCTAAATGAAAAGAAATCCGTTTGACCAAGCCTCCAGTGCGTTGAAATTTTAAAAACAAATTTTGGGTGTATTATAGTCCTGTCGTCGGGACCATATAAACATAATTTTTTGACTTATTATTCTCCCGACGACAGGACATCGGGATAATACTAATCACGTTTGACTTTCGTTGACTTATTGCTAATTAAGAAAATGATTAGCATTATGGTGTCGACATACTGTCGTCGGCACCATATGTTTCCGCCACAAAAACCTTTGACCAGAAAATGTTGTGGGATCCACATTGGCGTCGGCACGGTGTTAACTTTATCGCCAGGATAGTGGTTTCCGACGAGCCTCAGCCGACTAACGTGTTATAAAAATGCACTAAAAATTGTAGACGACAAACCTGGGACCCACATTGGCGTCGGCACGGTGTTATAAAAATTGTAGACGAAGGTGGTGATTGTACTAGTGCGTTTTGAATATGCATGGTTTCCTATTACTCTAATAACCTTTTGGACTAGTTCTCTAGTTAAAATAATAATAATAATTACCTTTTGGACTCTAAATGCAATGCCCAATTGGTCTAAATAAAAGTCCTCAACTCATGTGAATTTCCCGCTATTAGCCGAGGAATATCTTGATCCAAATGAGCTTTGAAGCCCGAATAACACATCTTAGGATGCTTACAAGTTACAACTGAAAAAGGAGAACGTTATAATTGTGTGTTTGGATGTAGGTTTCTGAAGCTGATTCATTAGAGGTTTAGAACTATTTAATCATCTAAATGATGTTTCTACTAAATGTACTTAGTTATTGCAGATAGGTATAATGATAAGAAGACACATTCGTATAGATTATTTCTTCTTTCGACTCGCATTGTCTTTTTTATAATGTTGTGTGTTTGAGAAGCAAGATCTAGCTCTTTGATCCAATATATGTTCGAATTATATAACATGACACTTCATAAATATAAACAATAAACATCAAAGACACATGCGAAAGCGTAAAGAACATAAAATGAATAATTAATTAACTAAAACATAAATAGTATGCGTACCTTTTGATTCTAGCCCAATAAGAATCAATTCCTTTAAACTAGCAAGTGATGAACCCTAATTAGGGTTTATACGATTATATGAATTACCCCTTACCGATTTTGTAATTCAATCCAAGATACTAACAAAAGTATGTTAGTATCACGTTCTTGTACACACGTACTAAATCAAATTAAAGTAATGCTAGTTTTAAAAACACAAAATATTTTGTTTTGGAAAAACAAAGTGGATTGACACCCTTAGGGTTGTACGATCGGTTTGGGACTCAAAAACACAAAAACAAGTTTTAGGTTTTTGATTAGGAGTACAAGAGATGTAATACAAAGACCCTAGGCCTTGTATTTATACACAAGATAACTTGGTTACCAAGTTAAGCATGGGTTGGGCTTGTGAAACCCCTTGGCCAATCGGTTGTGCTCATCCCCAAGGGTTTCCGGAACCTTCCCAATCTCTATTTTATTATTTAGTCCTTCCATTTAACATTTAACGATTGTTAGTCCATTGCACTTAATTAACTTAACGTCCGTTATATATTCGTGTAAATAATAAATAAATGTAACATTTTATATTTAATTATTAACTTTAATTCTCATACGCAAAGTGTGCAATCTCGTGGTCTCAAGTTTGATCCTAACACACATCTATTAATATTTTGTCCATTAAACCAATAGCTCCTACTTGGACATATCTTAATAGTGTGATCACATCAGTTAGCGTCTAGCAACACTTCGATGCCTCTAGTACAACTCGAGTAAGGTCTCCTGGAAAAACCTTTTAATGATTTCTCATTATTATTATCCTTTTGTTTCTAATACAATGTTAAATAAAGATATCGATTTAAGTCATTCTTTATTCAACCATTCTGTTTCTCGTTATTAGTGATTGAGCAAGATTACCAAATCTTCTGAACATATTCAAGGGAGATCTTGGGCATGGCCATGCAAACATCTTGTCAACCCTACGAGGGGCCCAGCAGTATTAAACTCCAAAATAAATTTGAAGGAACAAATTCTATCTTGACTACAAGAATAACTCACAAACTTTGTAACACTTCGAAACAACCCTTATGACTACCAATTACGTATAGCGTTAAGTTGTTCCACATAAGTGTACTACATTCATGACACTTATCTGTTATCTCAAGTCTGAGGATAACTATTCATTATTTACTTAATAACAACATCCATAAGGTAAAATTATGTAGTTGGGATAAGTCTTATATTCAATTCATTGAATATCATCTGAAATTGGTATGTTTTCGTTTTCTCATCAATATACTTTTAAGCATATTCTACCAAATCACACAGATTTATCTTAATTTAACGATACTCCCATATCATTAATTGACAACGGACGATTTAGAATAAATAAATTTATTCACGGATTAAACATGCAAATATATGATACAATATATTATAATATCAAACATACCAAGTATTTGATTTATTATGACAATTGTTTAACATCCCTTATCCAAATACTAAATAGATCAATGCATGAAAATTTCAGTTGATGAATTATGCTCAAGTAATGACAATCATACTTGTTGACAAGGCATAAATCAACCAACTTGATCTATCATAATTTTGAGAATACTTATTTTAAGAATTCAATTAGTGAAGTTATTGTATGTGTGCATTCACCAATCCACATAATAATTCATAAAGTGTGTGACATCCTCTATCACCAATTTTATGACAATTTAAACTTTCAAACATGTTAAAGTTTAAAGTATTCTAATTCTTTTAATGTATAATGCATCTGCGCTCTTAGTAGCACAACTTGTTCACATGGTCATTAACAAGGATGAAATCCTACCATGACTAGTATTGAGTGTCATCTCAATTAAACCAGCATCATTGTATACAAACAACAATATGCTCATTAAAACTCCGTAAACTTTAATATATGTTGTGTAATGTTTGATGCTTTCCAAACTTTCAAGTTTGTAGCTGATGACAATTTGCACAACAATTGACATATTGTTCATCCATAGAATCTATGAGCAATTCCAAGCTAAGGATATAATTCTATTAAAATATTCATTACGCAAGTTATCTAATAACGTTTAGTTAGATATCAATGTTGTTAAATCATCTATCATTCAAGAATGATACAACAATTTGAATATACTACATGATGTACATGATGAATCTACATGTCAAACTTAGATTTCATTTATGTTTTATCTTGTCAAAAGATATGTATCCATTTCCCAAATGATATATCATGTTTAATTAGAATCATTTATTTAACTGCACATGTTTATTAATAATAAACATATATTCCAAGGTTGTATGTTTTAATTCTTAAATCTTACAAGTGAAGTTTCATTCCAATATAAGACTTAACATTTAGCTTACAAAGAATGTTACTTCCCATATGTTATACAACATATAAGATTTAAAAAACTTAACATAATACTCCCACTAGCTTTCAGGAATACTTAAAATTTATCTTATTTCAATTATAAATCAAAACTAGGATTTAATAATTAAACATAAGAATAATCTCATAGATGCATGCATTTATCCATTCATGAATTATTGCACTTCGTACACTTCCAAAGATTATATGAATTCAAAAAACATTTCGATTACTTACCGTCCTCGCTCAAGTAACTTTTCAAAAAAGAGTTTTGATATTCCATTGTCATATTTCATATTAATGAAAACAAGTATGACAATTGTCATCTTTTTATATTTAATGTGTCTAGGAAAGAATATTCAATCATATTTAATTGCTTAAGTATGATAAATAATTTTGTCATAAGACAGGCATTAAATTTGTGTACAATATTGTCCATATGATTTCTATATACAGATTCAAACCACTAAGGTTTTCCATCTCTTTGAATAAACTCATTTCCATTCTCTAGTCTAACTATTAGGATAAACCAAAATTTCCAAAATTGATTATCTTTATGGACAGCATCTTTAACATTCATAGTATGAGTAATTTACTCAATTCAATATTTGGTAATCCATCATAATGATTATCAGGTTTACTATAATCCTGTAACTCATGTTCTTCTCATCATATAAATCAAAAATATGAGATATCCTTGCAGATCTATGAATGAAAATTCCATCATCTTGAGGTTAACATTTTATATCTAGCCTCATCATGATATTTACTAGTGTATTTAAGAAGATTATATACCTTGTAATTTTATCTTTCAAGATAAAAAAAACTCTCACTTGTCTTTTGTAATATATAGACTATCTATATATATTTAGCAATTAGAGCAAAACTATATTGTTCTCTTTTTGGGATATTACAAATACACATTCATAATTCCTGACTTTAGTTTGTTAATAGATAGACTATCTAATAACCTATTCATAAGTAGTTTAACAAATTCAGAATCTTCAATTTTAAAACTTAATGTGATTCATCACATTACATAATGAAATGGTGTTTTATCAATCTTCTAGGTTGGGGTCATATTGAGTATATTCAATGCATACTCAATTTTCTAACCTTGTTACTTTTTAAGAAAGAAGATATGGTTATCTTGAATCAAACAAATCAAATAGAGTTTGATTCTCCTAACTGAACATATCATTAGCTTGTGGTATTTCATTAGAATTAATATTGTAATACAATCTAACAATATATAAGATAAACATATTCCTTTTGGCTTACCTATTTACCAACTAAGTCAACTTAATGGTATAATAGACTTTCCAAGCCAATTACATGCTTTATAACACAAGTACTCTTTAACCAAGTCACTTCATATCCATGTCTCATCAAGAAAACATAAATTGTTATAATCCCATTATACGTTATAAATCATTGATAAACTCAATGACTTCTTGTATATGTCTTAATTAAAAAACATAACAAGTTAACGTCTTACTTTATTATAAGTCTTAAAAGACTTCATGTTTATGTCTTTATAATGAATCATAAACATGTTTAACTAAATTAATTATGAACACAACTCGTGGTTTCAATAGTAATTTCAAGTTAATTTATTTACTTCACAATAATGTAGGACTACATTATTTTTCATTCATGTCATTCCAAAATACATAAATAAACAAACTGAAGTAGTATTAGATTACTTCATTTATTTATGTCATTCCGATAATACATAAATATTTAGTTTGAAGTAGTCTTATATATCATTTTGACACATGTTCTAAATACTTGTCTAATTTAGAAACGGTAAATTTATTCCAGATACGATCCCACGTAACATGGAGATTTACTTTGTTGTTTCAATCTCACCAAGTTCTCACACGACGTAAATTGCAACACCAAGTGTTTCTTGAATTAGATATGTACAAGTCATATTAGAACGTTAGTCTCTTACCTTGCAATCAAGAGAATCCGTTAAATCATATACCTATGTGTTGTACCTTGCACGCAATATAGATTTCTCACACTTGTGCATGGAACAACATCATATAGCAGATAAACAACACAACATATGTTTGTTTATGTGACCAATATGATTGTGTCATTGATATTAGCATAACTAGTAGATGTAGAACCACTTCATTGTCTAGTAAGGAAAAGTACATGACTTTCCTTAAAAAACATAAGTGTCTACAAGTTGAAAGTAATTATCTTAAGACATTCTAGAGATAATATGGGTTACTACCAAGATAACAAAGCTTGTAACTCCCACTAAATTAGAGATCATTACTATAATTCCTTATTCAGTAATAAGAACACAATACTCCCAATTGATTTGATAACATTGTAAGTGTTTCATTAACCAGTAAGAGAAATTAGTATTCTGTTTACTTCCCTACACCTTTGAGAAAACCCATACATAACAATTACTTATGTACTAAAAGAGTGTATTATACTATGTAGATGATGGACTATCCATCAATGCTATTAACTTGAAAAATTGGGCATGCAATTTCTTCCTTAATAACAATTGTATGTAGTACCTTCAAATGGTCAAAGCACAACAACTAGATAAAATATACTACTTTGTCTTTTACCAATTTTGCAGTAAATTAATCTAGCTTCTAATTTAATAACTCATAAAATATGCAATTTTCTTAACTATTAAAATTTGCTTATGAGTTATGTATTTAGAATTTAGACAATTCTAATTGTCTTATCATACCTTTCTCATTCATGAAAAAGAATAGGATTGAATCTCACTCTTTTTTATGAGAAGAGGACTAGGTTTATTCTTTTAGTAAAGTTGACTCTACCAAAAACCCTTACATGTGTAGATCAATTTACCAATACAAGAATAACCTATGCTTACGATTTTAATGTTGCATTATTACGTTTAAAGAATTAGCAAAATTCAAATTTTAGTATTTTCGATAATTAAACTTTTCAAGAAAATAAAATACCCAAGGTAATATTCATATAACTATAGAATTTTCTCGAAAACTAGGATCCAAATTATCATAGTTCCATTACATCAGTTGATCTGCTAGTAATGAAAGCACATAATAAGGTAATCTGTCGAACAACAATTTCAAACCTTTTCCAATTCCTAGATCATTATGAGATTTACATTTTCCAACGCTATTACAAATGTAAACATGTTTTATCCCATCTTGTGCCTTGAGTCCAGTTCTCACTTATTACTCAATTTAAGTCGTCTAACTTAAAGAACTGCAAATGTGTCCATGCAAGGTCTGACTTCACATGAAGATTTACCTTTCTATCACAATCTCGCCAAGTTTCCACATTACATAAATTGCAACTTCGAGTGTTCCTTTAACTAGATGGCACTAATTTAATTTTATAAGGGTACTAGTTTTGATTTATGGTGTCAAATCAAATACGTACGAAGAAGCATGCATACAAGTTCGTATCAATAGTTTTTTTTAATAAAAAACCCTTTTATTAACCAATTCACAGAGATTAAATTATCAAAGTTTTGATTGAGGTATTGGTTTTGCCAATCAAGGAATTTACCTTTAAATATCGTACTTTTGCATAAGTCCAAAGACTTAGTGTTTCGGATAATTACCACAAAGTGGCGCATGGAATTAAAACTAATTCGCCCTTAAGATGATTTTGTATATAAAATAGCCTACTTGGTAACTCCAATTTGACGCACAAAGAAGCGGAGAATTTGGTCAGTGCGAAGCAATTAACCTCCTTCTTTAGGTCACAATTTAATGCGCTCCCCTCCTTATACCCCTCTTATAGCTTGTCAAAATTGGATGCGCCGTTCTCACTATTTGTACCAAAATTCATCACTCAATTAAACTTATGAAAATTTTAACTCTTCAAAAAACAAATCAAATATCACCATTGTTTAGTCCATTTTATTTTTCTATTCATGAAATTAACCTTTGTTTAAAACTTGTCAAACATAATAAACAAACAAATAACAAAATAAAAAATAAACAACTAAAACAATGCGCACATAACTAACAATTAATATGCGTAAACAAGTAGCCACATGCAACTTATTTGATAAAACTATTAATAATCAATATCTATGTTAATTAACGTATATATTAACTAGGGCTTTCACTTGCACAATAGAAGTGAGCCACATACATCGATGAATCGATTGCGTAAGCCATAGTAAAAAATATACCAAATTGCACATAATTGATTCATTAATATTATTGAAGTATTCCCCAATTCAAGATTTATTAAAACAATAAACATGTGTATAATACTTAGCAATTAATTTTCACATAACCAATCTTAACAATTAAATACATATCGACAATAATCCATGCCAAACATGCACGTTTTCATGGATTTAACATAACAATTATTCACGTTGTCATAAGATCGCATACAATTCCATGTCACATAACAATTATTCACGAATAAATTCACGTAACACATATACAATTCTAGGTTTAGATATCGATAACATAACAATTATTATAAACCCTAATAAAATATTTATAAAAAAATCGACTAAAAAAATTTTAGGGTTCGACCTAAAAAATTTTAGGGGTCGACCGCATAAAATTTTTTGACCAAATTAGGGCAAAAGCCCTAACCCTAAAATTAGGGTTTACATAATCATAACCAAAACCCTAGAATAATCATATCAAACACAATACAATATCCATCTTTTACGTGTTTATTAATTAATTACTCATTAAACCAAGCTCGTGATGCCACTGTTGGAATTATATAATATGACACTTCATAAATATAAACAATAAACATCAAAGACACATGCGGAAGCGTAAAGAACATATAATGAATAATTAATTAACTAAAACATAAATAGTATGCGTACCTTTTGATTCTAGCTCAATAAGAATCAATTCCTTTAAACTAGCAAGTGATGAACCCTAATTAGAGTTTATATGATTATATGAATTACCCCTTACCGATTTTGTAATTCAATCCAAGATACTAACAAAAGTATGTTAGTACCACGTTCTTGTACACACGTACTAAATCAAATTAAAGTAATGCTAGTTTTAAGAACATAAAATATTTTTTTTTTGGAAAAACAAATAGGATCGACACCCTTAGGGTTGTAGGATCGGTTTGGGACTCAAAAACACACAAACAAGTTTTAGGTTTTTGATTAGGAGTACAAGAGATGCAATACAAAGACCATATGCCTTGTATTTATACACAAGATAACTTGGTTACCAAGTTAAGCATGGGTTGGGCTTGTGAAACCCCTTGGCCAATCGGTTATGCTCATCCCCAAGGGTTTTCGGAACCTTCCCAATCTCTATTTTATTATTTAGTCATTCCATTTAACATTTAACAATCGTTAGTTCATTACACTTAATTAACTTAAAGCCCGTTATATATTTCGTGTAAATAATAAATAAACTAGCAGGATACCCGCGCAATGCGGCGGCGGGTATCCTGTGACTAAATTTTATGGCGAACAAATGTTTCTAACTTGCAACCTACATGCACCCTTTTAGGCACAACAAGACGACTTATATCTATTTTATTTTATTTTTTTCAAGAAAACCCATGTTTTTTTTACAATATATATGTATAATATCCCATACAACTATTAACAAATCTTGGTCTTTGGTTTACACAAGCCATGAATTTATACCAGTCCACAATCTTTTGGTTGAAGGGCCCATTTGTTAACCTTATTAATAAGAAGTATATATAACCTACACATCATAAAAAGTAGGTCATAATATTACACCCGCCACTAACACATTTCTTCCTCACACACATATTCAACCCTTACCATCAAAGATTCTTCTTCTTTCTTAAATCAGTGACCGAACCACAAACACCCTCTTTTACACTGATCTTACACCACATCCATCACGAAACATAACCACAAATATGAACACGAAAACTTACTGTCTTCTCTATGCGGCTACAAGATCTCTAAATGAGGTCTCGGTTAGGTTTGTATTGTTTTGTTTTCACATTGTTTGACCGAAAGAAAGTAAAGGATGAAACCAATTGGTTTTGTTCTGTCTATACGTTTCGAATATAAATATGAAGCCTTGCTTCAAAAGGATCGATGATGGGCTATATAAAACTTGTAAATCTTTAATGGTTTGAGAACAAGTTTATAATCTGAGATCGTGTTTTCTATTTCAGTTTAAGTTTTAGAGTCTAGGTTGTTTGATCGTGTTTGATGGATCTCAGTATTATGTTTTGGGATGATGAATTTCAGATTTTTTGTTTTCGAAGCTTAATTAGATTGTACATTGTGTTTAAATAGTTGTGTATTTTGGTAAAAGGGTGAATTAAATTGTGTATTAATTCTATGTGTTGAATAGTGGTTTTTAGTTTTATTTGTGCTTCAAATATTTGTAACTAATGCTTTGTAACTTGTATTTGTTTAAAATTCTATATATGGAAATCTTAAAATAATTAATATGAGGGAGGTGCATCCCTCTATTATAAGATAGTTAGATATAACATTTTATATTTAATTATTAACTTTAATTCTCATACGCAAAGTGTGCAATCCCGTGGTCTCAAATTCGATCCTAACACACATCTATTAATTAATATTTAGTCCATTAAACCAACAATATCTACATGAGGCTGCCCGAGTTGTGCCCTTTATCAATTACTCATCATTTATCAATCCAATCGGAAAATATATTTGGCACATGTAATATCAATCTATCACGAGAATACGAAGAAATTTGGCCTTCTTAGAACCAGTTTAGTCATCTTAGCAGATTAATACAAGGTCATAACATGTGGTACGATAAAAATTCATAATACCCGATTGCTTATATGCCTACTCTTTGTTTAATCATGGAGACTAAAGTGAAAAACTATTGTTGGCATATGTAAAATGATGATCCATATCCAAATTTTGAAGAGAATGCATTTATTTCATAAAATACTGAATGAAATCAGAATATTACAGTGCGTAACTGAGAGTGGAAGGTGTCATAACAAGGGTTAAGTTCGTCGTCGCGCCACCTCAGCGCCACATCAGCATCCCATTTTCTCACAACTAACCACAACAAACCCCCTCCTCACTCATAACAAACCTCAACTTCTTCATTTGGGGCTCACCACTACTACTTTATTTTTTTATTCAATTTTCATTTCCAAATAAACTAAATAAATTCATTTCATTCAAATTAAAAATACAATACATAAAAAAACAACACTTAGTAATAAAAACGATACGAAAAAAAAACGACACGGGTAAAAAAAAATACAACACACGGGTAAAAAAAACGACACGGGTAAAAAAAATACAATACTACTCGTCGCTGATTTTATGATATTTCTTGACTAGACGTTCCTGCCTCTTGCGGATGATTTCTGCTTTCACCGGGTCAGGATTGGTACTCGGATCTATCATGAGAAAATCCATCTCGATCTTCTCTTGCCACGTTTTTTCCTTCTCCCGCCTCACCTCGTAACAAGCCCTTTGAGCATCGGCTTTTTGAGCATATATTTCGGATATATGTCCCGAAAAACTACTCGTTTGACTTCCACCGGAGCTTGCAGCGCTTGACGTTGAAGTCGACTTCTGTTTCTTTCCGGCTCGTTTGCATCCATCTCTTTCAGGCCGAGGTCGTTTGTCTGGCCCGAATATATCCTCGAGACATGTAATGTCAATAGGATCTTCGGCATCCCACTTGGGATAATTTTTCAAAACAGCCCAACATTTTTCATACAAAAACTCCCTCCCACCAAAACGCTGCGTAAAGTTAACTTTGGCATTCTCGACATGGTCTTGCTCATTTTCACCACTTCGACGCTGAAGATGTTTGAAAATAGCGTTGAACTTCTGGCAATCACCGTTAATCCTCGACCATTTACCAGTTATCATGTTCTTGCCACGCTGGTTATCGGTTGTCTTAGAATTGAACATGTCGAGAATGTCGTTCCAAAAGTGCTCCTCCGGACGGTCATTGCCCATATCTTTATCTTGGGAAATTTCTATCCAACACTGCGCAAGTAACATTTCTTCAGACTTGGTCCACTTCCTCCTGTCCGCTTGTGCAATGACTTCAACATCTTCGTCATCGTCCCTGTCCAAATCTACAGCAGTTTTTTTTGCCTTCGACTTTTTGCCTCTGCCTTTTGCCGGTTCACGTGCTTTTGGAACTTTGAATTGTGAACCGGTCGGTTGTGATTCCATTTGGGGCAATTGTGGAGACTGGGACGGGTTAAAAAACTGTGGAGATTGTGACGGGTTAAAAAACTGTGGAGATTGTGACGGGTTAAAAAACTGCGGTGATGGAAATCGGTTGGGGTAATTTGCGAAACCTTGTTGAAACTGATGTTGTTGGTTAAGAAAGATTTCTTGTGGAGACGGGTTGGAATTGGTCGAAGAAGGGGTAGACGGGTTTGAAGAACCCCCGTATTGTTGTGCGTTTGAGTTAAGTAGATTTGTGAAGTATCCTCCGTCATGTGGGTTTTGAGACATTGTGTAAAATGATATTGTTGGTTAAGAAAGATTTGTTATGTATTTTGGGTTTGAAGATGTGTAAAATGATGAAGATGATGATAGTTTATATAAGAGTGGTGGGTTTAAAAAAAAAATGTTTAAAAAAAAAAAAAAAAAAAAAAAAAAAAAGTTAACGTTAGAAAAATGTTTACGTTATAAAACGTAAACTTCTGCTTTTGTCAGACAATACTACTCGTCGTCCCCACGATTTGCTAGCCAACGGCGAGCCACAACGAAGGTGGTCGGTGTGGCGGCGAGCGACGGCGGCCGTCCACGTAGGCCACGGCGAGCCACAACACAACCCACACCGTCCGCTCTGAGTTATTTTCATGGGTATGTGCTCTGAAATTGGTTACATTAGACGCTCAATTGGCAGAATCGGAGTTGTTAATAGACCTGATACACATTGAGGAGGCTTCCTTGTGTTCATTTGTCTATGTTTAGCCGTACAATGAATTTACATGGATGAGTTTCTGTATCTGTTTTAGTTTGATCGGGAAAAATAAAGATTTTATAAACCACACAGATTTAAAACGACACAAACGATTAATTCAACCAACCTTCCCACTTATTTTTTATAAACTGCATATCAACACTGCAGAATCAGTGTGATGTTTTAAGTTCAAACAATATATACAAAGAACTATATACAAACAACTTTGCAACCTGTCAAGAATAGTCCCCTGCAGTTTAGCTTAACCATTTAATAAAAAACATAACACATTGACCAACATACAAAAACTGATACAAGTTTCTTGTGATCTAGTGGTTTGGCCCGATCTTAAGCCTTCTAGCTACACATGAAAGAAGGAAAAACTCACTAAACATATTCCGGATTTACGAAAATGAATTGGAACTTTAAAAGCCTTAACCTCCGAGCAGGGTAAGAAAATCACGGTAACGCTATGTACTATTTAAACAAAACACGTGACACAAAACTTGAGAATCAGCTTCATTTCGTATATATCTGGATTTTTGACGAAAATTTACATCACGAGACAATGAAGTTCTGATGAAGCCCCATAACCCCTTGGGTCCGCCCATGCCTCCGTTGGTATATTGTTGCGTAAATATAACTACTTGTCCGTAAGTCAACTAAATTGAGTGAGATAAACATCATAACTGAAATATGAAACAAATTAATTGAGTCAAATATTAAGAGCTACTCACCATGTGGATTTCACTTAGTTTTGATGTCACAATTGAATTCGAAGTTGTCTTTACTTGCAATAGACGTAACAATAACAATATAACATTAGGTTTTGTTTTACGAAAAACAATAAAGTAAGTTGTAAACATTACACAACTTGCATGATTTCGATGTTTAATAAAATAACGTGTGCTTCCTTAAATAAATAGTTTTATTAGATATACCAACAAATACAACATTTGCATGTGCATGCAAACCGTACGTACAATTTTAATCGCAACATATCAATCAGTCAACAACCAAAACATTAGTTAGCATTAGATATCAGAAAGACCATCACCAGATTGTTTATGAAATATGCAATAGTTGCAAGTAGTCGATGTTAAGGATGGAATTTCGTATTTATCTTCCCCGCCCATCATCGGCATTGCTACGCCTCTTTTCACCGGGCTCACATACCCTGGTTGGTATGTTTGTCCCAAAATGCCCTCGACCTTGTCAGATAAGTTTGAGAACTTGAATTGTAACTCGAAGTGAGCGAAAGCGTCGTTTGATGGTAGCTGGTAGTTGTGAGCTTTATCGTCTTCTTTGGTCACTGGGACTGCTTTCATGTCGATCTCTACCAACCCACCAACACTCACTTTAACCGTGTTGGTGTCGTCGGTCCTTTCAACAACTACTTCTCTTATTCCTGTGTTGGTTTTCCATTCTGAGTCTCCGTCAAATGGGACAATGACTTCTTCATTGTCCCATTTGACTAAAAGGACATCGACAGAGTCGTCCCATTGTGATACCTTTTTGGCTGAAATGATTAGAGTGTGGGTATCAAACATGACGGAAACCGCTTGGACCCATGTGTAGTCACGGCTACGGCCTGTGGGTCGGTTTCCAATGAAGTGAGCATTGATTTGAAGGTTGGTGTCTGAGACTAGTGCGAAGTTGCGTCCTTTGCCACCATGGAAGTAGAACATAACTCCATCACCACCAACAAACCTTGGATCATAACATAGGGATCCATATCCGTTACATTTTGCTCGTCTCCCTGCAAAAAAGTTATATAGAATTTAGTTAGTAAAGAGGTATACTTTTAGTTGCCGGGAATATAATAAAAAGGATCTAACATCTTTGGTCTATAATGGTATGTGATCTGACTATCAACCAAGAGATTGTAAGTTCAATTATATTCTTGTTAGAGACATTTGTAAGAAATGTTGTAAGATAGATGGTATAGGGGTGTGAAAAAATTGTCGTTCACAAAAAAAATAGCCCGTTTAGATTTTGAACTGGTCGTTGTATGGTGAGCTCAACATGACTAGTCAAGTTGAGATCAGAGATCAGTTATCAATTAGCATAACTAGTAATTAATATGTTAACTTTAAAAAGAAACAGATTTGCTAAACCATACATTTGCAAGTAGCTTCACACTTGCTGCCACAATTTATAAAACACCCTTTTTGCTTCTTATTCTTCTTGGGCTTCCTCTCGGGGCACTCAGCAGGACAAGTGAGTATTTTGTAATTGCAAGCTCCTTTCGACTTGCAAAAAGCCCGATGTCGTCCTGTCTCTGGTTCTGGTGTCAATACATCGTAGTTAGTGGCATCAACATCACTAGCTTTAGGCTTAGGTGTCGGTGCTGGTTTCTCATCCTTCGGGTCTTTAGGGGCCGGAGTCTTCGTAGGTTGTTCAGGCTTATTGTCGTCGGCGGCTCTAACAATGAAGGGATGAATGGAGATGAAAATGAGAAAGAAAGCCACTAAAAGCAATGACTTCCCCATAATGAACTAACGTATGTATGTGATTAAGATTTTTGTTGTGATCTTGAGCTTGAGGATTAAGAGAAGACTAAGTGGATGTTTTTAGTAGAAAAATAAGCAGACATTTATAGAGAGGTGAGCCATTATATTCGGCGATCATATAGGGGCTAAAACCACTATATTCTCGATCATTTAATCCTTAGAATTTATTTCACATGATGTTGTATTAATTTAACCTTTATATAGTTATTGATTCAAGTATAAGTTAGTTCAGATATAAACCGTTGACCGGATGGCATGGGTATAGATCCATGTTAAACTATACGTACAAAATACTTTAATTTGCACCCTATAATTGAATGTAACTTATATGTATTCATACAAAAACTGTAAAACATCAGAAAATTGTACAAAGTTTTACGAGTTGTAATATAGTAACAAATACTAATTATGTAAATTATAATTAACGATATATGAAGTGCAAAAAAAAAAAAAAAAAAAAAAAAAAAAAAAAAAAAAAAAAAAAAACACTTTAGTTTGACAGGAAATTAGTTAGAGGCCATTTTTTGAATTTTTTCCCTCCAAAGTTCAGATAAAAAGGAGCAAAAACTTTAAACATCAGCTAACAAGAAGCTAATCGGCAAACAGTACTACAAAATGATATCTCTTCGAACATTTACTAGATAATTTGGCGAAAAATGTTATTTCGTTCTACTTCATGAACCTAATTTAACAATATGGATATATGTGGTTTATGGTAAGGGACCGATTTCTCATATATAACAGGCTATAAACATGTAAATTTTAATATTTCAAAGTTGTCAAATTGCTCTAGTTTGGTTGATCGCTATATATGTCTTAACCGCACAAAGCACAGGATTACTGCTTATTAATTAAGGTCTGTATTTATCAACTCGATACCAAACTATTTATCAAAACACGCGAGACATATGATCCAACCTCCATTTTATGTCACCCAACGCACGTTTTTCATCAATTGTAATTCATCATATTGTCACCCAAATCATAGATGCTTATTTATACACTTCTTTGTAGAGGACACAAGTACAATTTATGTGATTTGTATTAGTCCCTTGCAGTTTGCATTGAATCTTTGGATATATTGTTCGAGCTAACATATATGTTCACCTTTTCAGCAAAAGAAAAGTACAATTTAATAGAATATAAATCTAAGCATATAAACAAGTATGATATTCATAATGTTTTCTCGTCTAGTCGTATTTTTATACACATCGTTTGCCAATTTTAGTGCAAAATTCGTCCATGCATGTGGTTTTTCCATTTTGCCAAAAACGATCACTGTCAAAACCTACTGGCATGAATCATATCTCTCTAATATAACTAATATAAGAGCTGAAGCCAAAATTCTAACAAATTTTGGAAGAATGGTTTTTACTTGACTTTATCATCTCTGATAAAGTCATGATAAAGTCGGCTTCATAGTTCATAACTACCCGCCGCGTTGACATTAGGAAAAACAAGTGGTTCACATGGTGATCATCTAACATTCTAAATTTGTAAAGGTTTGCTTGAGCCTACAGTCATGGACTTGTCACAAGGTAGCTTTGAGATTAGCATTATATATAAGCAACCCATTTAGCCAACGCATATATAGCTTAAACCTTAGATCTTATATAGTTAACTACAACTTGTGTTTTGTTTGTTCTGAAGATTAGCCAAAATAATAATAGAATTATCAAAGACTTGGTCAAAATTGCTGGACCAGCTAGTTCATTTGTTGCTTCATTCATATTTCACTGGCAAGTGGTTTATTGACACGCTTGCTTTATGATTCAGAATAGAAATTATAAAGCTTCATACGGAATTGTCATATTGTATTAAAAAAGGGTAAAATAAGCAATATGCAACTCTAGGCTGTAACGTAAATAATCAAATATGCAACTCTATGCTGTAACGAAAATAATCAAATATGCAACTCTAGGCCGTAACAACTAAGGAATATATATATTAATCCCCTTGTGGCCATGGAGGTTCACATGTGTCGACTCCGGGCTATCCAAAAGGGTAGTCGATCTGGGATTAGTCGGCTCGCAATGTCGAGTTGAAAACCTAGCTAGATAACCAAAGAAAAGAAAAGAAACTAAGGAATATAGCTAATTATGCGTGTTATTCTATCACCCACGTAGACACTAAACATGTAGAAATAAAGTTGTGAAGGTTTTTTTTTTTTTAAGGCAACTATCCTATATGAAGATATGTATCTTACATGTTTTAAATAAGACTTAAACTTACAACTATTTGGTTGGAAAGCATTCACGAGATACAAAATTAGGAAACAAAGCCCTTTTGGTTTGCACTTTTCATCTTGCGCCAAACAAATTTTAGGGTGACAAGCTGATTTATACGTTCTGCTAGTAACTTGAAGCATTTTATTTCTAGGGTTACACGCAACGGTGCTATCAATTTTTCTTTCTTCATGTTATTTATTTACACTCATAAATGTGAACGGATTTTACATATGTATATAAGTGTGAATAACATGAAAAAATTTAACCAACAAGATCCTAAATTAATTAAGTTTCAAGTATCAAGAGAGGTTTGACCATTGAACCTTATCTTTGCAGTGAAAACCAAACATGTTCCAATAATACATTAATTCATGAATGATTCATGAATTGTTGAACAAAAATCGAAATGGATCTATCATATATATGATACAAGGATTGCATGTTTCTGCCTGTTAAGATTATCTTTGAGGCTCGAGCTTATGAAGTTTTATTTTGGATAAATTTGTTCTCTTTAAAGTTAAACCATCATTAATTGGTGGACGACCCCATGAAGTCCAATGGGCCAAGTAACATTGTTCTAAACTTCAAATCAGACAACTTTATTGTTTTAGGCCCATCTTTGTGGTGTGACAGGAAAAAAATATATGTGAAAAGCTGATTGTTTGTACACAATTCAATAATTGCCGCGTCTAATTATATGTCTAAATTCATGTGTTAGTTGAGTTGGTGATAGCAGGAGGACTCACTTATACACAATTCAATAATTACCACGTCTATTTAGATACATAAGTAGTAACATCATTTTCCTTGTTTGTAATCTATCCACGTACTAGTTATTGTAAGTATTGATTCAGTGTATGATAGTATTTTTGTACATTATTTGATGTTATCTATTAGTATGTTGATGTAATAACTTCTAACAAAATAATATTTAGATACCATAACTAGACTTTTTAAGAAATTGAAGTTTTGATAGAAGATTTGACAGTGTTAACAAATTCTAATGAGTTGATTTCCAACCCATAGGGCATCACTTGTGTATTCAAAGGTTTTAATACACCTCAAACCAACCCACTTGATATTGTCATTGGGTGTTGATACGCACATCATCTTTTTTGATACATACACCACATTTGTGCATTACAGTGTTGTACAGTGTGATGTATGCACAAAAAAATATGATGTACGTATCAACCCTCATTGTCATTACATCATTTAGATATGATACCTTGATTCATAATGTTCTCTTCTTTTGCTTCAAATAAGTTTATCTTGAATAATTTCATATGTTAATGTTAATTTTATGATACTTTTGCATTAGATAGTTGAGAGATGATTCAGATGACTAAAAACATGCTTAATTATTTGTCTAAAACTGTGTGAAAATAAATTATTAATCTGTAAAAAAATGAATCCTTTTGCTGCGACCAACAAAATGTTAACACGTCAGTTTATACATAAATTAAACATGTTTTTAATCATCCTAAGAGCATACGGTGTGGGTTCGCCGTAGCCCCTCGCCGTCCACCGTGTCACCTCACCGTCCGGCGCCGTGACACCGACCCCCCTCGCCATCCTCCGCCGTTCGTTGCTTCTTCATCCTGACGATGAGCAAATGCTACTGACAAAAAGGGTATAACGTTTATTTTCAAATTCTATCCGTTATTAAACGGATACAATTCTTTTTTTTTCTTTTTTTTTTCTTTTTTAAAAAAAAAAAAACCCACCACTCTATAAATTAACATATCATATCTTACAATTTTTTTCATATTCAATCAAAATACTAAACCATTCAAACTTGCTGAAACATGAGTTACACGAGTGAATCATCTTATTCCGGCGAAAGTGACCTTGAAGAGTTAACGGAACTAGAAATGTTTATTAAAGAGTTCGAGGCGGAGCAAACGTTGCAGGAACAAGAAGCCGGTCCTTCAAAGCATCGTCAATATGTCCCTCGTGAACGTGCAGTTGTTGAAGCACGTCTACGTGCTGACTATTTTGGTGACAACCCAAAATATACGGACGATAATTTTAGGCGTCGATATCGTATGAGCCGCCGTCTATTTCTACAAATAGTACAAGGTATTGAAACATATATTGAAACTCATCATCCTCTTCCTAAGCATTTTGATTTCTTTAGAGTGCGACCCGATGGTAAGGGTGTAATGAGTTTTAGTGTGATTATGAAATGCACATGTGCCCTACGCCAATTGGCTTACGGGATAACATCTGATGCGTTCGATGAGTATTTATAAATAGGTGAACATTGTGCACGCGATTGCCTAGATTATTTTCTTATGTGCATAATCCAACTATTTATTAAGGAGTTTTTAAGAAAACTAGATGAGGATGACATTCGTCATTTATACCATGCACATAACACTGTTCATGGGCTTCCGGGAATGTTGGGGAGCATCGATTGTATGCACTGGGAATGGAAAAACTGTCCGAAAGAATGGCAAGGCCAATTTCATAGAGGTGATAAAAAATATCCAACTATAATGCTTGAAGTCGTTGCTTCATACGATTTGTGGATTTGGCATGCATTTTTTGGGGTAGCGGGTGCGAATAACGATTTAACGGTTTTAAATAATTCTCCGTTATTCGACTACTTGCTTGATGACATCGCCCCTGAGGTAGAGTTTGAAGTATACGGGTGTAAATTTAAGCAAGGGTATTATCTAGCTGACGGAATTTACCCGGATTGGGCATCTTTTGTCAAGTCATTTACAGTTGCAACTAATCCAAAAAATGTCGCATTCAAAGCGAAACAAGAAAGTGCTCAAAAAGATATCGAAAGAGCTTTTGGTGTCCTCTAAAGACGTTGGCATATCATTGCCCAACCGGCGCGTGCATTTACTGTTGGCAAGTTACGGAGAATCATGTACGCGTGCATCATAATGCATAACATGATTTTGAAAGATGAAAACTTTGCGATATCCGACATTGCTGAAACGTATATTTCTCCGACACCAAATTTACAACGGACATGGATTGAACGTTGCCAATTGCAAAGAAAAGAAAGCCAAAGAACTACATGATAAACGCAAACACGCAAAGCTTCAACGATGTCTCATCGAGCATGTTTGGCAACAAAATCAATGGGCACAATTTCAACAACAGAATCCAAATAATTAGTCTCATTATAATTTGATGTATTTCTTGAGTATGTTTTTTTTTTTGTATCTTTATTTTATGTTTCGTACGTTTTTTATTAAGTTATGTATTGTATTTTTATTTTAAATAAAATGAATTTAGTTTATATGGAAATGAAATTGAATAAAAAAAATAAAGTGGTAGTGGTGAGCCCCAAATAAAGAGGTTGAGGTTTGTTATGAGTGAAAGGGGTTTGTTGTGGTTAGTTGTTAAGAAGTGGGATGTTAATGTGGCGCTGAGGTGACACTGATGAAGAAGGGAGGCTTGTCGTGACACCTAATCCTCTAATTATTTCGCTAGATAGTCATCATTGTAACATAATAATCTCTATGTTATAATATGAAATTTGTATTATGCATTAGCTTTTATAGTTCATACATAATAGTTGTTAAAGAAAAGATATATAAATTGTTTTGGAAAAGAAAGTTATTGTGATCATCATATGAGAAATGATATATCCATAAAAAAAAAATTATAAAATCATACTTCTATCACACAAAGACTTGACAAATAATTGTGAAAAGTAAGAAAGAAAAATATAGGGGTGCTAACGAGCCGAGCTCGAGCCTGTTAAAGCTCGAACTCGGCTCGTATATATTTATAAAGATCGAGCTCGGGCTCGAGCTTGGATTGGACTCGACTAACTTATGTGACGTGTTGAATGAAATAAAGCTCGAAAACTCGTTAATCACATTAGGCTCGAGCTCGTTTATTTTTTAAAGCTCGTTTATACATGGTTATATAAATAAAAAAATATATAAGAATATATTATTAGGGTTCGTTTAGGCTCGCGAGCCTAATCGAGCTTTATATATAAAGCTCGGGCTCAAGCTCGTTTAGGCTTGACTCGTTCGAGTTTTTTATCTATCCGATCACGAGCGTTTCATGAACGGCTCGGCTCATTTTCACTCAAGAAACATGTATTATAATGCAAAATGATTAAACTGTCACACGTGCCAAATTATTTTATAAATATAATTTTATAAATTGTTTGTAAATATAGCATTGCTCTCATGATATACTCCAACCATTTTTAATGTCTTCGCAACCAACCTTCAAACCATTGCACGTGAAGTTGAACGCTTTAAATACACAAAGTATACACCATTAATTAAAAAAAATAAAAAATAAATAAATAAAAGTTCATGTATTTATTGATGATTTGATATTTGATGTTGATGTATATCTTTATTTTCATCTTAAAAATACATATATGTTACACATGTCCATGTCAATATTCTTTTTATGGGCCACATACAAAGTGGTGCCCGATGTGTTAAGGCGTAACAATCACTTAATCAGTGGAGGTGTCATAACAACGCATCTATCAGTTCATCAGTGTCACCTTAGCGTCATATCATTATCCCACTTCTTCACAACTAATCACAACAATCCTCCCCCACTCATAAGAGCACGGGATGTCATGGGTTGCCAACTTCTCTTCATTTGAGTCTCACGTGTGTCACATCACTTCTACATCACTCCAACACACTCACTTAAAAATACCTCTCAATCACAACTTACTCACTTCTCTTCATCTAGGCCCCACCAACCCCCTTTTTTTTTCCTTATTTTTCAAACTAAATAAATTTCATTTCATTCACTTAAATACAAATAAAACTACAATACGAAAAAAAACAAAAAAAACAAAAAAACAAAAACAAAAACAAAAAAACAAACATATGAAAAAAAAACTTACGATAATAAAATAAACCATACGAAAAATACATAAATCCTAAATCCTAAATCCTAATCTGAATACTCCTCGTCCGCAGGATCATACGCGGGAGGTATATAATCCTCGAGGCGAGACAAAACTTCCTCGTCTACCGGAGATTCCTCACTGGAGACTCCTGCATCATCATCTTTGTTCACCCGATAGCTCCAATTGACTTTGGTGTTGATGTTTTTCGTTACCCTTTGAACACACAGCCACAACTTGTCAATACTTTCGTCATCTCTGTGGGCTTCCTCCTTCAGAAATTTCTCGATCACACCTTTTCGTTCAGTGCTGATGTCGTTGCAACTCTTGTAGTTTTCTCTCATTTGCAGCTTCTCCGTCCTCCCCTGCTCAAACAATTGGATGACACGTATAATAGCGTCTTTTCTAGCCTCATCGTCGTTATTGCATTTATTTTGAACGTGCGTTTGCATATCACTAGCGGAATGCGGGAGACGGCAAGCCATAATAATCTTGCGTAAAGAGAATGTGAATTTTGAAGTTGAATTGTATTTGAGAAGTGTAAATTTTTTTGTGTAGATGTTGGTTATATTTATAGAGTCGGTAAATGTTTTTTAATTTGAAAAGGAAAAAAATTAAAATAAAAGAATGGTAACCGTTGTGAGAAATGGCAAGATTTTGAATTTTGTCCTTTTCTTCGTCGTTGGACTGGCGAAACCATAAGTGGCGAGTAGTCGTGGTGTCGTGGCGAGGAGAAAAAAAAGTGGCGGGTAGCCACGTTGGAAACGACGAGAAACAACACACTCGACACCCCATGCTCTAACAAACATCAACCTCTTCATTTTGGGCCCACCACTACCACTTTATTTTTTTTATTCAAATTTCTAAATAAACTAAATTAATTTCATTCAAAATAAAAATACAATACATAACTTAATAATAAAAAGAAAAAAAAAAACAACACTTACTAATAAAAACGATACGAAAAAAAAATGACACGGGTAAAAAAAATACAACACATACTAATAATACGAAACCTAGTCATCTCTTTAGTGATATTTCTTGATTAGACGTTCCTGCCTCTTGCGGATGATTTCTGCTTTTACCGGGTCAGGATTCAAATTCGGATCTATCATCAGAAAATCCATCTCGATCTTCTTTTGGAGAGCTTTTTCCTTCTCCCGCCTCGCCTCATAACAAGCCCTTTGAGCGTCGGCTTTTTGAGCATATATTTCGGATATATGTCTCGAAAAAGTACTCAATTGACTTCCACCGGAGCTCGCATCACTTGACGTTGAAGTCGACTTCTGTTTCTTTGCGGCTCGTTTGCCTCCATCTCTTTCAGGACGAGCTCGTCTGTTCGGCCCGAATATATCCTCGAGACATGTAATGTCAATGGGATCTTCGGAATCCCACTTGGGATAATTTTTCAAAACCTCCCAACATTTTTCATACACAAACTTCTTCCCACCATGACGCTGCGCAAAGCTAACTTTGGCATTCTCGTCATGATCTTGGTCATTTTCACCACTTCGACGCTGAAGATGTTTGTAAATAGCGTTGAACTTCTGGCAATCACCGTTAATCCTCGACCATTTACCAATTATCATATTCTTGCTACACTTGTTATCGGTGGTCTGAGTATTGAAGATGTTCATAATGTCGTTCCAAAAGAAATCTTCGGAACGGTCATTTCCCATATCTTTATCTTGGGAAATTTCTATCCAACACTGCGCAAGTAACCTTTCTTCAGACTTGCTCCACTTCCTCATGTTTGCCTGTGCTATGACTTCCACATCTTCGTCGTCGTCTGCTTTCAAATCCACAACATGTTTTTTTGCCTTCGTCTTTTTCCCCCTACCTTTTGCCGGTTCACGTGCTTTTGGAACTTTGAATTGTGAACCAGAAGGTTGTGATTCCATTTGTGGAGGTTGTGACGGGTTAAAAAACTGAGGTGATGGAAATCGGCCGGGGTAATTTGCGAAACCTTGTTGAAACTGATATTGTTGGTTAAGAAAGATTTCTTGTGGAGACTGGTTGGAATTTGTCGAGGAGGGGGTAGACGGGTTTGAAGAACCCCCGTATTGTGGTGGGTTTAAGTTAAGTAAGTTTGTGAAGTACCCTCCGTCATTTGAGTTTTGAGACATTGTGAGATTTTTTTTTTTAATAAATGTATAGAGAGTTTAGGAAGATGTAGGAGAGGAAGATGATAAAAATGGTGGAGATGAATGTTATTTATAGGGGTGATAAGTGTTTTTTTTTTTTTTGTTTTTTTTTTTTTTTTTTTTTTAATAAAAAAAATTAATTTTTTTATTAATATCCGTTTAATAACGGATATATATTTGTTGCACCACTTTTTGTCAGAATCTTCCCTCGTCGTTAGAACGACGAACCAAGCCACGACGAGCATCGCCGGTGTGGCGGCGAAGCGCCAGCTAGGACCACGGCGAGACACGATGAACCCACACCTTCCCCTCTTATTCAAATTAGCTCAATCATCATTAATTACTCGGGTTATCTTTCTATTCAATCCACATAAGTTTTGCTCAATTACTACTTTCCACATGGAGTCGAGTAAATAATACGATTCAACACATTAATCACTTATATATTTCGTGATGCAAATTGACATAATGGATAGTCCCATTTTCATCTAACTACTAACATTTTAATCGTTTGACATGTAATTGAAAAAGCTTTTAAAGATCATTTGGCTGACTAAATAGGGAAAACATACAAAATCTTATAGAGTTTATCAACATGATTAATCTACTTGGAACATGAACATAACAAAAATATTAAATAAAATAAAATAAAATCGATTAGATTTTTCTAATTGATTAAGGTCCTTTCAACTTACGTGAAACAAAAGTGAAAACAACGCGCTCCGATATACATTAACTTATGTATTTTTAATTGACATGGAACGCAAAGTACAAAACAACGCGTACGTAAATTATACAGTTAAAAATTGCGTGAATTAGTAGATTCTTAACTTTAATGTAATCTAAACAAAACCGCAAATCAACAAAACTTTAATATCAAAGGCAGAATCTTAAATGTCAAATATCGAATCTCAGCATGTTGAAGGACAAAAAAAATACTAACATGGCAGTGACGTAAAAGAGCTTTTCGCATTATAAACGTCTCCGGTGTTTTTCATCCCGTATATTTACCTCCCTACGCAATGAACACTTCCTCATATCCTTACACTTGTTCGCGTGTATGCGTACAATTATGGTACCTGATCAAGTCCTGCAACACCATTCCAACATTCTCGATATTTGCATGATCTTTTTTTCTTTCTGCACTCTCCTTACCACAACACTCCCTTCACTCTAAGAGCACTAGGTACCCATGAAATTATCCGACTGTCTTATAGTAAAAAGTTCTAACACCTTAGCTTTTTTTCTATAACTTAGGATACCCCAAGCAATAAAACACAAATTAAACAACCCACCCCGAAGAAAAAAATAATAATAGTAATAACTATGTTTTAGATGATAAATTTGACATCATACCCTTATAACTTGGGGTTTATATAGTCTCATGCCATAAAATCACGTAATAAAACTATAACACATCCTATAACTTGAGGTACGGAGTGCTCCAATAAGTAATAATGAAACCAAATCACTATATTCTTATTTTTCTAACAAAACAAGGTAACAAATTTATTCCAAAATCAAAGAGCCAAATCAATAAAATCAAAAGCTCATAAATTGACAAAGACACATAATAAGCAAAAAAAAAGAAAGAGAAAAAAAAAAGCCCTAATTACCAATTTACCAAAATACCCTCCACCTATTTCCCCTTCATCAAACCCTTTCCTTCCTTCCAGCCTCACAAGTACAACAATCGCCAGAAAACAAACTCCCCCTCACGCGCCTCCCACTCTCACCCCACGCGCTTTCACGCGCCACCTCAAAACCATCCGTACAACCGCCAGATTCACCTGAAAACCCTCACCACTGCTTAGAATCAATCAAATATCATTCTCTTTCACGTTTTGAAACCCTAATTTTGAAAAAAAGTAATAAATGAGGTATTATGACGTCATGATTGTGTTTTTTTGTATCAATAATGAATGTTATTTGATTGTTGTTGTTGTGTGTGTTTTTGGTGTGTGTTTTTGTAGGTGATTGTGAAGGAAGGGGTTATTAAGCTGGAAGAGTTTTTTTTTGTGAGATGTTGTTGGCGTTGAATCGAAACGGCGTTTATTTGATTAATTGTATCTTTCATTTTTCTGAATGGCATCCTTTGGAATTGTTTTAGATAACGGTTTTTTGATTTAGTTGATTTGCTCGCCTTTTGATATTAGGTGCGTATGATTCATTGTTAGTATTTGATGTTGTGCATTGAGGATGATAGCTTTAGGGCGTGTTTAGGATTGCTTGGTTTTTACGAATTATATGGACTAATGGTATCTAGGGAGTGTTCGTTTAAGCTTATTTGTGGGCTTATGAGCTTATTTGTTTTGGCTTGTATTTCTAAACCTAAATTTTGCGGCTTATGTTCAGACTTTATTATGATATGATAAACTTATATAAACCTAAAACTAGCCGGAGGTCCCTCTGGAAGCAGTCTCTCTACTTCCGGGTTTTTCCTGGGGGCTGGGGTAGGATCTGTCTACATTCCACCCCCCCCCCCCCCCCCCCCCCCCATACCCTGCTCTGGCGGGATTGGGTATGTTGTTGTATATAAACCTAAAAGTAACGAGGGTGGGATTGGGTATGTTGTTGTATATAAGCCTAAAAGTAACGAGATAAACCGGAAAATTTGGTCATGTGAAATGTAAGCCGGAAACAAGTAAGCTCATAAGCCTAGAATTAGTTTAAACAATCACCTCCTTAATAGTAGCAATCTACTTTTGCTCATGTTCCGTTTAGTAATTAAATTGTCTTTCGGTTCCAGGTTAGTATTTATACTTTCAATTGATGTGCTACTTTGGTAATTAAGGGGTTGTGTGATTGGGTTTTATGCTTACGTGACATTCATTAAATGATATGGCACAATGGATAGTACATTTGTTGGTTTCTGAGTCAAACTTATTGAACTTCATTTGAAGTATAAGAACGATAAGTTTGACAGGAAGTGTAAGCAAGTATCTTAGTCATGGTACTGCGTCGTTTAATGACTCTCACTTAAGCATGAAATTGATTGCATTACCCTTAATTAGAAAATACGCACATAAACTGAAAGCATACATACTATAATGGAACTGATATAAGTTTAATTACTACATCGGAACACGTAAATAAGTAAGTTGCTATTACATACCATTAGCGTGGAAAATATTAATAACTTTATAGATTCTGATAATTTAATCCATTTGTAACAGGTTTTTGGTTAGATATGGTGGTAAAAAAGTTTACGGTATTTTATTTATCGAATTTTAGCACTTTGAAATAAGCATGTCCCACCTGCTTATTAAAAACTGCTTATTTTGTCCCATTATAGGTTGATAAGCAGAAGCAGTTTGGATTATCCAAAGTTCCAAACACTTCTACCTGCTTATTTATTTGAAATTAAGGAGATAATATAAACAAACCTAAACACCCTCTTAGTCTCACTCTTATTGTATGCAAATAGTTGAGGCTTGTTTTGTTTTTTCGGCAGGTTTTGTTCTATTTAAGGTGTTTGATTGTTGCGGTAGATTATTAAAGCTAAGTTGTTATACTATTGAGGAAGGTTAAGCATCCATGTTTATTAAGGGATACACTTTTGCAAGTGTGGCAGAAATGGGGTGTTGTGGTTGTTTTGGGTTCTCGTTTACGAGAAAGCAAAAGCCAACGACGAGGCCTAAGACACAATATGAGAATCACATTACGCAGGAGTTATTGTTAAATGATGAAGTAGACGACGATGAGGAGGATGAGGAGGAAGAGGAAGATGATAATATCTCCTATGGTGAGGATATGTCAGATGCTGAAAAGGGAGATCATCTGGAGTTTAGGAACCCATCATTGCGCTCACAAGAAATTCTTGTGTACAGGACACAGAACGGATTGATTTGCAGGGAGTTTCCTGTTAAGGAAACACACAAAGTTGTCCGGTCAGAGGTAATTTGTTACGGAATTTGTGTATATCTGATATTTTAATTTTAAATGCAGTTAGGGATTCTGGTTTGTTTGTTTGCTCGAGTAGTTAATTGTTTATTGGCTAATTTGGCTTTGCAATTTCTGGGGGATACGTATGACCATCATTTATATTAATCTAATGGAACCATATATATGTAGAAGTAAATATTGAAGCCATGGTAGTACACTAGTATGGCTATCTAAGAGTGTGCTTGATAAAGATTCTAGGAGTCTGCTGTTTTTCTTCTAGTAGATTCTGTGGCGACTTGATTAATGGAGTATGAGTACAAACATGGTAGCCTGATAATTAGAAGTATCTGTATACATATTGTCTACCACTCTACTAGAGAGTCGCTTAGTCTTCTAGATTCTTGTATCTGATTCTCCCACTGTCATCTTAAACCTTGCTAGTGTTCGCCTTTGTAATCTGAGGCTGTAAAATAATGTTAGCACACTTGAGGATAAGATGTCATTTTTCTGTTTACTATTTGGATGTGAATTTCTTTCAACCTTATGTATATATTGTTAAAACCTGTGCTATTACGACTCTTTTGGTAATACACTGCTCATTCGACTTATATTTGTTTTGCCCCCTCTTTGCCATAGGATGAGAATGGGAACAAGATGGTAAATGAGTATATTCGTGAGCACAAAATTGGCTCTGGTAGCTACGGGAAAGTGGTAATCACCTCATTGCTGATACACTATACCAACTCCTTCCCCCTCCCCTCCCTCCCTCATCCTTTTCTCTCAATTAAACATTCTATGTTAACCCTGACTTGTCTGTTTTACAGGTTCTCTACCGAAGCCAGGTTGATGGGAAGCATTATGCAATTAAGGTAATTTTAACTCATAGAACTATGACTCTTTCTTCACAGTGGTCATGGCTAATTGGCAAATGCCGTAAACTGAAAAAGATAAAGAAAAAAGATAGTTGTACTTCATATGATAACCATGTTCAATATCTGAATGCAGGCCTTTCACAAGTCTCATTTGTTAAAGCTACGAGTTGCCCCATCTGAAACTGCAATGACTGATGTTCTTCGTGAGGTATACTTATAACTTCACATACTTTAATGCTTGTACATAATTCACACTTTTCATAGCCACGATGGTGTTATCTACCCTTTGGTGTTTTATCAACTTATCTGCAGGTCTTAATCATGAAAATGTTAAATCACCCCAATATAGTAAATCTGATCGAGGTGATTGATGACCCAGAAACAGATCATTTCTACATGGGTATGAATGGCTATGCCCTTTTTTCTTCTGTTTCCATTTTGTATACTTCTCATTGGATATTAGGTTTTTATGCTTTAGTTCTTTATCTTTGTTTCAGTTCTAGAATATGTTGAAGGAAAATGGGTCTTTGAGGGTGCTGGACCTCCAGATGGTCTGGGAGAAAATGTTTCGAGGAGATATTTGCGCGATATAGTATCTGGGTTGATGTATCTGCACGCTCATGTACGACTCCTCCTGAAACTATAATAACTTGTTAATGTTCTCTTTGTAATTCACTAGAATGTTGACATGGTATTTTTATAATTAATCGAAACACTAAGTACAATCTTTTTCCGTATTGGGTTGTCTACTAAAATTGCACATTGTCTTTGTTGAGAATTAATTTAAGTTAAAATGACAACATGTTAATGAAGTTTAAATATCTCAAATTAATATGCGTTCAGTTCTTTTACCACCTTTCATAAAACTCAAAGCTACCTCTATAAATTTTTCACTAGAAAAATGTGTCTTGTGTCGTTTTGTATAATAATTGAACATCGTGTACCGTTGTACCTGTACTTTTGTAATGTTCCTATCAAACACCATGAGTCCGTGAAGGATATATACAAAAAAAAAAATTGTTTAGATAGTCCAAGCAAACCTTTTTTTAAGTTATCAATATTTCATACCAAGGTCTATGTGGGGTAGTTTTGTAAAATTAGAGGGTAGTAATCCCATGTTTTAATATCCACATCTTATCAAATGCTGCCGATATGTGAGATGGAGTGCTAATTTATATGATCTTTTTAAATGAGGAACATTGTCGGTCTCTCTCTCTTTTTATTTTATTTTTTTTCTCTCTAAATTTAATGTCTTATCTTGGTCTCAGCATATTGTGCATGGTGATATCAAACCTGATAATCTTCTCGTTACTGCCACTGGCACGGTGAAGATTGGCGATTTCAGTGTTAGCCAGGTTTTTGAGGTAACATGCTAATATGTGCCATTTCAATTATATTCAGTTTTTTTCATATAATACTTTTAAGGGTCCTACTTATAAATATGTTACCCCATTTTCAATTATTTATGTTATCATATGCTGCCACCAACATGTTCCGTTGTACTACTGTCCATTCAATCAATTTTAATCATCCCAATTTAAAAAAGCAAAGTAGATACAAGTTGTTACACTTTCATGATTGTTTCACTTATATATACTCCAACAAAAAGATATAGAAACCATATCATTTTAGATTTTACAACACAACAACATACCCAATCTAAAATAATCATTTAGATTTGTTTAATTGAAATAGAATTCTACTAATATAAGTGCTTAATAGGAAATAACCCATGCTTAAATTCGTAAACAATATACTTTCTTTTGATTGATGCATTGAACTCTTTATTTTTACTTGATTTGTGTGTTATAGGATGAAAAAGACGAACTTAGACGCTCACCTGGTACTCCTGTTTTTACTGCTCCCGAATGTTGTCTAGGTAAAGATAACTTTGTCAAGATTATCATACTATCATCAAGTTTTCACAAATTCACACTTAGACCCCCTTGGCTCTCTGGTAAATAGGTCTAACTTATCATGGCAAAGCTGCTGATACATGGGCGGTTGGAGTTACATTATACTGTATGATATTGGGTCAATATCCTTTTCTTGGAGATACATTACAAGATACATATGATAAGGTGTGCAGCTTGGCTTTTTACATTATATAGTGAATCTGAAGTTTTTATACAAATCTTAGCAATTCTAATGTGTTTTTTTATTGATTTATAAATTTTATCAGATTGTTAATGATCCTTTGCGGCTCCCTAAGGGTATGAACCCCCTACTCAAGAATTTACTCGAGGGTCTTCTTTGCAAAGGTCAGCAAATTCTTGTGTGTATGTGTGTGAATTATTTCATGAATGATGAGGTCCTTTGAAACTGATAAGAACTCTTTACGTATGTTAGAAATGCAACAAAGAAGGGTTTGGTTGCCATAATGCCATTGCGTTTTGAAAATTATTGATTTAAAATGGACCAAACAGCAATAACAAAACAGGCTTAGGAGATGGCGTCTGGATATCTATATTATTTAAGGATTCATATTTGATTCTCAAATAGTCAAATTGTTGGAATTAGTTTCGTTGTAGCTAGTTTTAAAGTGACTATGTGACCCCTAGATTAGATAATCCGATACAATTTCACTAAACCCAAACACTAGAAATTGATTATATGCAACGTGACGACGTGATAATCTGAGAAATTACTTTTCGGACATAATGCCTATTGCCTAACACCCCCACATCATTGTTAGAGCAAAGAAGCGTTTATTTAGCTGTTCATTAACCTTGGAAGTTTCTGTGCTGATATTCATAAGCTATCTTTTGAACAGACCCTGCACAGAGATTAACTCTAGAGCAAGTTGCGGTTCATCCTTGGGTTGTGGGAGATGCGGGACCTATACCGCAGTTTTTATGTTGGTGCAAGCGTAACAAGCTACAAAGGGAGCAAATATCAGATGGGAGCATAACAGAAGCTCTTATCAATACTGACTAAAAACTTTTTGTCTTGTGAAGATTTTTTTTGTATAGCAAGAGTTTTGTGTTTGCGAGCTTTAAGTAAATGATCTTGTAAGAAATTGTAAGGAAAGTGTGTTGGGGTTATAGTTCGGGATGTTTGTGACTGTTTGCTTTTGAGTTGACGGGTGACATACTTGTAACTTTAATAGCGTAATCCTGAAAAATGGGATTGAGATTTTTATAATGGTATGGAAAACAGTTTAATTGACTTTATTTGTATGTAGACGCAATATTGGATGATCGAAACTATTGTCTGATCGTTCACACAATGTTTCCTCCCCCTATGCTGAATGGCTAGCTGCGCTGGACTGTTAGCGAGTCAAAAGGGTCATTATAAATAAAGTCAAATGGGGGTGGGTTGTGGCTCATATTTGTTGTTTATCAACACAATGGTATAACGGGTCAAAAGTATATGCTTTACAATCTCTTTAAATAACTGGACTATTAGGAAAGATTATTGCTCTAAATCTATACTTTGTAGCCATACTAAATACTCGTTCTTTAAAAACCAGAAAGGGCTAATGACTTGATGATGACCATATTAAGTTCTAGCCATATATGATGGATACATTGTTTCGGCAATACAAAGTTAGAAACTTGCAGTATTAGAACTTAACTGTTTCAGTGGTCTATTCGGAAATAGTTTAAGAAATTATGCAGCATCAGTCTAGCGACAACGCAGAATTCAAAGAAACACACAATAGTTATAAGCATAATTCATTACAAGTGAAACACATTCATGTCCTGTAGACACAAAGGAACACTATAAACACAAACACAGAGGTTTCTCATACATGAGAGATACCGATCATACGGCTTGTTAACCTCAGATTATTCTCCACACAACATAAACACAAATACTAGATAAAAGCGAGGGGAGTCAGTTCAGTGACTTCAGTCCCCTAACCATTGGTGAACAAACACACCAGCATTTCGAAGACCATTATAGAGACTTGTGCAGTCCCTACAGTAACTAGTCCTACAATCGACCCCATCGGAGCAACGCAGAAATAGCTCATCAACATGACAAATTGCTCCACTCGCAAACAACTCGACCAATACTTTCAATTGTGTCACTCCTGCATTCATCGTAAGCACCACAAAGTCTCCATCTTCTGCGGTTTCTCTAAACCAATCAATAAACTCAAATTGTTCTTCATGTAATGGAGCTTCAAGATAATCAACTGACATAAGACTAGATTCTATCTTATCATCCTCAACAAGGCCCGGATGATAAACAAACGTGACACCAGGCTTTTTAACATGTGAAGTAAGAGCTGACACATTATGATCAACCACATAAACATTAAACGCATCAGGATGGATTGGATACCGTTGATCAAATCCCCCTGCACCCATGTTGATATAAATCAACCTATTTCTCGACGAAATGTTTAGAAACTTTGGCAAGTACGAAAGCTCGTGAGCATTTCCAGACCTTTGATCAACAATTGGCTCAATAAATTCCATAAAAGGCTTGTTTTTTGCAATAGACGGGCACTCGCTAGGAAGCTTGTAGTTCTCAAAATACGCAACACTCTCCAACTGTTTCTTAAACACGATCAACGTAAACGAGCTAATCCCACAAACATGAAGTATCTCGGAACTTCTCAATAGCAACGAAACAGGAGTCGCAGACCTCACCAAGCTACGAGCATTATACCCACCCGAACCAACAAGCATCACTCCAACACCACCAGGCCGCAAAACACGCTCAATCTCCAACACAACAAGAGCAGGCACCGACGCCCTCTCTAAACTCGAGGAAAACACAAAATCAAACGAATTCGCATCAAAGTCTAGTTTCCCCACAAGCTCTTTCCGTAAAAGAGACAATATCGGATTCTTGTAAACACTAACCGCATCCAACAACCCCTGTTCGCGCAATGTCAATGCTATCATATCCGAATCCTCACCAACACACAATGCCCTTGAATCAAACCTTAACATTTCCTTATTCATCACCTCCTTAATCACACCAACACTCAGATTCATGCCATCAGCACATGACACAACATTCTTGTTACCAACATTTAAGGAACATTTCTCGAAATTTAACAACATAAGCTCATCATTTGTTCTCATCTCACTAGCAATTCGTGTCCATGTAACAACAACCATAGCCAAGACAAAAAACAACCCTCGTATAGCCACTCGCCATGTCAAAGACCCACGTTGGATCTGCCACTTTATGGCCTTGAAATCCATTTTTTTTATAAAAAAACTAGCTTTTTATAACAAGAAAAATAACACAACAACAGAAAACAAATAAAACTAACGAGTACAAAACCTGGAGGAGGTATGGTTTCCACCCACGAGTAACACTATAGAGTTTTGACAACCTAACCAAGCCCTGACTGGAATTCTTTTACCCATATTGGATATGAACATCATCATATTGTGATGATTTACATGGCTTTACTATGTAAAACTAAATTACATGATTATAGAATAGCTAGATTATGATGAAATGAAGAGATAATGATGGATGGATCTGAAAGAGTGGTGGTTTGGGAATTGGGATGAGTGAGTGAATATTATGTGAAATGTAAGAGAGAAGGGAAGGTTCGTGTCGATGTCAAGCAAGCAAGCAATTTGAGGTTGGTCCCACCCTCACACCGAGTTGCACATCAGCTTTAACATTTCATCTTAACTAAAAAAAATCATTTCTTATAACTTACCCAAGTTAAACCTTAATTCACCAATAATTTATAAAAACAACCCTTCATTTAGAAGTAACTTACCTGAGTTAAACCTTAATTCACCAATAATTTATAAAAACAACCCTTCACTTAGAGGGCAGAAATGAAAAAGAAAAAAAAAATTAACTCAAAAATCACTTTACATGACGTTAGGGGCTTAACATGCCCATGTTAACACCCCCTTAACTTGGGAGGCGATATGGTTAACATGCCTTAACGCGGGCATGTTAAACCTTAACATGTTGCAAGTTACCATACCAATCACTCTTAGGCCAATACTAACGCTAAAAGTAATCATAATCACATTTTTGAGTGGAAGGAAAATAAAAAATAACTTGATCAAATTATATATATGCTCTTTAGTAGTTAATGTCAAAATTTAAAAAAAAATATATATATATATATATATATATATATATATATATATATTAGTCTTTACACAACATACAGTTCTCTTTCTTTTCCTTTTACTTTCCTCTCAAAAGTGAGAGGAAGATTTACTTAACAAAACTTATTCTCTAGTTCCTTTTCACTTCCCTTTCATCCCTTAAAAAATGCTCAAGAAAACACAAAAAACTTTCCATTTATTTTCTTTTCCTCTTTCATTTTAACTCGAGAACTGAGCGTAATGGACCAGTCACCCCTTTTCCTAACGGAATAGGTGATTGCGTTCTTACCACTAACTTAACTGAATTGGTTACCGGTTATTCCAAACCTTTTTAAAGTTATGATTTGTCAGCTAACCATAAGTTTAAATTGTCTTGTATGTGTAGATTTTTTTTTTTTTTTTTTTTTTTTTTTTTTTTTTTTTTTTGCGGTTGTGATCGCCTTATTAGCAAATTGTGGTTGAATATAGTTTTGAAGAGAGAAAGCTAATATGACGCTGATATGGCAGAAAGTGACCACAATAGTTATCGTTGCCATTAGCATTGCCTTATCTTACACATCAGCGTTACATCATCTTTCTATCTCCGTCACCACCTTCTCACTTTTCACTCCTAACCAATATTTTGAAAACCGGGTTTTAATCGATCCGGTCGAGTCACCGGGTTACCTGTTCGACCGCCGGGTCAAACCGGTTTCTTATTAATTTTTTTGAGCCGGTTTGACCACCGGGTCAACCCGGCTTTCTATTAAAAAAAATGAAAAAACCAAACCCAGTCAGGTTTTGAGAACCGGGTTGACCCGGGTCACTTAAAACCCGGCGAGTCTAACCGGTTAACCCGTTTTTAAAAACATGGTTTTTTTTACCGAACCCTGTTTGACCGGTTGAACCTGTCGGATCAAACCAGGTTTCAAAACACTGTTCTCAGAGCACTGGGTACAGTGGTGCCAAAGTGTGGTGCCAAGCTCGTGCCAAACTGCCACGTCAGCAGTTTTTGAGTTTGGCACCAGAAACTGTTTGGCACCACATTTCTGGGGTATCCACTCAATTTTTTTATTTTTTATTTTTTTATAAAATTTAAAAACAATATATCCTAAAATTACTTTATTCATAAAAAAAACATTACAAGAAATAAAAAAAACAATAAACTTAAAAAAACATAACATAATTATTCTTGTGAATATTTTGCCCGGATCCGTGCTTGTTGGGCCCTCACGATTGACGCGTTCATCGGATCGAGCGTGCTTGTGTCCATAGATAGCACCCGCATATCTTCGGCTATCCTTTGAGTTTCGATTAAATCGACCCTCGCTCGAGACTCCCGCTCAAGAACATCTTGCTTCATTTTTCGCTCCAACTCGTATTGTTTTTCCATCATTTGTGAAAACATTTCCGGGTTTGAACCGGAACTTGCGGTCGAGTTAGACGAACGTTGGCTCTTTGCGATCCGGTACACCCCGTCCGGCCTTGGCAATGCGTCGGGTCCAAAATGCTCGGGATCCTCTTCCGTAACCCGAAGACGATTACGTCTTGCATTTGTTGAGTCCGGATTTTTCCACTTATGCTTGTCCTTCAAAAACTTCCAAGCCGACGAATGTTTAAAATCGCCATGATATCGTTTGTACAAAGTGTGGCAACGTTCCATGAAATCCATATCGTTCTCCCCACTCATAACAGCCGTTTCATTCACAATCGAATTAAACTTCCCGACACAACGATTCATCGGAGTCCACTTTCCGGTAAGCATGTTCTTGGTACGAGTTACAAACTTTTGTTTTTTTGCTTCCTTGTTGTAAGCTTCCAAAACTTTATACCAAAACGTTTCATTACCTTGATCCGCACCGACTTTTGGATCCTCGGATACTTGAATGTAAGTTTGCGCCAAAAGTAGTTCTTGTTCGTCGGTCCATGCGTTACGCGATCGTTGCTGGGTCTCGGCTTCCTCTTCGGTTGTTTGGTTGTTTTTTTTTCGTTTTCTTTGCCTTCGCCGGTTCCTTCATTTTTGTTTTTTTGGACGTGGGGGTCGGGATGACCGCGTCCTCTTCGGATTCGTCTTCGTCAAGAAGGTGGAACGATTGGTGGGACGATCTTGGTTGTGATTCGTTTTGTTGTTGTTGTTGTTGCATTTTCCATTGAGAAAACAAAGCGTATTCGTCGGGATTGACGTATGAGTTTTGTTGAGAAAACGAAGGAAAGTAGTATTGTTGGGTGTTCGGATTCGGATTCGAAGACGAACCGATCATTTGGTTCGATGGATCGTTAAGCATTCGATTGATCCAAGGGGTGTTGTTGGGATTCATTTTCTTGAAAAAATATTGAAGTTGAGATGTATTTGAAGTGTGTGTGAAGTGGTATAAGTGATAAGGTTTATATAGGATTTGAAAGTGGGTAAAAGTGGTAAAAAATAGGTCAAAAATTCAAAAAAACCCAAAACTAGCCGTTTGGTTTAAATTGCAACGGCTATTTTTAAAAAAAAAAAAAAAAAAAAAAAAAAAAAAAAAAAAAAAAAAAAAGTGGGCTGTTAGTTTTGGCGAGGCCTCTTGGCGCGACAGAGGTAACGGTGCGCCAAACTTGGCGTCGCGCCAAACTCGTTGGCACCAAGGTTTGGCACCACCGTACCTCCTGCTCTAACCATCTCACACCACTTCAATTTTCAACACAATTATTTATTTATTAAAATTTCACACTAAATACCCTCGCACTTACAAACCAAATAATAAATAATAAAACATTAAAAGAGGACCCCACTTGGCACGGTAACCGAAAGGTGAAACCTTCACCTTTTATTTCTTGTTTTTTCTCTTCACCCCCGTTATCCCAATGCGGTTTGCCGCGTGAATGGCCCTTGCCATTTGTCACTCCCATTGTATAATGGTGGTCTTATTTAGGGGCAAAAGTTTATAAATTAGGGACGATTTTTTTACGATTTACATTTATTAATAACTATTAAATAAGTATCCGTTGATAGCAAAGAGATTTTATAACGGCATATAGTTGTAGTGATAAAAAAAAGTTTAGGGGTTATAAACGAAAAATAATAAAAGTTTAAGAAATTGGAGATTAAACACGATTTAAACTGAATGAAAATAATATGGGTTATAAACAAAAATAATAATAAAAGTTTATGGTTTCCGTATATAATTTTCTTAATTTTTCACTTTTAGTAATATGGGTTTTCCTTTATATATAGTATAGATATATGACATATTTTTATATGGTACGTGTAATTTGTTGTTTTGTGTTTTTATTACAAGGCCTTATCTTAACTTGTGTTATGAGGGCATAGCTTAAAAAATATTAATTAATCATAGTTATCTCTTAAATTAAATTCATTTCTATGCAAAATAATGTTAAACTTGGCGCACAAAATGTAACATCCTAAAAAATAATCAACGCAACGAAAATGGTAAAGACAACGGGGTGTTACTAAATTGGATCACAACACAAAGCATGTAGAACGAATTTACCTTATCCGTTTTATAAAAAGTTACATCATCACAAGTAAACAAAGTTGCAACATTTTTTTAGTGCGAAAATACATGGCCCATTAATTAAGTAGTCCCAAATATAAAGTAGTTATAGTTGTGTAAAAACGCTTCTGAATAGTCTATGACCATGCTATGCCAAGTGCCTCAATAAAGTCATACAACAACAAGAAATCAAACAACTGAGAAAACATGCTTAAAAAGTCAGCAAAAAGCTGGTGAGTTTATCGGTTTATAATAAAGCAGTAAAGTAGGACCATAAGCAAAGCATGTGAATATTACAACGAATATAATATCACATAAAAAAGTCTATTGCGTAAGCATTAAGTTCATGCAATCGAAGCTACGGCAATGTCTATGCTCTAAAAGCGCGTTAAGTAAAGGCCCCTGCAAGTGTGTATCGTAACGCTCGTATTCCGACATGATATACGCTCGCATTTTGTCCATCTGGCCCAAACCAAACAGCGGAGTCACCCCAAATAGATCTATTTATAATATTTGCGCTTCTCAGCATGAATTGACGGTTCATGAATTTGGGCATATAGGGATACAAAAGCTTATGCTAATTCCACGTAATAGTTTAATAAAAGCATAAGTTCAGTTCAGGTCCAAGTAAAAGTTTTGCATGTTTCTCACTTCAAAGTTTTGCAAAGCAAATATCAAGAGTAAAAGTGAGGCTATAAACTCACCTCAGAGTACGGTAACGTAAGTAACACAAACAGTGTCAAGCAGTAAAGCACACCGATACATGATCGGTCACGACCTAATAAATAAAGACTCGTCGTAAAATATGTCACGCGAAAAGAAATTTAATGCGTATGAGTTTTCAAGGGACAATGCATTATAGTTTTCGTAAAAGGTTCGTATCATTGTTTGTAAAAAGGATTTTGTAGCATCTTTTGTGTGGTTGTTTGAAAGTCTAGACTCGTAAAAACACACGCCAAAGTATAATATATACGATATATATTATTTAGAGAAAGTAAATAAAAGAAATAAACAAGAATATAATTAAGAAAATAATTAAAAAAATAAGTCAATGGTGAGGTTTCGGCATTTACCTGGTAATCCCAAATAGATACATTTATGTTTTATAAGAAAAACATACATTTTAACATACAAATTAAATAGTAAAGGTTTTAGTAGAACCATACTTTTCATTTTTTTGCCGGGTTTTATAAAAATGAGATTTTGTGATAAAAGTATATAAGTTTATATAAATTTTGTAAAAATTTCGGCAAGACTCATTTTCCTAACAAAACACTCTCCGACAATTTTCAAATCAACATTATTTTATTTCTTGTTTATCCAACACGTTCCAATAATATTTTAAAACCAATAATAACCCGGTTTAATAGATTTAATCAAATAATCTTGTATTAGGAGTTCGAAACTGTATTTATTAGTTATCGGGCTTTACGGTCCAACAATAGTCCGTTTAAGAATTAGTCTGATGCGTTAAGTCCACTACAAGTCCGTTATGTCCAACGTGTCAAATCTATTTTAGTCCGTTAAGTCCAATGTCCAATATATTTAGTTCGTTAAATAGTCCAGAATCCAAGTCCCCATTTCAATAGTCTTTATCCATTTCGTATATATGTTTAGTCCAAATATGTATAACCTGAATCAAATCCATAGTCTAAAATATAAACCGAAACGTACCATTGAGCAAATATGTCTAAAATAAGCAAATAAGTTAGTTAATAATCCAATCCATAAATAAGCTCAAACCAACAATAACCTTAAACCAAGATAGAAAAATAAGCACATTTAAATTAAACACTTAGCCAAAGCTCGCAATAAGCACGACATGAGCCACAAAAATATAAGCCGAGACATAAGCTCGAAAACAAACACCCGTTTGGTTTTCTTTTGTTTACCGAAAATCAAACACATCCAAATAAGCCATACGAGCTTAATAAAAATCCAAATAAGCAATAAACTTCGAAAATAAGGTTAAACATAATCAACAAACATGAATCCCAGATAAAATGGGCTACTGCCCAAACCCTTATGGGTTTCATTTTCGATTCGAGACCAAGACCAAACAAAATAAGCACCTCGCGTGCTTATATTAAGAAAATAAGCACTTTGAAAGAAAACATTTTTTATATTTAAACCATAAGAACCACAAAGCACGATGATATCTTGTTCTCTTAAACACTTTTAAGCCAAACGAATCACACAACCCTTTTTATAGGGTTATGTATTCGGTTTCATTATCAAATCTGGTAAAAATAGTTTTGATCCGAAATAAAGATGTATAAGGGATAAAGTGTTCTAGAAGCTTACCCATACGGAGGAGATGACTAGAGATCGGTTTGATAAGACGGCTAGGAGGGGGATGATGGATTTGATGACACTCTTGCACCTTCGATCTACTTGTTCTTGACTCGAAAATAGGAAGGCAGAGGTGGTTGTGTGTGCTAGGGTTTGTGTAAAAGAGAGTGTGTGTTTGATAAATGAAACCATAGCTCAAAAACATAAAGTTAAGGGTGTGTTTGCGGTAGGCGAAGTATATATCCAAAAATGGAGGGACCGTTTCGTAACTTTTGTTTTACCAAGTGTCGGGTGTATTTAAGTCCCATAAGTATGTTTGGGTATGTAATACGTAAGCGGTTAGGCTTTAAATGTAAAAATACGCGTTTAAAATGTAACTTCCATGAAATATAAGTGGTCACATCATTAGTAACTTATAAAAGTTATAAAACTTATAAATAAAAGATTATTAGGTTATGACTCGTGCCGGTACGCGTTGTGTGAAGTTTTGTATGCGAGAGATATCTTCTTGTTTTCAAGTATAGTGAGCTCGGAAATTACGGTTTGCCACACAAAAAAAATATTAAAAAGTGAAAAAAAATAATATAAAATTACATTTAAATATGAAAATTTTAGTTCATTTAGTGTTTTAAACATTTACCACTCTGGAACATTGTGGAAAATATGTTATTATAAATGTAACCGTTTAAGTTTTCATATCAGATAATAAATTTTGTAACACTCCAATTTTTATAAGTTTTAGAAATAGACTTATATATTGCCATTAGAAAAGTCTTTATGATAGTGATTATTAGAAGGAATTTTCTAACTTGTGTCCTAGGGGCACAAGTTAAGTACACCAAAAGGACTTAGGGACCCACACAAAAAGACTCATGGACCTACACAAAGTACATTTTTGTACTTTTGTGTAGGTCTCTAAATCCTTTTTCGTGAGTCCCTGAGTCCTTTTGGTTTGCTTAACTTGTTTGTCTATGACACAAGTTAGAAAAACTCTTATTAGAAATAAGGACCTAACATATTACTGTATAAGATATAGCTAGTGAGGATTAAATTTATATTATAAACTTACTTTTTTTTTGAACAGCAAAAGATTAAATAAAAATAACAAAGCTAGCAAGGAGCTAGTAATTACAAAGGAGTTTTAAGCCAATCAGACCAACTACTAATCTTACGACCTCTATGTTTAAGCCATGAAAAAGAGTACAAACAAATGTTATCAAAAATGTCGCATTTCCTCGTAGATTGAGAATTGAACGTGACACTATTCCGGTAACGCCATATCCACCACAAAGAAGAAGCAATGATGATGAACATACGTTGGGTCTTCTCTTTAGACATGGGCCGAGAGTTAAGCCAATCAATCCAGTGGTCATTCGAAGTAAAAGAAGGAATAAAGTTACCACACCAAACACGAACAAGCCTCCAAATATCTCTAGCAATGTCACACTCGAAAAAGATGTGGAGATTAGACTCCACATTCCCATTACAAGACGGGCATGATATCTCCGGAATTTCTATGCCACGAGACGATAGATTAAGACGGTGAGGAAGCTTATCTAACTTCAACCTCCACATGAAAATGTTAACTTTGCGAGGAAGAACGGTGTCCCAAGTTGTTGGAGTAGACAAAGAAGAAAGAATGTGGTCATCAATAACCCGACGAGTATGACCAACAGTATAGAGACCATCATTGGAGAGGGACCATGTGCAAGTGTCTGAATTAGAAGTAATATCAGCTTGACTAATCTCGTTAAGAAGATCACGGAGGTAGGCTGAGTTACGAACACCCAATACGTTGGTAGACCAATTCCATTGCCATTGCCCATTCAAAATGCGATCGATAATATAACAATCTTTGTTGAGCTCTAACCGAAATAACCTGTTAAAACGAAGATACAGTGGAGAGTTGCCAATCCAGGTATCTTTCCAAAAACGAGTGAGAGTGCCACAACCAACACGGAAACGAATAGAGTCCTCGGGAAAAATACCACTTGAATGTAAATAATTAGAGGAGCCCACTATCTTTGCCCAAATACCATTAGAGATACATCCCTTATTACCAAAACCAGCCTCTTGACCATGCAACGATTTGATGACTTTAACCCAAAGAGTATTCGGGTTAGAGTGCATTCTCCATCGCCATTTATGAAGGAGAGCAAGGTTGAATGATTTAAGACTTCCAATAGCTAAACCACCTTTGTCGTACGATGCAAGAACATTGTTCCATTTCACCCAAGCGAGCTTTCGTTGGTCTTGAGAACCGCCCCAAAAGAAAGAAGCGTGAATACTCTCTAAAGACTTCAAAACTGTTTCGGGAGCTTTGAAAATAGAGAGGTAGTAAATCCCAAGACTTCCGAGAACCGACTTGACTAAAGTGAGACGGCCTCCTATGGATAGGAGGTTAGCTTTCCAGTTTGAGAGCCTCGTGTTGAACCGGTCTATAAGAATTTTCCAGTTGGAAATAAGGTTCATATTAGAGCCTATAGGAAGCCCGAGATAGGCAAATGGAAAGGAACCCGAAGCACAACCCGTGTTAGCTGCCATAGAATGAACATCATCATCTGAGACCCCAATACCATATACATTTGATTTGTTGATGTTGATTTTGAGACCCGAAGCAAGATAAAAAATATGTAAAACACGGATAATGTTGTCCATATCGTGGGAGCTCCAATCCGTGGTGATTACCACATCATCAGCATAAAATAAATGTGATAAAATGAGATCAGAGGAACCACATTTGACACCACGAATCAAACCTGATTGGACTGCATTTGATAAAGCAACATGAAGCCCCTCCATAACGAGGATGAAGAGAAAAGGAGAGAGCGGGTCTCCTTGTCTTAAACCGCGTTTAACTGCAAATTCAGAGGTAGGACTTCCATTGACCAAAATTGAAGTCCTAGAAGATTCTAAACAAGCTTTAATCCAAGTCCTCCAAGTAATGCCGAAACCAAGGCTGAATAAGATGAAGTCGAGATATTTCCAGCTAACGGAGTCAAATGCCTTTTCAAAGTCAACCTTGAAAATCAACATCTTCTTTTTTCGTTTCTTGTACCAGTCGATCATCTCGCTGAGAGTGAGAGGACCATCAAGGATTTGACGACCAAAAATGAACGCTGATTGCTCGTGACTGACAATCTTATCTACCACTTTGGCGAGCCGATTAGCTAAGATTTTAGCTATGATTTTGTAGTGAATATTAATAAGAGATATAGGACGGAAATCCTTGATATGAATAGGATTACTAACCTTAGGAATACGTGGGAGAATAGGATTACTACAAAGACTTATTATGACTATATGGCAAACTAGTGGGAGAAGACCATTGTACCTTTAAAGATTGTATTAGAATGTGTCATGGATAAAAATTTCTCCCTCATTCCACGTATAACATGAAAGAGCAGGAGTTGGATATGTTTTCTTCATCTTGAAGAACTCTTTTTTAATTAGTATAATCATTATCAAGGTTATGCAATAATTATACAAGATTAGTCAAGGGTTATAAGGGTTTAACACCAATTAAGGAGCTTCAAATGATTTGATGTTCTTCCCCAATCCAAGATAAGTGGTTAAATCATGTGTTTAAATATGAAGATGAATTAGAAGTATATGGGATTTATACGTAACTTGTGTTTAAGCATGAATTCATATTATAAGGTTATATTAAATTAAGTTTATGAATCCTAGATTTTAATTATAGAGAATTATGATGAATCTTTATGTAATAAGCTTTGTTACGATATAATCAAGTCAAGAATTAAGTGTGTGAATTATGGTTAATTGTGTAGTAGAAATCATGTTTATGGTTTTCATGTTATGTCAAGTTAAGGGGTGTTTGGTACTAGCTTATGAAATGCTTAAAACATTGAAATTGCTTATAGAATCATTGAAATATAATCTTAACATGTTATATAAGCTGAAATATAAGTTTGGTAATGATTAGAAAAGCTTAACATGGGTTTTGGATCGTTTTAGTCACATTTGAAAAATAGATCAGCATGTTGAATTGAATTTTGTGTAGACTTTAAATAGGGGTAGAAAATAGACCGTTTATCATATTGACATGAGTTAAAAGCCCACTTTTAGCCCTCTGAATCTAATTTTTAAACCAAGTGGTCTCAAGGTGTAACTCCAAGTTTAAGTGGGTCAAAAGCAAATATTACAGCAGATACCCAGAAATTCGGTACAAAAAGTCTTTTTGTAAAAGTGTGTTTAATGATGAAATAGTACCATAAGTGATCATATTTAAGTTGTTTAGATCCAATAAATATTAGATAAAGAAACTGGTAAGTTATAATAGTGTGAAAAACTAGAAGGGGGGGGGTTGAATAGTTTTGCCGATTTTAACTTAGTTTCAAAAACTTTAGATTCGATGTTATGTGAAATCGTATGGATGGATAGAAAGTATAGATCTATAAGTAATGCAAGTAAAGTAAATGATAGAAATGACACAACCGATTTATAGTGGTTCGGCTACAAGGACACCTTCCTTGCCCTACTCCACTCCCCGAGTCACCTACTCGAGAGTTCAAGCACTATGTCAACAAACTCCTTCAACTTGGCGGAGAAGCCTTCACAACGTCGCTTACACTTTTTTCGGTGCAAAGCTAAATACCGAGTCCTTAACACGGAGGACCAAACCAACACAACTATAACACAACAAATATGTGAAATATGAAATACAAGATTTTTGCTACAGAAATCTTGTGGAGGAACGAATCAATCAAGGACCCCTTACTTGTATAACTTGTAGAAGCTCGTGATCTCGCCTTAGAGAAGGACCTATATGAGAATCACAACAAAAGAAAGAAGAACTACTATCTAGATCAAGAGACCTGAGATTAGAAGAATGAAAGGATATATGAGAGAGTTTGTAAGAAGAGGGTGAGTTACAATGAGGAAATGGCTCTCTATTTATAGGCATAAACTTGCTACTGTTGCACGGATCCCACGGATCCCTTACATGAGGGATCCGTCCAGTGTAAACAGAGGGATCCGTAGGACGCTCCCCCTAAATGGGTTATGGGTCATGGGTCATAGACTTTGGACCATGGGTATCCAAATAGATACAATGTATCTAGAAGATGCATTGCATTTAGTCAATGGGTCATGGGTTAGCTTATATGCTCCATGGGTATGGGCCATGGGTTATGCTTTTTACCCATCCTAATAAACTATTACAATAAATGAATCATTACAACAATTAACGTTACATGATTATATATATAAATACTTTACAAAAATAACATATATCCTTATAATTTTACTTATGATTACTTTATATTTGTTATCAACAAAACACAAAGAGATCGCTAAATATGAATAAACGTTTTTACGATTTATTTGTATTAACAGTCTCCCCCTTTTTGTTGATGACAAAAAATAATGTTATGATGAGTAAAACTTAAGATTAGATGTATGTTTTGAAAGCATAAGTTTTACTTCTTCTCCCCCTTTTTGTCTAAACAAAAAGCGAACCTATCGAAGAAATAAAGTGTGGAGAAATAATATAATCCACGAATCACTAACTCCCCCTTGACGATAGCTCCCCCTAGAAAAGGGCGTCAAGTGAGAAAATATTAAACCTACAAAGAAAACGTTAGTGGTAACATGCAATATAATCTTGTGATTGACGAGAAACTAGATGGAGAGCCAAGGTATGTAAACAAAGCCTTGTAATAAAATAACAAAGTGTAGTGGTATATAGGCCACATACAAACATGTAAAAACTAAAAACAAGGTTTGTTTTTTGAAATTGACTCAAAGGAAAAAAAAATAAAGAAAATAGTAATAACATTCCTTTCATGCTTGCATAAGGTTAATGATGGAAGTTTTGGTGAGTGATGATGTTGATGCGATCAAGGATGTGGTTAAGTATGAATCGCATCTCGTCCCTAATTTCCATTGCAAGTTCCCTAGTGGATTGGCAATGTGCACAATGTAAATGATGTGGGTATGATGTGTGGATGGTTTTCGGGTGAGTTTGATTGGTGGAAAGTGGAATTTGTGGTGGAAAGTCTGAAAAATATGGATCAAAATCCAGAATGTTTGGAAGTGGTGGTGGAAGGGAACCTAGATGTTCTTGTAAGACAATGGGAGCTAAAGGTGGTGAAGTTACAAGATCTTTGTAAATTGTGTTTGGGGATGTGGGTGGTGTTAAAAATACTAGTTCTTTTGGGTTGATTTGTTGGAGTGTTTTCGGAGTCTTAAGGAGTTCTGATAGAGTGATCTTTGGTGGAGACTTGATAGGTGATGATGGTGGTGTGCTTGTTGGAGATGAGGGAGGTGCTACCATGGAATCATTTGGTGGTGAATGAGTAGTTGGTGATGAACTTTTTGAAAATGGTTTGGCTAAACAACAAGGCCGGATGCTAATCCGTGCGGTTTTTCTAGATTTGGGTGGTGGCACTACGGAAGGTGGTATGATAAAGTTTTGTATTTCTTGAAGAGGATTGTTTGCACTAGGTGATTCATCAATGTTGGAAGATCTTTTGGATAACATGGTGATGATTGTTTGTGAGGTTGAGAGGGATGGATATGCAAGTATTTTGAGAACCTTATTTATTGAGAAAATAGTGCATTGTAATGAATGCTTGACCCAAAATATAGACTAAAATCTAATGATTATATATGAATTTAAGGCATGTGATCATGAGGACACAAGCATTAAGTAACATACTCATTAGTGAAAGAGGTAAAATGATGAAAATATGAAGGTTTATAGCCAAAATGAGAAAAATATAAGAGAAATTCAGCTTATGTCTCACGGTTCCCACGGATCCTTCCCTTGAGGGAACCGTCCAGCGTTAATGCTGGGATCCGTGGTACTGGTGACTCAGGCAGCTCAAAATTTTTCTTTTTGTAAACATTTGTGCCTAGTGTGTGCCTATAACCATTTGGAGTTGCGGTTATCTCGACTCCTAAAAAGAAAAAGAAAAATAGACTAGAAGTGAAAAAGCATACTATTATGTGAGATAACGCGAGTGCTCCTAAATTCATTGTTGCTTAAATGAATGTACCCGAAAACACATATTAGTTATGTATTCCCTTTAGCATTCAAAAGACATGATATGCAATGAAAACGGGTTTTTACTTTGTATTAATAATGAAAAAGGTTTGTCCTAGACGTGAGAAATAGCTTTTAGGAAAATGATACGGGAAGAAGTATCTTTTAGAAAGCATTTCGTAAAAGTTTCTTTGTTTAAAGAAAAGTTTATCTTTTGGTTAAGAAAAATAGATATGAAATTACATGTTGTAAAATAAAATTTACCTTGGGTTTTGAAAATTCCCGTATTGTTAGTGAGTTGTGTGTGAAATAGAGATCTAGACTCAGAAACGAAGAAGGCTAATGTTTACATACCTTGTAGAGTTGAGAGGCAAATTACGACGATTGTTCCATGAGACCAAGACCAAGACGAAGCAAGTTGAATTGTTCCCGCTTCAACGGTTTGGTGAGAACGTCGGCTATGTTGTCTTCGGATGCTACCTTCTCAATAGAGATGTTCCTCTTTTGAATATTGTCTCTTAAGAAGTAATGACGGATCTCTATATGCTTGGTGCGAGAGTGTAACACCAGATTCTTGCTTAAGTCAATAGCACATTTATTGTCGCATAAGATAGCTATGTCGCTTAGATGAATGTCGTAGTCAACTACGCTTATTTCATCCATAGTGCTTGTTGGCATGCTTTGCCGGCGGAGACATATTCGGCTTCGGTTGTTGATATGGACAATGTCGTTTGCTTTTTCGAGAACCAAGATGTCAAACAACATCCCATAAAAGTACATACACCACTTGTACGCTTTCGGTCAACATAATCAGCTGCATGGTCAGAATCTGCATATACAATAGTTTCTACCTCTGTACCCTTAGGATACCATAATCATAATTGAGTCGTACCCTTAATGTATCTAAATATTCTTTTGACCGCTTCTAGATGTGACGTTTTAGGATCTTCTTGAAACCTAGCACATAGACAAACACTAAACATGATATCCGGCCGACTAGCCGTAAGATAGAGAAGACTACCAATCATGCCACGGTATTTTGTATTATTAACGGATTCACCGTCTTCATCTTTTGTAAGTTTAGTGTCGGATGACATTGGTGTTCTTATGGGTTTTGACTCTTCTAAACCAAATTTATTTAACATCTCTTTTATGTATTTAGATTGATTAAAGAAGATACCATCTTATAGTTGTTTGATTTGTAGACCAAGAAAGAAACTTAGTTCTCCCATCATACTCATTTCAAACTCGTCATGCATGATTTTTGAGAAATCATCACACATGTCTTGACAAGTAGATCCGAATATAATATCATCCACGTATATTTGAACAATAATTATATGTAATTCCTTTTTCGTAGTGAAAAGTGTATTATCAACTAACCCCATGGTGTAGTTGTTTTTTTATTAAAAATGACTTGAGTCTATCATACCAAGCTTTTGGGGCTTGTTTAAGACCATAAAGAGCTTTCTTTAATTTATATACATGTTTAGGTTTTTCAAAATCGATAAAGCCCGGAGGTTGAGCTACATAAACTTCTTCATTAGTAAAACCATTTAGAAAAGCACTTTTAACATCCATTTGAAAAAGCTTAAGATCATTAGCACAAGCATAAGCAAGAAGTATTCTTATAGATTCTAATCTAACCACGGGAGCATAGGTCTCATGAAAGTCTATGCATTCTTGTTGATTATACCCTTGGGCAACGAGTCTAGCTTTGTTTCTAGACACTACACCATTTGCATCTAACTTGTTTTTATATACCCATTTAGTTCCTATTATGGTTTGGTTATTAGGTGGAGGGACAAGTGTCCAAACATCGTTAGAAACAAATTGATTATGGCTTCTTGTGTATTCTTAGGTTCTATGGTTGAGACAAAACAAAATAAACTACTTTGGTTTTGGATTTGTGAAACGCCCATACTAAGATTTATATATATATATATATATATATATATATATATATATATATATATATATATATATATATATATATATATATATATATATATATATATATATATATATATATATATATATATATATATATATATATATATATATATATATATATATATATATATATATATATATATATATATATATGGCTGTATGCAAAATTTGCATATGGCTGTATGGTCTTTCTTTTGATAGCATACGGCTGTATGCAAAATTTGCATATGGTTGTATGGTCTTTCTACTGATAGCATACGGCTGTATGCAAAATTTGCATATGGCCGTATGGTCCTGTTACAGATTCTGTCTAAAAGGCATTATTGAGCATACGACTCTATGCACTTATACCATACGGCCGTATGGTCCACCTGAACAATTCTGCACTATAATATTTGCAGAAAACTAACTTGGCGCAACACATAATTAAATTTAACTCAAACTAAACATATATATATATATACTTCATAAAACTGTACATAAGACATATCATTCATTAAGACCCGAATATGATCAAAATGGGTCGTTTTGGGTTAGAATGGCGCTATGCCAAACACCCTTTTTAAAACCTTAAACACTACATTACTACTTGTTTATCACACAAGTTAAAGTTTACATATTTGTACATATAACCATGACAACCTAGGGCGTTTCTTGGTACAAGAGCATGTAAGGGAAAAGGCTCCTTATCCACGAACTATACCGGGAACTAGATCTCGGTCTTCTTACCCTTAGACGCACTACCACTAGCTTCACCTATAAGAAAAACATATGAAAGCAACGTAAGCAATAGCTTAATGAAATAACACATATAAATAAAATTTAATCGTAACCAACTATTAAATGTTGCTTCATATAAACTTTTCCCGTAGGATGCTCATAACATCACTAATCCCACGGAAACATATATTCTTGCACCTTATATGCGCTAGGAGTCTAAGTACTCCATTATAAGCTTAAAAGCTTACAATTATCATAATATACTAATTTTCCACTTAGGACATCAAGTCTCGTCTTTAGAGACTTTTCATAACTAATTGTACTATACATGACTAACGAGCCATATAAGCATAATGATCATTCATATAGGATGTCTAAGTCCCGTCTTTGGAACTTCTACTAATCTGAGGCCCGATTCACCACTAAGGAGATCTAAGTTCCAACTTTGTCTGGAACACATGTGTGATCACATAATAGCACATGTCGTCACTTAGGACGCTAAACAAGTAAAGATAGACAATTTTGACTAAATCACTTTACTAGGACCACATGGGTCATTACGGGCTGTTTTGACCCGTTTACTTTATTTCACACGTACATTTACAATACAAGTCAATAAGCTCATAATAATATGGAACTATGAATATATATAACATAAACACAACATATAAACATGCAATAAAACTTAAACATTAATATCATAATTATATAGCATCTCTAACGGATTGCTATTAACTCGTTGCTAAAATTATATATGTTACTCACCTAAAAAACGCTTGAATACTAGAACAAGCTCCCGAAAGATGTCCGCGGCTAACCCTTATGATCTAAGAACATATAAATTACATGGAACTTATTAAAATATATACTAGCTTATCAAAATAAGTCTCTAAAGTATGAATAAGTCATAAGGGGGTGTTTGGTTCGTGGCTTAAATAACCACGCCAACATAATTTCTGGAAATTAACACTACAATTTAGTGTTATGATACCTTAACAAGGTACCCATCATACTTCTAATCAATTTCATGAGTTCTTGGTGATTTTAGAAAATCACCTCATTAGAATAATTATGTAAAAATTAATAAAACCCCACAAATAGCATAAAGATTTAATCTTTAAGCATTAGCTACTTAAGAATAGCTCTAAAACATGAATTCAATATCAAGACGTGATTTTAACCTCGAATTGATTTTGGAGAAACCCTACAAACATGGTTACGAGCTTATATATAGTATCTTCTTGATTATCCCTAGCTAAAAATTAATCTAAAATCGAAACCCTAGTTTCTTGATAATTATGTGTGTGTGTCGTGGTGTTTGGAGAGGGAGGGAAGAACAAGGTCGGTTTCTCACTTTCCTGGAAATCAAGAAAGGATATAAGAGTTATCATACAACTTTGACAACTTGACAACTTAGGTCCCTGATAGAAGACCAATTACGAGGGTAGTCCTATTTGGTATAACTTGTTTCATGGGAGGTCCTTTAAGACATCTAAAGTATATAAATTAATAATATATCATTACCGTAGAAACTTGGGGTCTTGGGGTGTTACAAATCTCCCCCACTTATTCGGTTTGTGTCCTCACAAGCCATTCCTGATGAAAAGCGGGATAGTACTTGATGAGCTCCTCTTCAGGCTCCCAAGTATACTCCGCTCCCTTTCTATGCTTCCATCTGACCTTAAAAAGGAGAACCTCTCTATTTTTGAGTTTCTTGACCATGGTGTCAAGGATCTCTACTGGCTCTTGAACATAGCCAAGTTTCTCATCAACTACTATATCTGCTAAAGGCACAGACTCTGCCTCATCTGCCAAACATTTGCGTAGCTGAGATACGTGGAAAGTGTTATGAATACCATTCAATTCTTCTGGGAGCTCAAGTCTATAAGCTACTTTTCCAACTCGATCAGTTATTCTGAACGGACCAATATATCGTGGTCCTAGCTTTCCACGCTTCCTAAAACGGATAACACCTTTCCAAGGGGAAACCTTTAACATTACACGGTCACCGACCTCGAATTCTATTGATCGCCTCCTATTATCTGCATAGGATTTTTGTCGATCTTGGGCCATCTTTAGTCTTTCTCTTATCTGATCAATCTTATCATTAGTTTGTTGGACAACATCAGAACTGGCTAGTTCTCTTTGTCCAACTCACCCCAGCATATAGGAGTTCGACATTTCCTTCCATAAAACATCTCGTATGGTGGCATGTCAATGCTGGAATGATAACTATTGTTATAAGAGAATTCTGCTAGAGATACATATTTATCCCAACTACCACCGAAGTCTATAGCACAGGCTCGAAGCATATCTTCTAATGTTTGAATGGTCCTTTCACTCTGACCATCTGTCTGCGGGTGATAAGCCGTGCTAAAATGGACACGAGTACCTAAATCTTCTTGAAATCTTCTCCAAAATCTAGAAGTAAACCTGGTATCTCTATCAGACACTATAGAGACGGGTACTCCATGTCTAGCTACTACTTCACGAAGATATAACTCTGCGAGAGCTTCTGAAGACATCGATTCCTTTATAGGGAGGAAGATCGCGCTTTTAGTCAAATGATCAACTATTACCCAAATCGCATCATGTTGACGCGGAGTCTTAGGTAATTTTGTGATCAGATCCATAGTGATCCTTTCCCATTTCGACACAGGAATTTCTAATGGTTGCAACTTACCATAAGGTTGCTGATGCTCTGTCTTAACTTGAAGGCAAGTAAGACACCGTTCGACATATTTTACTATGTCTCTTTTCATACATGGCCACCAGTAATCTGGTTTAAGGTTATAATACATCTTAGTGGCACCTGGGTGAATAGAATACTTCGACTTATGAGCTTCATCGAGTAATAACTTCTTAAGTTCCTGATTATTTGGTATCCAAATCCTACCAAAACGTGTTCTGAGCCCTCGTGAGTCTACAACTAAGTTGTGTACCTGGCCCACGAGTCGTTCTGAATTTACATCTCCATTTTCCCACGCTTCTTGTTGAACTAACTTTATATGTTCATAGAAATCCGGAGTAATCACCATCTGAAGTGATTTGACTCGTAAAGTATCATGCCTTGTCTTACGACTTAAGGCATCAGCTACAACGTTGGCTTTACCTGGATGGTAAAGGATTTCACAATCATAGTCTTTGACTAGATCTAACCAATGTCGTTGTCTCATATTCAGATCACGCTGATCAAAGAAGTACTTAAGACTTTTATGGTCTGTAAAGATCTTAATCTTTACTCCATAAAGATAATGCCTCCATAGTTTTAAAGAAAAGACTACTGCTGCAAGCTCTAAGTCATGAGTTGGGTATTCTTCCTCATGCTTTTTAAGCTGTCTGGAGGCATATGCTATGACTCGACCTCTCTGCATGAGAACACAACCGAGGCCATTGGAAGAAGCATCACAATATACTTCCATATCATCATTGCCTCCAGGCAATACTAGAACTGGTGTCTGACTTAATTTCTGCTTAAGTATTTGAAAGGCAACCTCTTGTTTCTCGCCCCACTCAAATTTTGCATTTTTACGAGTGAGTTGGGTAAGAGAGGATGCAATCTTAGCGAAATCTTGGATAAAGCGGCGATAGTAACCCGCAAGTCCAAGAAAAGATCTGATTTCCATAGGAGTTTTGGGCTGCTCCCAATTCAGGATGGCATTAATCTTTGTTGGATCAACTTTAATGCCTCGATTATTAATGACATGTCCGAGGAATTGAACTTCTCGGAGCCAAAATTCGCATTTCGAAAATTTAGCATAAAGCTTTTCCTGTCTCAACATACTAAGCACTTGACACAAATGAGTTTCATGATCAATAGCTGACTTAGAATAAATCAGGATATCATCAATAAATACGATGACTGATTTATCTAGCATCGGACGATAAACCCGATTCATCAGGTCCATAAAAGCTGTTGGGGCATTCGTTATTCCAAATGGCATAACAATGAACTCATAATGCCCATATCTAGTCCGAAAAGCTGTTTTCGGGATATCTTCTTCTCGAATCTTAAGCTGATGGTATCCTGATATTAGGTCTATCTTAGAAAAGAAACTAGCGCCATAAAGTTGATCAAATAAATCATCGATCCTGGGAAGAGGATAACGATTTTTGATAGTAACTTTATTGAGCTCTCGGTAGTCAATGCACATTCGCATGCTACCGTCTTTCTTTTTAACAAAAAGAACTGGTGCTCCCCACGGGGAACTGCTGGGTCGAATGAAACCCTTATCTAGCAGTTCTTGTAATTGCTTCATGAGTTCTTGCATCTCAGACGGAGCAAGTCTATAGGGAGTTTTAGCAACAGGAGTACTCCATGGTATAAGATCGATATGAAACTCTACTTGTCTATCAGGTGGCACACCTGGAAGTTCTTCGGGAAAGACATCTGGAAATTCCCGAACAACCGGAATACTATCTAAATCCGGAGTAGGTTTCTGAGAATCAAAAATATGAGCTAGATAGGCCTGACAGCCACGTGCCAAGTGTCTTTTGGCTCTAGCATAAGTACAAATAGCTAGGTTAGCTTTCTTACGTTCACCATAAATGATCGCTTCTCCCCCACTTGGGGTTCTGAGTCGGACTAGTTTTTGTCGGCACATAATGATAGCTTCATTTGTGCCAAGCCAGTCCATACCAATGATCACATCAATTTCCTCCCATAGGAATAGGAATTAGATTGATTGAAAGTTTTTCACTATTAATTTCTATCTCACAATTCAAAAAGACATCGGTTACACGTATCACTTTATTATTTGCTACTTTGACATCTAATGGGTGTATAAGCTGACTAATTGGAATAGAAAATCTATGACTAAAAGTTTCTGACACAAATGATCGATCTGCACCAGAATCAAATAACACGTGAGCAAGTAATAAATTTACAAAAAAGGTACCTGTCACAACGTCGTGCGACTCCTTCGCTTCATCAACTGTCATCTGATGCACTCGGGCTAGGGGCCTATGTGGCCTTTGCACAGCAGGTAACCCAGAAGTTCCTGAGGGTCTGGAAGTTGAAGGTGTTCCACGCCTGTCCACATTCCTTCTAGGTTCTTGTTTTCGGGGAGGAGGAACCGGTCTAACATTTGGACAGTTTCCAACCGTATGATTTGGCTGATAACATCTCGCACAGACTTTGACTGGATTGGGACAATCCTTACTAATGTGGCCAAATTCGCCACAACTAAAACATGTCCTGCTACCCGCACGACATTCACCTAAGTGAAATTTTCCACATGTATTACATTGCGGATATGTCTTTGCTTCAGTTCTAGGCTGAGTTACTGTTGGCTTCGCCTTTTTATGAGATGAACTGCCCTGCTCAATCTTCCTCTTTGGAGGAACCTCCTCATCCACACTAGATTCTCGTTCTCGTTCTAAAGCTGCATTTGTAAGTTCCTCAATGTTCTTCCAGTCCTTAGCTGAAATGAACTGGCGAATATCCTTACGAAGCATGTCGACATAATGATTCATAAGTAACCTTTCATCACTAGCATATTCTGGTAGAAAACGTGCTCTATCAAGAAAGGTCATAGTAAAATCGCGCACAGACTATGTGGTTTGTTTGGTTTGCAAAAAGTCCCTACGAATATTTCTGAGATCTGATTCCGGAGAGAATTTTTGAAAGAACAATGTCTTAAATTCATTCCATGACACATTTCTAGCTTTCTTTGGACCTTTTGCAGCAAGAGTATAATTCCACCAAGTCTTAACACGGCCTCGAAGGAGATTAATGGAAAATTTAACCCAGGATTTCTCGGGGCAACCGCTTGTATCAAACGATCCCTCGACATCCTGTATCCAACGGTGACTCTTAAATGGATCCTGTTCACCAGAGAACGTAGGTGGCTGACAAACTAAAAAGTCTTTATATGTAGGTTCCTTCATTTTTGTGAGACCAGTCATCATTTTATGATCAAGTTCTTCCTTAATAATCTGAGCCATAGTTTCACTAAGGAGCTCTATAATATGTGGTAAAGTTGCTTCTTGTGCCTTGGCTATTTCGTGAGATATCATATCTCTAATTTGTTCAGCCATTTCATCTGATATAGGAGCATCATAATGCTCATTTGTTTCTATGTATGGAGTCAATTCCTGCTCATCGTGCTCAGGAATATCTACATGACTCGGTGTATCATATCCCTCCGAAGATCTTTCAGTCATATCTACTCTGAAACTGAAGTATATCGCACAATAAAGTGACGATAATAATTATGACAAATTTATTACGCATATAATTTTGTATACCTACGGTTTAAAGTAATACAAATTCATTCCTTTAATATAATACAATACCGATAAGTTCTCGCTATGTGATGCAATTATTACCACGTTGGCCAAGCGCCGTAATAATTTGGTCAGATAGTCGAGCTCTCATCGTTATTAAATCATATTAAATTCATGAACATACAATTGTAATTATCATAACTTATCATGCACTAAACTACATATAATACTATATACTTATGCGGAAACGTGTCTAATTCTATAGGTCTTCCAGAGCCTAGGTTTAAGTTTAAGAACCCTCTTACAGTGGGTACCTAAATTCCTTAAACCAAAGCTCTGATACCAACTTGAAACGCCCATACTAAGATTTTTTTTTTATATATATATATATAGCATACGGCTGTATGAAAAATTTGCATATGGCTGTATGGTCTTTCTTTTGATAGCATACGGCTGTATGCAAAATTTGCATATGGCTGTATGGTCTTTCTACTGATAGCATACGGCTGTATGCAAAATTTGCATATGGCCGTATGGTCCTGTTACAGATTCTGTCTAAAAGGCATTATTGAGCATACGGCTGTATGCACTTATACCATATGGCCGTATGGTCCACCTGAACAATTCTGCACTATAATATTTGCAGAAAACTAACTTGGCGCAACACATAATTAAATTTAACTCATACTAAACATATATATATACTTCATAAAACTGTACATAAGACATATCATTCATTAAGACCCGAATATGATCAAAATGGGTCGTTTTGGGTTAGAATGGCGCTATGCCAAACACCCTTTTTAAAACCTTAAACACTACATTACTACTTGTTTATCACACAAGTTAAAGTTTACATATTTGTACATATAACCATGACAACCTAGGGCGTTTCTTGGTACAAGAGCATGTAAGGAAAAAGGCTCCATACCCACGAACTATACCGGGAACTAGATCTCGGTCTTCTTACCCTTAGACGCACTACCACTAGCTTCACCTATAAGAAAAACATATGAAAGCAACGTAAGCAATAGCTTAGTGAAATAACACATATAAATAAAATTTAATCATAACCAACTATTAAATGTTGCTTCATATAAACTTTTCCCGTAGGATGCTCATAACATCACTAATCCCACGGAAACATATATTCTTGCACCTTATATGCGCTAGGAGTCTAAGTACTCCATTATAAGCTTAAAAGCTTACAATTATCATAATATACTAATTGTCCACTTAGGACATCAAGTCCCGTCTTTAGAGACTTTTCATAACTAATTGTACTATACATGACTAACGAGCCATATAAGCATAATGATCATCCATATAGGATGTCTAAGCCCCGTCTTTGGAACTTCTACTAATCTGAGGCCCGATTCACCACTAAGGAGATCTAAGTTCCAACTTTGTCTGGAACACATGTGTGATCACATAATAGCACATGTCGTCACTTAGGACGCTAAACAAGTAAAGATAGACAATTTTTACTAAAATCACTTTACTAGGACCACATGGGTCATTACGGGCTGTTTTGACCCCGTTTACTTTATTTCACACGTACATTTACAATACAAGTCAATAAGCTCATAATAATATGGAACTATGAATATATATAACATAAACACAACATATAAACATGCAATAAAACTTAAACATTAATATCATAATTATATAGCATCTCTAACGGATTGCTATTAACCCGTTGCTAAAATTATATATGTTACTCACCTAAAAAACGCTTGAATACTAGAACAAGCTCCCGAAAGATGTCCGCGGCTAACCCTTATGATCTAAGAACATACAAATTACATGGAACTTATTAAAATATATTCTAGCTTATCAAAATAAGTCTCTACAGTATGAATAAGTCATAAGGGGGTGTTTGGTTCGTGGCTTAAATAACCACACCAACATAATTTCTGGAAATTAACACTACAATTTAGTGTTATGATACCTTAACAAGGTACCCATCATACTTCTAATCAATTTCATGAATTCTTGGTGATTTTAGAAAATCACCTAATTACAATAATTATGTAAAAATTAATAAAACCCCACAAATAGCATAAAGATTTAATCTTTAAGCATTAGCTACTTAAGAATAGCTCTAAAACATGAATTCAATATCAAGATGTGATTTTACCTCGAATTTATTTGGGAGAAACCCTACAAATGTGGTTAGGAGCTTATATATAGTATCTTCTTGATTATCCCTAGCTAAAAATTAATCTAAAATCGAAACCCTAGTTTCTTGATAATTATGTGTGTGTGTCGTGGTGTTTGGAGAGGGAGGGAAGAACAAGGTCGGTTTCTCACTTTCCTGGACATCAAGAAAGGATATAAGAGTTATCATACAACTTTGATAACTTGACAACTTAGGTCCCTGATAGAAGACCAATTACGAGGGTAGTCCTATTTGGTATAACTTGTTTCATGGGAGGTCCTTTAAGACATCTAAAGTATATAAATTAATAATATATCATTACCGTAGAAACTTGGGGTGTTACAACTTGAGACCTTAAGGTTCTTTCATTTAACTTTCCTATGACCTTATCTACGGGGTGATCTTTAGACTCTTTAATATTGATGATTTCATTGTTTAAAGGTTCATCTTCTTTGTTTGTATTTTTCTTTATTTCTATGGCTTCACTTTCGATTATCTCGTCATCGGCAAAAGATTGGGTAGGTTTAGGTGGACTCTCATCAAATTTTACGTTTAATGACTCTTCAACCTTCATTGTTTCTTTATTTAATATAAAATAAGCTTTGCTATTAGGAGAGTAACCTAAAAAGATACATTCGGTTGATTTAGGATCAAATTTAGTTAGGTAATCTTTAGTGTTACGTAGAAAACATTTACTACCAAAGACTCTAAAATGTTCTAGCGTAGGATTTTTGCCTCGAAGTAACTCGTATGGAGTTTTACCTAAAAATGGTCCAATTAAGACTCGGTTAAGTATGTACATTGATGTATCAACGGCATTGCACCAAAATTTTTGAGGAATAGATTGCTCATTTAACATGGTGCGACTCATTTCTTGTAGGGTTTTATTTTTCCTTTCAACTACCCCATTCGATTGTGGAGTGCGCGGAGCCGAGAAATTGTGAGTAATACCATTAGCGTCACAAAAGGCTCCAAATTGCACTTCATTATCAAATTCCCTACCATGATCCGTTCTAATAGGCACTATAGGACTTCCTAATTGTCTTTGGATTTTCTTACTTAATATTTCAAAGTAATCGAACGTTTTAGTTTTATTCTTTAAAAATTTAGTCCATGTGTACCTAGAGTAATCATCCACTATGACCAAAGTATAGTAGTTACCTCCATAACTTTGAATAGCGGATGGACCAAATAAATCCATGTGAAGTAGTTCTAGACACTTAGTAGTAGAGACCATATTTTTAGCTTTGTGACTAGCATGGACTTGTTTTCCTACGTTACAAGCATCACAAAAATGATGTTCGTATTTTAATTTTGGTAGATCTCTTACTAGTTCTTAGATGATAGCGATTGAAGAAGTAGCATATTGGTGTGACCCAATCTTCGATGCCATAAGGTCGAAGTATCATCCATAGAAGTAAGACAAAGTTTGTCTTTAGGTTCATTACCAATTTTAATGACATAGACTCCATGTTTTTTAATGCCTCTTCCTATAGTAATTCCGTTTTCAATATTTTACTATCGGTTTCACTAAAAAGTACGTTACACTTTTTATCACATATTTGTCCTATACTTAGAAGGTTGAAGTTTAGGTTTTCTACGTGACACACATCGTTAATGGTTAAACATTTGTGAGAAATTATACCTTTACCGATGATTTTGCTCTTGCTATTACCAAATACCACATTTCCTCCATTGAAGGATTCGTATGTGGAAAACAAGTCTTTATTACCGGTCATGTGCCTCGTGCACCCCTCTATCCTTTTTCCATTCATTTGGATCTAGGTCGACCTTTAAGCACACCTAAGAAAAAATTAACTCAAGAGTTTGGTCCCTATTTGTTCATGGGTCCATTAGTGTTATACATTTCATTCATATTAGGCATATATGGAAAAGGTGAGAATGCATTCCATGGTGTAAAGTTTTGAAATGGAAAACCGTTTTGTACATTAGGATTCCATCCCATTTGATGGTGGTTACTTATCGGATAAACATTATTAGGTCTCCTTATAAAAGTGTTTGGTTTTGAAAACGATGGACCTTTGTTTCTCATAAAATTTTGATCTTGTTTTAGTGGTGGTGGTTGTCTAACAGTAATGTGGGTTGGTTTCTTCTTATTAACAATAACAAAGTTGGTTCTAGATGAAGTAGCTACACTATTTCTACTGTTTGCATCAGCAGACCCACGGATCCCTGGTTTTACACTAGACGGTTCCCTTTTCAAGGGATATGTGGGATCCGTGACTACAGTAGCTTGTTTTTCAGTTACTTTGACGAATTGTATTTCTTTATTCTCGCTAGTTGATGCATTATGTTCTTGAAAACCTAAACCCTTTTGATTGTTTCCTGTTTTAACACTATCTAGTATTATATTTAGAGTATTAGTATTTATTCTATCAATCTTGGAATCAAGATTATCAACTAGTGTTTGAAGTTGAACACAAAGCTCACATTCCCCACTTGCTATCTTCCCTTTTTCTAAACGTTTTAATTTGCTTTTTAACTCAATGACTTCCTTTTCTTAACGTTCATTTTTGTTTTTCAAAATCTTATTTTTGTTAATTACTTTTAGACTAATTTTGCAAAGTTTATCATATTCACGATGTAATTAATCATCATCTAATGATGAGCTACTATAATAGAGAGATTCGGTACATACCTCGTTTGAGTCATTTTCCATGAGATAAATTTCTTCGTTCTCCTCCTCACTCATTCCCCACGAACCACTTACGAACGCTTTTTTTTCGTCACGTTTGGGGACACTCACTAATGAAGTGATTAGGGTCCCCACATTTAAAACATGCTCGTTCATCCCTTGCTTTCTTGTCGTCTTTGCTTTTTCGGAACCCCTTCTTGTCGTCATATGGTTGCTTGACATATCTTCCTTTTCTTCTAAAGAACTTCTTGAAATCCCTTACCGCCATAGCATATTCTTCGTCATCACTATTCGAAGAAGAGTTTTCTTCATCGCTTGAGACCTTCTTGGCCTTTAAGGCAAGAGATTTTTGCTTCTCTTTCTTCTCTTTTGAGGCTTCGGAATCTTTAGCGAGGACAAGCTCATATACCTTTAGATTTCCTATGAGTTCGTCGAGGGTAAGGATTGACAAGTCTTTTGATTCTTCGATGGCCGTCACATTTGATCTCCACTTGGATGGAAGTGCCCTTAGATATCTCCTAACATGATTACGACTAGAGAAAGACTCATCCAGTGCTTGTAATGATGTAATTATAGTATTAAAGTTAGCTAAAGAATTATCTATAGTATCCTCATCCGATATTGAAAATTATTCATATTGTTGAACAAACAAATGTATTTTATTATTTTTAACTTGTTGATTTCCTTGATAAGTTACAACTAAAGAATTCCAAATTTCTTTCGAGGTTTTAAGCATAGAAATTCTTTCGAATTCCTTTTTGGGTAAAGCATTATATAAAACCATTTTAGCTTCACTATTTTTGGAAAGCTTTTTCTTTTGATCATCGGTGAGTTGATCATGAGGTGTATTTACTAGATTTCCGGTTTTATCATCTTTTGTAGTGGCTTCAAGGTCGCCTTCAACAATGATGTACCAAAGATCAATATCTTTTGACTTCACATACGTTTCGAATCTATTTTTCCAATAAATAAAACCATTAGTTTCAAGTAGTGGAGGTCGTTGCATAGATTGCCCATCTTTATAATTTTTAGAACCCATTGTGATCGAAAAGTTTTTAAAATACTATTTACTTTAAAACTTTTATAAACTTAGCTCTTGATGCTAATTGTGGAAAACTAGAATGGGGGGGGGGGTTGAATAGTTTTGCTGATTTTAACTTAGTTACAAAACTTTAGATTCGATGTTATGTGAAATCGTATGGATGGATAGAAAGTATAGATCTATAAGTAATGCAAGTAAAGAAAGCAAGTAAAGTAAAGGATAGAAATGACACAACTGATTTATAGTGGTTCGGCTACAAGGACACCTTCCTTGCCCTACTCCACTCCCCGAGTCACCTACTCGAGAGTTCAAGCACTATGTCAACAAACTCCTTCAACTTGGCGGAGAAGCCTTCACAACGTCGCTTACACTTTTTCCGGTACAAAGCTAAATACCGAGTCCTTAACACGGAGGACCAAACCAACACAACTATAACACAACAAATATGTGAAATATGAAATACAAGATCTTTGCTACAGAAATCTTGTGGAGGAACAAATCAATAAAGGACCCCTTGCTTGGATGACTTGTAGAAGCTCGTGATCTCGCCTTAGAGAAGGACCTATATGAGAATCACAACAAAAGAAAGAAGAACTACTATCTAGATCAAGAGATCTGAGATTAAAAGAATGAAAGAATATATGAGAGAGTTTGTAAGAAGAGGGGTGCGTTACAATGAGGAAATGGCTCTCTATTTATAGGCAAAAACTTGCTAGTGTTGCACGGATCCCTTACATGAGGGATCCGTCCAGTGTAAACAGAGGGATCTGTAGGACGCTCCCCCTAAATAGGTTATGGGTCATGGGTCATGGGTCATAGACTTTGGACCATGGGTATCCAAATAGATACAATGTATCTAGAAGATGCAATGCATCTAGTCAATGGGTCATGGGTTAGCTCCATGGGTTATGGATATGCTCCGTGGGTATGGGTCATGGGTTATGGTTTTTACCCATCCTAATAAACTATTACAATAAATGAATCATTACAACAATTAATGTTAAATGATTATATATATAAATGCTTTACAAAAATAACATATCGGATCCCTTACATGAGGGATCCGTCCAGTGTAAACAGAGGGATCCGTAGGACGCTCCCCCTAAATAGGTTATGGGTCATGGGTCATAGACTTTGGACCATGGGTATCCAAATAGATACAGTGTATCTAGAAGATGCAATGCATCTAGTCAATGGGTCATGGGTTAGCTCCATGGGTTATGGATATGCTCCATGGGTATGGGTCATGGGTTATGGTTTTTACCCATCCTAATAAACTATTACAATACATGAATCATTACAACAATTAATGTTAAATGATTATATATATAAATGCTTTACAAAAATAACATATATCATTATAGTTTAATTATGATAACTTTATATTTGTTATCAACAAAACACAAAGAGATCGCTAAATATGAATAAACATTTTTACGATTTTTTTGTATTAACAAATAGCATTACAATGGTTATCATGGTGTTTAGGTGCTCTTGGAAAGTTTACGGGAGGCAAAACAAGACCTAGTGGTGAGTAACAATTCATTAGCATCATGTTACTAGATTGAACATGATGTTAGAACTCATGCAAGGTTTTGGATATAGGCATATAGCCGAGACAAACCATGTTTAGGATGCTCACATGAATCATTAGTTGACAAGTTTAGGGTTCTTAAAAAATGCACCAAAAGTCAAGTAGTGTACCTAAGAAGTGCAAGATATAGAACTCCCGTAAAAATATCCTTCGTGGATGACCCATGGTTATGATAATATTTACATCTGATGTGGATGAATCATGTATATCAATAGCATGTCAAATATATATGAATACGCATCCTTTGATGACCCGAATATAGATAAGCACGATGACAAGTTAGAACCCCAAGAAGAGTACTCGTCGGTTAGGGAAGTTCTCACTTAGCAAGACGACCAAGATTGTCTAGTTAGAAGCACGTGTTCAGATATCATGTATTGATCATGAAATTCAGAATCGAAATCATATTCATGTCATGTACAAGTATCAAAACGACTACAAACCATACCATTCATGCCATGTCGTTTACTTTTATATTCAAGATATAATTGCAAGTATTACTATATATATGTTTCATTTACTCACTAAGTCGCAATGACTTAGCGTTCTCAGTTCATGTAGGTAAATGAAGGTAGGTGACGGGGCTTGTAGATAGTAAATAAGAGTGCATTTTGGGAGGTAAACGGCTACACTCGGATATAGGTTACGAGCGACTCTTACTTTCAATTTGGTATTTAGCTTGTAAATGCCCTAAGTATGTATAATATAAGTTTATAAACAAGTCATGTTAGTTCAAGTATCAAGTATTGTGCCATTATCATGTTTTATAGTTATAAAGGAGCATTTGGCACAAATCTAAAAGCACGTTTTCGCTTATGTTCAAAGTTTGTAAAACTCCAGATATGTTTAATTATGTATTTGTATTAGTTCTACACAGTTTCATGTCATAACGATAAGTACAAGCATGTTTTCCGGAAGGAAACGGGTCAAAAATAAGTAAAGTGCAGGTCCTAAGACCTTTAGTTGCGGTTGTGGAACACAGTCGTACGGCTAAAAGGATTCTGAGGCCACTAACCGCAGCTGTGGTGCGGCTAAATGCAGTTCAGATTTTGGTCAACTTCGAAAAATGATATCTTTTAAACCGTAAATCGTTAGGAGTCGTGCCACATGGCATTTTGAAGGTCTTTGAGTCTACTTTAGTTGAAAACAATTTCAGAGAATGAATCCTAGTATAATTTTTAAAAGTGTATTGAGAAGTAACACAAGGTTACTTCAGATCATGTCATGTCTAAAAATAAATTAGTACAAGTTACGGGCGTTTCGAATTTCCATGTCACTTATTTATATTCCACGTAGGCTATTTTTTCTTGGTTTTTACCCTTCTAGTCATTGGGTTAACCCGATTTAAATAGACCCCATAACTGGTTCATCATTTTAGACCTGAATTGGACCAATTCATCATCTTCATCAACTAACCCATAAAAATCGGATTCTTCAACCAATTTCCTTTCACTCCAACATTATTTTATTGAAATTTGATAAGATGGTAACCAACAATTATAACACACTTTAAACAAAGCTAACAAAACTACAACATATCAAAACCAACAGTGGTAAATCTGTCCTAGCCCTTCAACAACCAACAATAACATCTATATGTCGTGTTTGGTCACTTCAAGATAAGTTCTTTAAAGATCTCCAAGAACCCATCATCGATCTAAGAATCTGACTTTGTGTTACGTGTAAAGAAAATAGACATGGTCCGAAACCCACCAAGATTAACCACGAACAATAAGGGTTTGAGCTCTTGTTTGGTTTTGAACTCTTGTTTGATTAGTAGACTGTGTTAATTAGGGTTAGGGACTAATTTTAGGGTATTTTGATTAACCACGAATAACAGATCATTTCTACATATACGTATACCAAGATCATGTTCTAATTACAAAACATGACACTAAATCCGTTACTCACCTTATTCATGGTCACGGTTTTCCGCTTGCTTCCCGCGAGCACCTAAACACATAACAATAAAATACTAACACTTACATGATTTCTAATCATCTTATTCATGAACTTTCTTCATGAACTTGCTTCATGAACTAATAAACATGACGATATAGCGTCTCAAATGGCCTTGTACCAAACACCCCTAATTCTAACATAACTAGTTATCACATAAACTTTTAACATGATTTTTCTACTAATCATCAAACCATAATTCTATCACATGGACATAATTCTTTTATAACATAATTTTAACATAATGTTTAAGCATAATCATCCTAGGTTTAATATAAAACCCCAATTTAACATAAACCCCTAATTTCACATAGTCATAATCTTGACTTAAACATAACATACATTGATGGGGATTGGTTCTAACACTTGAAGGCTTCTGAGGATACACCAAAATCACCAACACTTATTCTTGAATTCTTCTGAGAACTAGTTTTAGCAAATGAGATAATGTTATGGTGTTTTTCTTCCAAAATCCTTAGCTAAGCCACGACCCAGTCACACGTGTGACAATGAGACTTATTATTTGTATTTTAAAGATGATTAGGCCATAAGGTTAGTTTGGTAATTTTGCCTAAAAATGTACTTTGCAACGTTAGTCCCTGTCGTTAAGTCTTTTGCACCTTGCGTGGAAAGATATGATTAGAATATGCGGGTAGTCCGGGCTAGGTTGTCCAAGGGTGTGAGGTTGTTGTTGCGTTTAGGCCTTACAGGAGTCTCTTAGTAGCTTTGCCCATTGCGTTTTTTTTATATTGATCCCCCTAGCTAGTTCCCTTTAGGCATTAGGCGTTTAGTAACATCTCTTGTTTCTTTTGCTTTGTCTTAGCTTTAGGCCCCATAGCGTTTCCCTGCTTAGATCTTTCATGCTTTCTTAGACCTTGGTCTTGTTTGCATTTAGCCCCCTTTTTTGCCTACGTTTGTCTTAGTTCTCTTGCCCTTTTGATTTTTGCGTTTATGCTTTTGTTCTTGTTTCCTTTGCTCGTATCTCCCTGCCTCTTTTGCACTTTATCTTTTCTATTTGTTTTTCTTGCGGCGTTTGCTTATTTATGTTTATGTCTTTATCTCTTATGTTCTTTTGTTGGGTTTTCTGCCTATCTGCTATGTATGTTTGTATGCTTATTTTTATCCTTTTGTCTTTTGTCCACTTGTCCTTGTTATTACTCACTTTCACACATGCACTTTTTTTAGCACTATCACCGCACATCCTTGCACTACTAGAAAAAGTGCCAATAGCAACGGCCAAATTTCGTTGCTAAATGGCCTAAATTCGTTGCAAAACAATGTTAGCAACGACATTGGCAACAACTTAGGGTCGTTGTTATATCGCCCGTTGCTATCATGAATGTCGTTGCTAATTTTGCCATGTCGTTGCTATTTAACAACGAAGCTCCAAGTCGTTGCTAATTTCATTTTCATGAGAAGTCGTTGCTAATTTTGAAGATAGCAACGAATACATATTTATTGTAATTTAACAATCAGCAACGAGATAATGTTGTTGCTGCTTAGCAGGCAACATATTTTGTTTGTTACCAATGAATGTAATCGCAACGACCCTAGATCGTTGCCAAATCAATTTTCAACAACAATATGCAGTTCATGGGTTGATATCGTACCATTTATATAGAACTGTACCTCATTACACCAAAAGAAACTATTCCCATAAATGGTAGAATGCAAGATTTCATCTACTAACCGTTTACACAATAATAACACATCAAGCTCGCTAAAGTTATAAATACAAAATATAGCTACCAAAAAGTTTAGTACACCTACACAAAACACTAATGGCTTTTACTCTTGCCTCGGGGTCCAAGTGAAGATCATAAGCTCGATCGACGACATTAGCAATTAGGACAGCCGCAACCTTTTCTGATCTTGTATCACACCAATTACTTTCAAGTCTTTTTTCATGCACAACCTTTCAAGCAACTCAAGTTAAGATGTCTTTTCCTTAATTCATTGTCCTACAAAAATAACCAGAATTTATAACCATAATACACAATTGAGTGTTCAGAAGAGATCATGGGTCAAACACAAAAAAAAAAAAAAAAAAAAAAAAAAAAAAAAAAAGAACAGGTTCAACTTCTAAAACATTAAAATTGAATTATCAACGACAAAAGTCTCGTATACACAACCAAATAAGAACAAGTTCTAAAACATTGTTAACTAAATTGCCAACTTTCGAGACATGATAAACTGAATTGTCAACAAAACTTGTCCTGAAACATTATAAACCGACTTGAGTTTAAGTTTAAAAAAAGTCAAAATAGATGGAATACTAATCGGCGAGGGGTGCGCAGCAAAGTTGGAAGACAATGTATAAGGTTGTGTTACTGACTTACTGGTATTAGTGAAGGAGTCAACAACTTTTATATGCTAACTCAACTCGTAGGATCCCTCTAATTACTTCGTATGACTCCTTTTAGCCATCTGTCATGCATACATAAAAAATGAGTAGGAGATCAGGTTTAATAAAATTTGAAATCGTATAAAGCTAAAGAATTCCAACAAGTGACAAACAAAATTAAGAGATGAGGATTTTCAAGATCATACATGTAAATAAACCATGCATATGCTAATCTACCTCTTTTCCACTGTTTCCTCGTATTGATATCGTTCAAGGTGGTGCCGATGATGAGGAAGGAGAAGCCATAAAACGTAGAAGGTGAGGTTGTTGGTGTTAATCTTTGTGATATGTTAACTCAACGAGTACTTTTTCCTCTACTTGCTCTAAAATTTTCCACTCCAGCCATCTGTTGCATGATACGAGTACATGAAAAACAAAAATGAGCTTAGTTCCAACAAGTAACAAACTAATACATATTAAAAGATAACTAATGAGCATACACAGATAGTAAAATGATAGACTAATAAGTTGTTACTCAAACCTACATGAACTTGAAATTACCAACAAACAAATCTAACATACTAACTACAAAGATTTAATGCTCATGTTAAGAGCCCTTTTAAAAGACATACATGCACAAAAGTAAAGCAAACAAACATGGCCATATTTGTATTAAAAAAAGTGTGAAATTTATATCTACCAACTTATAATAGAACTAGCTCAATGAAACCAAAAGCAAGCCCTTTGGGTCATAAGCTAGTTAGTACATATTGACATCAAGGGCTATACTAATACACCTATTCAAGCAAGATAAAACATACATGGATTTTTTAGAACCAGAACAAAAGAACATAACAAAAATCGAAAATCAAACACTTTGTATTACCAAGAACATTCAACGCATATCAAAAAAATCCCAACAGCTAACAAAACTATACCAAAGCATGAATTAAATGAAGAAATAAGAGACTATGGACACAATTGAAAAAAGAAACACAATGACCTGCTGCAAAGTAGGCCAATGAAACACAACCCACAATCATACCATATATCATAAGCAAAAAACCCCCACACTTTAGATCTAAACTTCGTTATACTACAATTTGGTTTTAGAGACAAAAATCAAGCTTAACAAACACTTAAATACAACAAACAACAAGCCACATAAATGTCGAGCTACAATTTAAGAAATTGGTCATAAAATTAACAAGAAAAATAACAAATAGATAGATCTAGGATTATTTTAAACATATGATGTATCAAAATGTGAGCAAAAAAATAATTGGATTATACCTCGGGGTAGAAGAAAAGAGAGAAAGCGGCAGTGTGTGAGATCTAATTGGGATAAGATTTAGGGTTTATTTTCTTTTTGCCCCTTTACTCTTTCTTTCTCCCCCTCTCAATTTTTGTTAACCCGCCCTTCAATTTCATTTTTTTTCGTTATTGTGAAAAAATGTAAAAGGAGTATAATGTAAAGTTTACTCAACGTTATAAATATCGCGAGGCTTGGCATGACGGCATAACTAAACCTCACGCTTTAGCAATTAAATAGAAGCTTTTACGTTTTTAAGACATGACATACGAAGACATAAAATATGAAAATATTTATATATTTACATCATATTTCATGTATATCGAGTTTACAAAAAGCATTGTAAATAATGAATAAGTTTATGAAACTAACTCTACATGTAATATTATTCATTAATTTTTTTTTTATTAAAGTTGAATAAATAAAACACGCCATGCCTCACGCCTTATCGCGCCTTTTCCTGCCTCATCTCACATCATGCCTAGAGTAGACGCCTTGGTCTTTCATAATGTGGAGGTCACGTCTTAGCGGTGCCTTGGCACGCCTTTTAGAACCATGAGTATACTTATACAATTTGTAAGCTTGTGCTTTATAATTATGACCCGAACCGAAAGTACGGTTTATACTTTTAGTTATACGTTGGGTGGAAACGAGTCGAGTCTGAACCCGCTAGACGTTGACTAAGTGGGAAGGAACGAAATTAAGCAGTAACGACCATAAAAGTGGGCGATTAAGGGCTTAAATAACCTCTTAAAAGTGTACGTTTTAAATCCTTATCAGTAGGTAGACTGAGTGGGAAGGGTAAGATATGACCAACTGACGACCCTTCTTCGCTTGTGCGATTTGACCAACTGATCACCTACCGTTTGGATGAACTTAAGAATTCAGGGATGAGTGTTTAATATGCTAAGTGCATTAGAGGTATGACTTTCCACTTATCTATAAATAACATTAGCTTGATAAATAAGTATGCTTACATAAGAATTTATATGATTATCTTTTGTGCATATTTATATATTACACGTAGCTTCGTTAGGAAACTTTTCTCATACGTGTTGCTCTTTCGTCTAAAGCCGAGGTTTGTAAAATATAGTGAAGAAACAAATAGTGATAACAAATAGTGTAGAGACATGACCAAGGAACGGTGATTAAGTTATAATAGTTAATAAAAGATGGACCGAGAAAAGAATATAGTGAAGAAACAAATAACAAATGGACAATAAATGATAACACTTCATATAGTGACAAAGTTACATTGTTTTGTCCATAACTCCTTCATACGAATTCCGCTTTTTTAGAATAAAGAGGCCACGAAACGGGAGAGAGATCTCTACAACTTTGATTTTGGATTTGAAAGCTTAAATGTAATCTCGTTAGCGTCATAGGTCAAATCACTGAAAAATTTAGTTTTTGATGTGAGTCAAACACTCGTGACGCGTGTAGCTGTATAAATATGGTTATAGTTCTGTTGGGTAACATGCAGAGAAATGACCAAGAAACAAAGACTAGCTGATTAAAATTTGATAAAAGATGGATAATCAAATGAATAAACGAAAAATAAATAAAGAATTGACGATAACACATCATTTGCCGATATAGTTACATTGTTTTGGTCATAAGTTCTTCATACCAACTCCGCTTTTAATAATTAAAGAGGTCACGAAAACGGGAAAAAGAGAACTATAACTTTCATTTTGAAGCTGAAAGCTTAAATTTTACCCTATTTACGTCGCGAGTCAAGTCACATAAAACTTCAGCTTTTTGTGTGATTCAAACACTCACGACGGTCAAGTTCACACTTTTAAGACATATAAACAACGTGCATTATTTAATTTCTATAAATAAACGATAAATAAAATATTTATGCATGTAATGGGCTTCATGTTATATTTATATGTGTATGTACATTATTGTAAGTAAACTTAAAATTAAACCAACACTAGTTAATCTATTTTATTAAAAAGGTGGAAATTTATTTTCCCTCGCTTCTTTATAATTGTAGAAACTAGAAAAAGAATCTAAAATAAAATTAGTTAACTTGTTTATATTAAAAAGGTGGGAATTTTCCCTCCACTTTTTGATAGATTTAGCAATAAAGATGTTCAAAAAATTTTGCCAATTATTTTTGCAACGAATAATTCATTGCTATATTTGCAAATTCGTTGCTGATAATTGATGTTTGATTGGCAAAAAAATAAAAATTCGTTGCTAAATTTTTTGCAACGAAAATTTTAGAGAAAGTCGTTGGTAAAAATGAGGGGGAATGTTCCCACCAAATAATGAGAAGATAGCAACGAATTTAACAACTAAAAATCGTTGCTAACTGAAGATTTCATTTTTGCTGAATTTCGTTGCTATATTCGTTGCTAATGTGTGAATTTAGCAACGACTTATTGGTTGTTGCAAAAATCTCGTTGCTATTGGCACTTTTTCTAGTAGTGTTGGTGGAGGTTTTCCTGAAATCAGTCTTCTTACTCTTGGGGGTAAGGGTATGATCTGTCTACATTCTACCTCCCCATACCCCGCTCGACGGGATTGGATATGTTGTTGTTGTTTTAAGTCTTTTGCACCGTTAGTCATTTTTTCTTTAATTATTTGCACTCCATGTCCTTTTCCTGTTAAAAGTTAACGAAAAGACCTTTTTTTAATATTTTAAAATCAATAGTATAATATAATTATTTTGACTAAGCTATAAATCTTGGGGTGTTACAATATACAACAAGGAGGTTGGTTGATAACCCTAACTAAGAAGATTATAGAGCAAGTGTTTGAAAGTCTTTATAAGATGTTTAAAGTTTAAATTTCGTAAACTGGAACTACTTGGGATCAATTATTATACTTCGTGAAAACTCAATGATTTCCAAGCTTTATGCGTTTTGCAGAATAATTTATAAACTTGTAAAGTTCTAAGATTTTTCGAAAACGTTTAAATCGACGAAGAAACCTGACTCCGTGCATTTTTTTAGTGCATACCTCAAGCAATAAATACTTATTTTACCAACCTTTTAGCCAAAAGTTAGGATTGAACCAAGACATTTTAGTTAAGAGTTCTAAGATTGATTGTCAAATTAGTAACTCAAATGTTATAAAAATAAGAGGTTGATCGATGAACCACACAAGTTAACTAATGAATGAAGCAAGTGAAGTGTGAATGTATGATTTATGTACGTGTCCATGTTTGACATTTTACCAAATGGCTTAATTGTTGATGCCATGCATGTGGGCTTCCCACTTCAACGGCTTACATTAACTCCTCCAAATGCATCTCATCGAGTCACCGACAACCTTCGAATCAACCCGGCCAGATCGAACCTACCCCCACATATCGAGTGTGCGGAGTGGAGAGTGGACCACTCTTTCAATTATATTCGTGTCTTTCTATAGTTTGTCTATAATCATGTTTTTTGTTTTTTTATTTTATTATTATTTTTTTCTTTCTTTTTGAACGAATATATCAACGGTAAAAACTTTTGTATTTATTGAGTTAGATAAGCATTATATTATAAGGCAATAGCCTTTAATCTTGTTCTTCTATATTATTGACACCTCGGCACTTTACTGGTCCACAAATTTTTCATTTTTAATTATAGGTTGTGAACTTAGCTTGTCGACAAATGTCTCATTTTTAAACAATAAATCGTGAATAAGCTAAAGTAAATTGTTAGAATTAAATAATAATAATAATAATTAATTAAAAATTTTAAAGTGAAAATTATGAATTAATAACCAATTTTCAATTTTGTTTCAATTTAGTCATCATAATTTTTTTTTTATTATAAAATAATAATTAAGTTTGAAAATAGTTTCATTTTAGACACTCAGAGTTTCAGTAGTGTTCAATTATTATGTAAATTTTATGTTTAAGTGATTAAAACAAAACAATTTTCAAACTTGGTTATTATTTTATAGCATATATCTATTTTTACTTGTGCATAAGTTGGTTGTACATTAAATTGGTTTGAGTTAATGAAATTCAGGGGGTGAGTTTATTGTTACGGTACAACCAAACAATGCACATATGGATATCTTAAAATTAGTTTTTGTTTTTTTTTGTTTTTTTTTAACAGTTACACAATAATAGATTAATATTGAAACTTTGGATGGTTTTGTGTTGAAGTTAAATTTTGAGTGACTTAATTGGAACACTTATCAAACTTTGTTACTATTAGTCACCATTTACTCTATTTTCTAATGTGTAACAAGTATCTAACTATCTTATAAAGCATTTAGCTCTTTTGAAAGATTTAATATCTTAAAATTCAGCAATACAAGTAAGAAAAGCTAAATGTACAACTAATTTAAACACAATTTCCAAACATTAAATACCTTAAAAAACTTGATTTTCAACAATACAAGTATTCATGCAATGTTTACAATTCATTGATGCATAATTAATAAACTTTCTTAAAACACTTATTTAATAATAAATACAATTATTAAATAGATAGTACAAGTTATGCAGTGGCAGACCCAAGATCTTAGAGGAAATGGGCAATTTTTTTTTTTTTTTTTTTTTATTTATTTTTTAAATTCGTGTTGCACTTTAATAAAAAGGTCTTATTTATTTTTTAACATTATATTTTTTAAGATTACTAAAAAATTTACACTAAAAATTGATATTTTTTGACGAAGCATGGAGGGCACTGCCCCCCCCCCCCCCCCCCCCCTCCCCCCAAAAAAAAAAAAAAAAAACTATATAAGTAGTTCCGCCCCTAAAGTTATGCAAGCTGCTAATTAATACAATAATACTTTAAAGACGACTCATTTCAATGAAAAATACAATTAAAAGAACACAATATATAAATCAAGCAAGCTACTAAACATAAAAAAATAAACAAATAAAATAATACAAACTAAACAAAATTTCACCAAACTTTTGTCATTGCTTATAGTTTTTAAACGAACAAACTAATCAGTAAAGTTATTGCCAAAAAACATACAAATGAAATAAATTATTAGCAAAAAAATTTAAATTACAGAATACCCGCAGCCGTATCACATAAGACCAAGCTACTTTAGTCTAATATATGTTTTGCTATCATTTTTATGTCGTTTAGCTTACTAATATTATGATTGCCATATCTTAATTATTAAAATTCAAATAATAGTCTCTTAAAATATTAGTTTGGTCATTCTTTATATAACACTTACAATTACATATATGCTTTCACAGATGGTTTGCTATTATATTCTTGTAATTGGGGTTGACAATTTTTGAGAAATGTAAATAGGATCAGATTAGATCTTCGTATCTTATAATCACGATCGGAATATTATAAGATTTTAAGCTTGCTAAAATCTTACGTATGATTTGGATGTTTTTACTTTTATAGTATAGTAAAATCGTAAGATTAAAAAATCAGAATCGGAATCTCAACAATCATATTGTGGACATGAGTGTCCAAAACTCTTATGATTATTTCAAATGGATAAGAATCCTCTCATGTTCAAACATTTATTTTATTTTAGTTCAAATGTACATTTGAACATGAAAGATAATGTTATGCTTGTTGTGATAATACATTGTTATTATTGTGAAACATTTATTTTATTTTAGTTCAAATGTACAATCTTACATACAATTAAAAAAGAGTTTTGTGCTATGTGTCACCTTTATTCCTCACGCAAGCCACCGACTTGTACTTGTTACACAATCTCACCTGCTAAATAAAATAGAAATGGTACTCTTTTCGTACCATATTAGACGAGTTTTTTGTTTAACCATAGTACTTTTAAAATCTATTTAACAAAACATAGTACTTCCAAATTTATTTAACAAAACATGATACTTTTACATAAACTTAAGTATTTTATAAAAACAAACAAACTAAAAGCACAAAAAAACTCCCACTTATGAGCATACAACTAAAGAAAAAAGTGGGGGGAAAAAACCAAAAGTAACCATTCGCAATATGATCGGCATCTTTTTTCACATTCATGCTAGTATTCCAAAACATTGAACACTGTTTAGAATCTTTTGTGCAAACATTGAACATGTATGTTATCTAGGCCAGGCTATACTTTATAAAAATAGATGCTAGAATAGAAAACAAAAACATTAGCAGACAATACTTCAGACATATGATAATGCAACATTTCTTTTACATTGATAAATACTTGCCAATGAAGCAGAAGTTACTTTTTAACTCTAAATAACAAGCGTTGACGAGTTGCTTGGACTGAAATCACACAAAATGCATGCATATACATTTACTCATTTACCCGAACCAGGTCTAAACAGTTTTTCTTAGCGATTGAGTTGTTTTTTTGCAAATCTGGATACTGCTTGTAGGTCATTGGAACATATGTTGTCGGGCTAATTTGTTCATCCACCAACCAATGAGCCGGTTTCACCACTGCATCCAGGGACGGTCCATGTATCATAACTAAAGATATCCTTGTAACTGCGTTGTTCATGACAACACGATGCTCTATACTCTTGTACGTCCCATTACTGAATATATACGCGAACTAGAGATGCATCATTAATTGCTTTGAGACAAGCGTAACTAGCTAGCCACAAATTAGAGGTGATTGTTGCGACCCATTTGCTTATAAAGTGGTCGATTTGGGTCTTGTTATATCATAAATGGGTCCAAGAAATAAGCTTAGATAAGATAGAGCATGTCAAATGGGTCTACTTTTAACACGCACAAACCCATAATCATATTATTGCTAGAATTAAATTTGCTTTGATAGTGTTTTTAGCAAAAGTTAAGCATTTACAGTTTCAAGCGGCGATACTCACAAATACGGAACTATTATGCATATCTCACAAATACGTAACAGGTTTATTTGAACTGAAAGAAAACAATTAATAATTAGGGTAAAGGCAAGCGATCATACCACAACACGGTTTTTGTAATACTTAGGTTTATGTAAAAGTAATATGTTTTGTTAAATAAATTTGAAAGTACTGTGTTTTGTTAAATAAATTTTAAAATTACTATGGTTAAACAAAAAACTCCATATTAGACGTCTAAGATACTACGGAGTATTGTGTGTTTAGGTTCTTTAATTATCTTACATTCTCACATGCAAACATTTTGATCAAAATAGACCTCCTTTGCGGCCAATTAGAGATATGGCCGAGGAACTTGGGTCGTTACCAAAGCCAAGGCTTGAGGAATTTGGGTTGTTGCCTAGGTCGAGGACCAAATAAACTCTATTGCTAGAAACACCTTATGTGCATCTAGGGTTGAAAACAGCTACGAAGATATCTCATGTTGCGTACATGCGAGTCAAAAGTACGTGCCCCTAATTGATTTAACATCCAACAAGAACGACAACAATAAAAACAACAACATACACAATTTCGTCAGAGCGAAGTATGAGAAAGTAGAATGTAGACAGATCATACTCCTACCCTTAGATAAACCTGAGAGTAAAGAGCCTGCTTCTTTAGATACCTTCGACAAATGCAAATGTGCGGGGGAGTGAGAAAAGATAAAAGCAAGGTTGCAAAAATCGCGAATCGGTAGTGAGGCGGTCGACCCCCCTGTAGCTTGTAATCGGTTTAGGCGGGATTAATCGGTGATTAATCAAATTGGCATTTTGGGCAAGGTTTGGGTATTTCTGGGTAGTTTTGGGTATTCCCGAAAAGATTTTCCTTAAAAACATCTTGTATAGATATAAACAACGACTATAAATGATTACATTTGTTCAGGGTTGCAAAAATAGCGAATCGCTGATTAATTGTACTGGCATTTTTGGCAAGTTTTAGGTATTTACGGCAAACGTTGATATTTTCGGCAAGATTTTCCTTGAAAAATATCTTGTAATAGATATAAACAGTGATTACAAGTGATTATAACTAATTTACGGCGAGTTTAGGGTATTTCCGGTAAGATTTCTATGTTTTCGGCAAGTTTGACCATCGTTAACCGCCGTTGACCATGGTTGACCGATTTATTTGAACGATTTACACAAATCGGAAAGGTCGATGGCCCAGTAGCACCTAATCGGTGATTAATCGGCCTTGTAGACTTTTTTTTGCAACACTGGATAAAAGTGACAAGAGCAAGAGAGCAAACAAGTAAAAAGCAATCGAAACAAGGAACATAAGAGAAAAGGGACCTAAATATATAAAAGCAAAAACCGGTGGAGTATATAAGCAATCAAAAGACAAAAGGCAAAACACGCAAACAAGCATATAAAGCAGAAAGGCAGGAAACCAACAAAAGAAACATAAGATAAAAAGGAAAACATAATAATAATAAAAGTAAACACCTCAAGAGAAACATAGAAAGAAAAGAAAAATCGCAAACGAGACAAAAGGGCACGATGAAATAACAAACACAAGCAAAAAATGCATAAAACAAGAGGGCAAAAACACTTAGGAAAAAAAAGCAAAGAAAAGAGGCAAGAGGCAAAAGGCGAAAGGCAAAAGAAAAAAACTAAGACCAAAGAGAGCAGCACATAAACAAAGCAGGGTAACGCAAAAGGGCCTAAAGCTAAGGCAAAGCAAGAGAAAAAATGAGATGCCACTAGACTCATAAAAACCTAAAGGGAAAAAGCTAAGGAACCACGAAACCTAAAACGCAAAGAGGCAAGGCAACTAAGAGAAGACTAAAAAGACCTAGACGCACTACCTCCTACCACCTAACCCGAACTACCCGCAAAATCCAATCCTATCTCTCTACGCATTCCTATCTGAGGTGTATCGTCAAACCCAAGTATCTAAAAAAACTCCTTTGGTTGAAGAATCAGATTGCCGATACGAACTTCCATTTCCTCGTGGTGGTCGATCTCATTGCTATGCATCTTAGGTATTATGTCTTCTCTCTGCTTACTCAAAAACTATTGTCTTCTTATGCCTCCCTATAGTGTTTCAATTTGTAATTTAACCTTTCCACCGATTTTGCAACCCAGACAATATCGTCCACAAATATCATGCATCAAAAAATGCACTCTTGTATCCCTTGTGATAGCTCGCCTCAATTAATTTAACATGAAAAAACTTTATCCATTTTGACTGTTTGTTAAAGTGCGTGTATTTAGCTAAGTTAAAAGAGTTAACCTACCATTTGGTCCGAGTCATGATCAAACCGCGTCAACTCACAAATAATTAAAGAGTCACAACTCACATGCAAATGATTGATATCCAATAAATAACACCACCCATTATACTATAATATTGACACGAACCTTCCTTTCTCTCTTACATTTCACATTCACTCACTCATCCCAACATCACCACCACTCTTTCAGATCCATCCATCTTAATCTAATCATTTCATTACATCATAATCTAGGTTTTCTAAAATCATGTAATTTAGTTTTACATAGTATCAAAGCCATGTAAATCACACAATATGATGATGTTCATATCCAATATGGGTAAAAGAATTCCAGTGAGGGCTTGGTTAGGCTGTCAAAATTCCATAGTATTACTCGTGGGTGGAAACCACACCTCCTCCAGGTTTTGTACTCGTTAGTTTTATTTGTTTTCTGTTGTTGTGTTATTTTTCTTGTTATAAAAAGCTAGTTTTTTTTATAAAAAAAATGGATTTCAAGGCCATAAAGTGGCAGATCCAACGTGGGTCTTTGACATGGCGAGTGGTTATACGAGGGTTGTTTTTTGTGTTGGCTATGGTTATTGTTACGTGGACACGAATTGCTAGTGAGATGAGAACAAATGATGAGCTTATTACATTGTTGAATTTCGAGAAATGTTCCTTAAATGTTGGTAGCAAGAATGTTGTGTCATGTGCTGATGGCATGAATTTGAGTGTTAGTGTCATTAAGGAGGTGGTGAATAAGGAGATGTTAAGGTTTGATGCAAGGGCATTGTGTGTTGGTGAAGAATCGGATATGATAGCATTGACATTGCGCGAACAGGGGTTGTTGGATGCGGTTAGTGTTTACAAGAATCCGATATTGTCTCTTTTACGGAAAGAGCTTGTGGGGAAACTAGACTTTGATGCGAATTCGTTTGATTTTGTGTTTTCCGCAAGTCTTGATAGGGCGTCGGTGCCTGCGCTTGTTGTGTTGGAGATTGAGCGTGTTTTGCGGCCTGGTGGTGTTGGAGTGATGCTTGTAGGTTCGGGTAGTTATAATACTCGTAGCTTGGTGAGATCCGCAACTCCTGTTTCGTTGCTATTGAGAAGTTCCGAGATACTTCATGTTTGTGGGATTAGCTCGTTTACGTTAATCGTGTTCAAGAAACAGTTGGAGAATGTTGCATATTTTGAGAACTACAAGCTTCCTAGCGAGTGCCCGTCTATTGCAAAAAACAAGCCTTTTATGGAATTTATCGAGCCTATTGTAGATCAAAGGTATGGAAATGCTCACGAGCTTTCATACTTGCCAAAGTTTCTAAACATTTCGTCGAGAAATAGGTTGATTTATATCAACATGGGTGCAGGGGGATTTGATCAACGGTATCCTATCCATCCTGATGCGTTTAATATTTATGTGGTTGATCATAATGCATCAGCTCTTACTTCACACGTTAAAAAGCCTGGTGTCACGTTTGTTTATCATCCGGGCCTTGTTGAAGATGATACGACAGAATCTAGTCTTATGTCAGCTGATTATCTTGAAGCTCCGTTACATGAAGAACAATTTGAGTTTATTGATTGGTTTACAGAAACCGCGAAAAATGGAGACTTTGTGGTGCTTATGATGAATGCAGGAGTGACACAATTGAAAGTATTGGTCGAGTTGTTTGCGAGTGGAGCAATTTGTCATGTTGATGAGCTCTTTCTGCGTTGCTCTGATGGGGTCGATTGTAGGACTAGTTACTGTAGGGACTGCACAAGTCTCTATAATGGTCTTCGAAATGCTGGTGTGTTTGTTCACCAATGGTTAGGGGACTGAAGTCACTGAACTGACTCCCCTCGCTTTTATCTATTATCTGTGTTAGTATTTGTTGTGTGGAGAATAATCTGAGGTTAACAAGCCGTATGATCGGTATCTCTCATGTATGAGAAACCTCTGTTTGTGTTTATAGTGTTCCTTTATGTCTAGAGGACATGAATGTGTTTCACTTGTAATGAATTATGCTTATAATTATTGTGTGTTTCTTTGAACAAGCTTTATGCGTTCTCGACTTGACTGATACTACATTATTTCTTAAACTATTTCCGAAAAGACATTTAAGTCTAATATTGTGAGTTTGTAACTTTGTATTGCCGAAACAACGTATCCATCATCTGGCTAAAACAACTTAATATGCGTGACTGTGTCATTAACCCTTTTTGTTCTTTAATGTTGATAGGGTACAAGAGTTTTAGCCCAAATGATAAAAGCCCATACATACAAGAGTTTTAGCCCAAATGATAAAAGCCCATACACCCACAACAGGCCCACAAAAGTTAGAACCCGTTATGCTTCGTCTAAGAAGCATGTTTCCAGGCTAAACACAAACAAACTAAGCCTGAACAACTACTGAACAAGCATATCCAGGCAAAGTCTAAGACTAAGATCTTATCCCCAAACTCCTTATAAGAAACAACACGTGGCGCCACCTCATTTGTGCAGAGGTAGTGTTGTGAATATCACGCTAGTACATGCAATCGTGCATGAAACATTTCATAAATCTGGCAGAGCCAAAGATGTCACGTCATGTGTCATTTTTGTCACCTCCCTTGGATGTCCATCATATTGACCTTCCTAAACCGTTAGATCGCTTTCATGGGCAACACAAAACCCTAAATGCATTTCTATATATACCGATTTTTTTCCATGATATGAAACAAGGTGAAGCTAATCTATCTTCATCATTCCACTCACAACAACAGACACTAATAGTTGTATGCGAGTGTTACCCCAACTCTAGATCGTCGATCTAACATCGGGGTCCTTACCGAACGTGAGAAACCAAAGATACGATTATCCTCACTAATCAAACCAAATCGGTGATTATGTACTATACATAGACATTGCGCCATCCATGTTATACGCAACATAAATAAGCCATTGTTTTCTCATTTTCCGGCATCAGAAAACTCAAAAACCTTCATTTTCATCACAAACAAAAACTATGATTCATAGTTACAAACCTTGTTTTACTACCATGATAAATCAACAAAATCATTTCATCTATAAATAATCAAAATACTCAACATTCACTTCACATGCACATGATCCAAACATGGATACCGGACAAAAAATGAAATAACAAAGTACTAGAAAAATGGACTCCGACAACCAAGGAAGCATTTCCTTGGGAAGGATTTTTTTTTCCTTCTAAGGATCCAGTAGTTATCACGGCGATAGTTGCTTCGCATAAAATTAGAAAAATCTACATGGATGGAGGCGGCTCAAGTTAACATAATGTACTACCACTGTTTTAAGCAATGACGTATAGTCTATATCCGGGTCACGAACCCGCCCAAAGCCCAATACTGACAAGCCCAGCACGAACTGGGCTACGCTAATAAGCGTTTAGGCCCACGAAGGCCCATATACAAATCTATTTACGGAATAGATGGAAGATATCTCTTAATCAAGGAGATAATCATTCCCAACCGATTTAGGCGGGATACGCCGAAGGTTGGGGAACACGGAACCAACAAGGATTCCGTGTATATATAAAGGGATTCACATCCCTCGTTGGAGGTACGACTCACAAACCCTAACTCTCCTTTAACCCTAAACCGATTACTTACTCTCACGCCGGAGGATAATCGTGGGAGACAATCCCACGGTAAGCCTAACGGTGTTTTCTGTCTCTTTGTGCGCAGGTCTCAAGCAACAATCAACAATTGGTACGAGATCCGGAGCCTCAGATAAGGAACGTCCAACTTTTGTATCAACAAGTGGCGCCATCCGTGGGACCATTCACTAAGAACTAAGACTAGAATGACGAAGCATGGAAATCAGCGATCGCAAGCGGATCTTACTGGAAAGAAGCTGCACACCGGCTCGGCTTCCAAGCAGACTCCTGGGACAACCAGTACTGCCAAAAACAAGGGATTAGGCCTGGACTTGGTCTAACCTATACTGGAACCGCGCTCGGGGACAACCCAGGCCACCACAACCACTACCAGCACAGTCGATCCACTGCGCACTGTTCTTACCTCTCCCTTTCAACCGGTACTAGAGACTGACTTGACAAAAGCACCAGATGCACCGGATAAAAATAAGGACACAGCGGCAGAAGCGAATACCCTCGCTCTAGAAGGGGTCGCACCGGAATTAACACCAAGGGATTTCGTATCCCAAAATTATGAAACCTTGACTGCCCTCACGCAAGAGGAAGCTAGAAAAAGGTCGGGTCGAAGCCTACAAACCCGACTCAGTTTTGACTCGGAATACGAAACCTCACCACCGCGCCGTCAGGAGGAGAAGCGCGGAAAAGACAACCGCCGACCCCCTGTGTTTAACAGAATTGGGAGGAGAGTTGAGGATGATGAGACATCCAACTCACAGCATCTGGAAGGAAGTGAAGAGGATGGATGGCGTACCAGCGTCCATACCAGACTTGGCAGTCGCAAAATACATGACAGACTTGGGCGGCGATATTCCCCAAGTAAAAGCCCTTCGAGTACAAACTCTGAGGACAGTCGGCGCAAGCGCCGAAGGAGGGAAAACTCGTCCTTTGGAAATTCCTCGGACAACGAGGATAGTGAAACTGGACACTGGAAGTCCAGAAGTAAATATAATGACCATGAGGAGGAAGATATATCTCTCCCGTGGCGCCGTCAAAAGGTGGATGCATTCACCCGACGCATCAGTGACTTCTCAGAGAACAAAAGAAGACGCATGCCGGCCAACATAAAAACCTATGACGGAACAGGTGACCCTGATGATCACCTCAAAATTTTTGAATCAGCCGCTACATTTGAAAATTGGCCACAACCTGTATGGTGCCACATGTTCAACTCCACGCTGGTGGGAAATGCACGTAACTGGTTCAGCAAGCTTCCACGCCGAAGCATCAATGGCTTTGAGGAATTAAGAAAGGCGTTTCGCCTAAACTTTACTCAACTGAAGAAGTGCGCTAAAAATCCTGTCGAACTAGCCAGGGTAAAGTAGCGCCAGGGAGAATCTACAAGCGCATTCATGGAACGTTTCAAAGATGAATGCATGCAAGTCAAAGCATGCCCTGAAGTGCTAAAGATCTCTGGTTTCATGAATGGCATAAATAACCCGGAGCTCATCAAGAGGTTGAACGACAAGATCCCTGAAACATTTGATGAACTCATGAAACGCTCTCGGTCCTTTGTCCAAGGAGAAGCCGCCGAGGCGGATAGCAAAAGAAACTACTCAAACTATCGGTCACAGGAACAGCCTGGGAGACAATCCACCTACCGGAGTAGTAATCGCAACAGGAGCTATCGCAGTCAGGGAAGCGGAAGAGATAATGACAGATACACCCCGCTGACCAAGACTCCTAAGGAAATACTCGCAACAGAAGGGGCGAACTTTCCAAGACCACCGCAAATGCGCACTCCAGAGGATCGACGCACCGAAAATGGATACTGTGACTACCACGCACAGAAGGGCCATACTACTAATGAATGCGTTCAACTGCGCCAGCTCATTGACAAAATGGTTAAAGAGGGCAGATTGGACCATTTGGTCAAAAATATCAATGAGGGAAAGGACAGACAGAAGAGTGGAAACAAGAAGGACACACCCAAGGATAAGGCTGACACCATCTACATGATACAATCATGGCAACGGGTCACTAGACAGAAGGTCAGCCAGGAGTTCTCCCGAGGAAGCAAAATCTCTTTTCCCACCTTAACTGTGGACAACGCAGTGGTAGAGCCACTCACCATTGAGATTAGTGCGGGGGGTCACGACATCCACCGCATGTACGTTGATGGCGGAGCATCGGCAGACATCATGTATGAGCACTGCTTCAAGCGACTACGGCCTGAAATACGCAGTCAGTTAAGCCCGGTCAGAACGGCGCTAACTGGTTTTACGGGTGAAAAGATATGGCCTATGGGGCAAATACGACTACTGGTTAGCATTGGAAATGAGGAACACTCCGCAACGGCCTGGATGGAATTCATGGTGATCAAATCTCCTTCGCCATACAACGGCATTATCGGAAGACCAGGGATATCAGCTATGCGCGCAGTGCCGTCTACAGCGCACGGGATGCTTAAATTCCCGGTGGAAGGTGGTATTGTTACTCTTTACAATGCCACCATGACGCACAGAGAATGTAACACGGTTACATGGGAAACGGCACCGATACCAGAACAACGCGCAACCAGAGCTCCAAATCTGAAGGTCGCATTTCACCCCGAATACCCAGAACAGGAAATATCCATCGGAGGGTCACTGTCGGACAACGGCAGAGCAGCCGTATGTGCGCTCCTGCAAAAGAACTTGGACATTTTTGCATGGGAGCCAAAACACATGACTGGGGTACCACGCTCAATAACAGAGCATAAACTGAGAATCCGACAAGGATACTTACCCGTACGCCAGAAGAAGCGCGGCCATGCTCCAGAGCGCGCGCAGACAATCCTGACAGAGGTACACAAGCTCGTAGAGGCAGGAATTATGCGGGAAGTGTACTATCATGACTGGCTTTCCAACCCAGTCATGGTAAAGAAGAGCGATGGTAGCTGGCGGATGTGCGTGGACTTCACCGACCTTAACAAAGCATGTCCACGAGACTGCTATCCATTACCAGAGATAGACTGGAAAATAGAGTCTTTGTGCGGATATCCATTAAAGTGTTTCCTCGATGCATACAAAGGATATCATCAAATACAGATGGCTAAGGAGGACGAGGAAAAAACGGCCTTTCACACAAGCCAAGGTGTTTACTGTTACACAAAAATGCCCTTTGGCTTGAAGAACGCGGGCGCCACCTATCAGCGCTTAGTAGATAATGCTTTCGAAAAATAGGTGGGCCGCAACCTAGAGGTCTATGTTGATGACCTCGTCATAAAGAGCCATACTGAAGAGGAATTAGTACGCGATACTGAGGAAACGTTCAAAACCCTACGAGAGATCAACATGAAGCGGAATCCCAAAAAGTGTACCTTTGGTGCTACTGAAGGCATGTTCCTTGGATACCTGATAGAACCTAACGGTATAAAACCGTGTCCAGAAAAGACAAAGGCAGTCATCGATCTTCCTTCACCGCGCACGTTGAAGGAAGTCCAATCTCTCAACGGAAAGCTGGCCGGTCTAAACAGATTCCTATCCAAGTCAGCAGACAAATCATTACCCCTTTTCAAAACACTAAAGAGGTGTATAAAAAAGGGTGACTTCCGGTGGACTACGGAGGCGGAAGAGGCCTTCAAACAACTTAAACAGCATCTGGCAACACTCCCAACACTCGTCGCACCCCGACCAGGGGAAGAGCTGATCATGTATTTGTCTGCAACTGATGGAGCAGTCAGCGCAGTGTTACTCACAGATAGGGGTTCAGTACAAACCCCTGTCTATTTTGTAAGCAAGGCGCTCAAGAAAACGGAGATGAACTACAGCGCCATGGAAAAATTAGTCCTGGCATTGGTGTTTGCTGGTAAGCGGCTCCGCAGGTACTTCCAAGCGCACCCGATAGCAGTAATCACAGACCAACCTATCAAAAAAATCATCTCCAAGCCTGATGCATCATAGTGGGAACTCACCCTACTGTCCCGAACATAGTGGGAACTCACCCTACTGTCCACTCATTCGTCTAGCAACTATTCCACTCATTCGATTATCGTCTTGGAGATTCATACTCGAGGGAGTAATCCACCTAGAAACCATAGTGGGAACTCACCCTACTGTCCCGAACAATTATCATGGAATTCTATGTCATTAAATCGAATTTCAAATACAACATTTTGTTCGGAAGAATAGAAATACAACAACTGTGTGCGAAGGTGTCTACGATCAAGTCACATGTATAATTCCCAACTAAGTGAGGGATGGCCACAGTCAAAAGTGATAATCTAGGAGAAGATGTGGAGCTGGCAATAGCAGCGGATAGCATGACAATCAGGGAAATACAATGGGACGCTCTGCATAGAGATAACGACAATGAAGAAAAGGTGGTCATCAACGAAAAATATTTTGATCAATCAATCGTCAACAAAAAACACCTCCCACGTCAGGTAAAAAACCAACTTGTTCAATTGCTAGCAAATAAACTTGATTTTTTGTTGGTATGACATGGATATTGATAATAGTTATAGTTATGTGTTGTCACGTGCACACAAATCCAACAACTCGGTCTGTGATTGATGATGATTGGTGGTGTATTCTCCCTTGAAATGCAGCTTGAATCTGGTGGAAAACGCCCTTGGAGTAAACCCTAGTTGTCCTTGGAGGCGAATGCTTTATTATGACTGAATTAGGGCATATATTTATAGGCTTCGTTGGGCTCGGGGTTTCTACGGAATAGGCTTAAGTAAGCCTTTACGCCGTAGCTCTCTCTCGTTAAAAACGCCTCAAAACTTCTATTGTCTACGGCCTAGAGCTAAAGGCTCTACCACGCCATAGAGATCATAGCGATTTGGTGGTTAACAAGTCTTCGTTATTTCTACGCCGTATATCAACATGCGTCAATACGCCGTATAACACACTGATCGAAAGTTCTTCTTGACTACGCCGTAGAGCTTGTGGCTTCTCTACGTCGTATATACTTGTTTCCAGCTTTTCTTCGTATTTTCCTCAAGCTTCTTTCAATTTCTGCGTCTTTCTACTACAAAGCTCATATATTTCCTTTTATGAAAATAGGAAGCAATTATGTATCAAATCTTATAAGAAAGTAAGAATTAAGAGCAATAAACGTGTGATATTGAGAATAAAAACACTATATTATTTGATGTTATCACCTATCAATCGTATGAATTTGTGTCCAATGTTCATCCAGATATATAGTAGTGAGTCTTATGTAGTGTAGGCATGATTCAGTCGGCACTCCCTACATTCTCCTTCCTATAACTGCCTACGCTGATGGTCACGATGTCTAGTCCAAGCATTAAGCTACTCAAATAATATATATGACGATGTTCTATGTGTTTTCCAGACACTTAATTACTATGTAAATTACTAGTTTACATTTCATTAAATCTTAAATCGTACTAACTACCACTTTTCATGCCGTTAAGCCAATGGTTTATGATCCTAACCACTAAGGGGTATTTTCCAGGTATCTTATATGATTCAAATAATTAACTTTGAGATGAACACTTACTAATAATTACTCTCCACATGTAGCCATGGTTTTATAACTTAAAAAAAAAAAAAATTAAAAAAAAATAAAAAAAAAAAAAAAAAAAATAATAAAATAAAAAAAAAAACTCATGAAACCTCACATAAAATGCAAACAGCTCATGCTCTTATATTGTTAAATTAGAAAATAAAACACAAAGTTTCATCAAAATAAAAAATCATAATATCATTGGTTACAAAAACAAAGCATAATAAACTTTAAAGTAAAATTTTAACATTCATCGCACATCATAAAGACAAAACATCCAAAAAGATACGATTAAAATTGTTCACATATCTCAAAAACCCACAAGAATGATAGTAAACATCTCTTGTTGCTAGTAATGGCGTGCATCACAATTTGTCACAGTGTTACATGATTTTAAACGTCTAGTAACTATGATCTAAAAAATAACACCAAGTACATATTAATTATGTTTTTGGCAACAACATATTTTTAATATAACCATCCATGCACGAATTGTAGCATATCAAGACCTTCTTTTACAACCACAATTATGCATATGGTGACAAAACCATACGCGAACAATTCTTGTTCAAGCACAACGAATGTTGCATAAGGAGATAGGACCCAAGTGAATATAAAATGCTCTAAAAATGACAGCTTTCCAACGGTTGTGTTGCATACTAGAAAATATCCAATGCATTGTAACCACATTAGTTTCTAAAGTTACTACGAAAATTAATAAACATACCTTATTTCTTAAGTTAAACTCAACCATTTGAGAAATCATTGCCACCAATATTTTGTCCTCTGTTGCAGATATACTATACAATACCACCCTAAATGGATCAACAATAGTTTAATACAAATATAGTATCGTTGTAATAAATATCATGGGAATATGTATAGCGAAACAAAATATTTTGTGTTATTCGAAGAACCTGAATGCTAGTTTTTCTTATGCTTATTTGGATATTTAAATAATGAGTACTGTAAGGAATCAACTACAAAAAAATGCCACACTATATAAGACTTCATAGAAAACCATGAGCAGGGATGTCAAAAGTACCTGAACTCCAATAAGACTATTTTAGTAAGGTCGTAAACTTTGTTCGGGTCAACTCGATTCACCCAAACTCTTCAGGTTGACCTCATAGAGATTTTTTTAGTTAGTCCAAACTAAACAAATTCGACAAACTCATCAAGTACATTTTTTCTTGTCACCCCTAACACTTATGAGTTAGTTAAACTTGAATTTGAATAGTTCGAACCAAGCCCAAACTTCCCATCTATCTAGCTCAAACAAAAAAAACTAATGTTCAAATATATCAAACCATTTTAAAAGGGTGTATAGCTCATTTTAGTCTCTCTTACTCACATATACTAGCTATTAGTTACTTAAAAAAATGGTCAACCATCTTGAGGTTTGAGTTTCAATCAAGTCAAGCCTACTTGGAATCGACATAACACAAAAAATAAAATAAAATCTACTAACAAAATAAAACATTACTTAGAAGACACTTATTTGTTATTAGTGTCGGTATCCATGGTGATTATTCTTTCTCCTTGGGTTCTCTATCAAAACAGAGAACTTGCTTTTGATTTTGATTTCGTTCAATATTTTTATAAATGAGTAAATGTCACATGTATATATAAAAATATGAATGTGGTGATAATATGTTATCTTATATGAATGAAATTTTTGGTCGATGCAAACGTGTTTACTCTTTTGCCGGTCTCGTTTGCAAACACGTTTACTCTTTTGCAAACACGTTTACTATTTTACCTGAAGGAGAAAGTGTTATCAAATATTTTTATGAAATGTTATATAAAGAACTTTTAAATAGTGAAAATATATATTGTCGATATTAACAATAATGACATTCCAAAAGCACAAAAGCTAACATTCAAGATATTCATTTGATCATACACATTTTTTTGTTTTACTATATAAATACTCCCTTGATATTTATAACAATAATACTACATGTACATTGAACTATAGTCGTTCTTTAAGGGTGATATGATCATCAAGGTATTTATTTGATCATACTATGATGCAGTATATATATACATTATCTTGCGAAAATGAAACTTTTAGTCGGTATATAAGTGTTTTCTCAATTTGCGCTCTCATTTTGTTACACATGTTTCGTGTGGCATTTATCCAAATCGTTTTTAAAACATAGGATGAGATCAAAGTGGCATTTATCCAATTCGTTTTTAAAACATGGGATGAGATCAAAAGTAAGTCTTTCTTTTGGTAGAGAAATCAAGGGGAAAGTGTGATCACCAAGTACTTAGTATGAAATATTTATCGAAGGCCCTTCGATAGTAAAAATATTTATTGTCATTTTCATCAACTTTCTTATTATGTAACATAAAAAACAAAAGTTAATGGTCTTCATTTAGTTATACAAAATAAATAGTATATATGTGTATATACTTAATTTAAACTGAATTATTGTTGGTCTTTTAAGGTTGATATTATATACTGTATTCGTTGTAGTGGGCGGAATATTGGTAGCAACAATTGTCAAAATAGTTGAGTTTACCTCAAGAAAAAAGAGATGTTTGGAGGAGCACAAAGAATGAAAAAAAAAAACCCTAAAAGTTCTCTCTAGGTGGCGACTTTTTTCCCTTCCTCCTCCAATTCGTTTTTTCATCTTTTCTGCCCTAAAACCTCTGATTCTTGGATCCAATTGATTATCCTAGTGTTTAAACATTGTGTTTAACATTGGTTTACTCAATTCCTTGCTTGTTTTTTAGGTTTTTAGTTCAGATCTGGTGTAATCGTTTCTTTAGGGTTTTAAGACGCCATTATCTATCTTAAATCGATCCTATAACTGATTTAAATCGATCCTATATATAATTGATTGTTCTGATTTGGATTTGTTTGGTTTATCACTCCTTATTGGTCTGGTTTTTAGTGTTTTATGCGATTAAACCATGGGAGAAGGTTAGTTGCTGGTTCGTGGTGGTTTAAACCCTAACTTTCAGTTAGGGTTTTATTGTACGACGCTAGGGTTTTCTGCTTGTGTTTGTCGTAATATTGGGATTGTTTGTGGGTTTTTAGAGAGATGGAGAAGGGTTTTCTTGACAAAGATGGGTTTTCGATGAAGGATTCAAAAATTGCCACCAACTTGGCCGATCAAGTTGACACGAAACCGTATAATAGAGTTGATATTCAGGCGTTGGAAGCTAGGTTTAAACGTCTCAAAGGTGAACGTGGTTTTGAGGGTGAAAATGCTGATCCGAAGTTGCGTAATGATACTAGGGTTGTTCTAAACCCTAGCACACATGATACTCATTCCGATTCTGTGTGGGGTACTACTAATCTGGATAAAACAAATTTTAGTGATACGTTTGTGGGTGGATCTGATTCAGGCACTAAAGTTGATGATGTGGTGAATTCTGGTCCTAACGAGGTGAATACTTTTACTTCAGGTCCTAACGTGGTGAATGCATCTACTTCAGGTCCTAATGTGATTAGTTGTGATAATAACGAAGTGAGGTCATTTGCTAAGGTTTTAAATCTGGAACGTGTCTCTAGGAAAGTTAATTTTCGTGCCTTGGTGAATGAGACACGTATTGAAAATCATGATACGGTGCTTCCAAAGGCTGCTATGGAGGGTGTATTCAAGCGGTATGAAAATACACTTGTTGGCTTCTTTGTTGGCAAGAATGTTGCTTTTCATTTGGTTAAGAACTACGTCTCCAACACGTGGGGTAAGTTTGGTTTTCAGAAACTAATGAAGAATGATGATGGTGTTTTCCTCTTTAAATTTGCTTCTAAAGAGGGTGTTGAGAATGTTCTTCAACGGGGCCCTTGGATTATTCGCAATTCTCCTCTCATTCTCACTAAATGGACTCCTGATGTGCTATTGTCTAAAAGTGAGGTAACTAGAGTTCCCGTTTGGATTAAATTGCATAATGTGCCATTACTTGCATATTCGGAAGATGGGTTGAGCTTAATTGCTACTCAAGTGGGTAAGCCGATTATGTTAGATGCTTTTACTAGTTCCATGTGTGTTGATTCATGGGGTCGTATTAGTTTTGCACGTGCTCTTGTGGAATTATCATCTGATGTCGAGCTTAAACATGTGGTGACTATGGCGATCCCTAATAAGGAGGATAGTGGCTTTACTACGGCAAGTATAAAGGTGGAATATGAATGGAAGCCGCCACACTGTGTGGAATGTAAAGTGTTTGGGCATGATAATGCTTGTTGTCCTAAGAGTATTAAGGAGAATAATGATGTTCCCCTCACCTCTAATGTGGATGAACCTGATGATGGTTTTAAGGTGGTGCAGAATCGGAAAGCCAAACCTAAAGGTACGAAGATGACTGGTGGTATTAATATGGGTAAGGGTCCTAGATTTGCACCTAGGAAGCAGGTATATGTTGCTAAGATGAAGACACCGGCAGCTGCTAGTGGTATTGCTAAAGATACTCCTATTACTACGTCAAACTCTTTTGGGACTCTTGAGGTGGAAGATGACTCGGGCATCCCAAGTATTGTGGCTGATTCTACTAAAACGGTGAAGACTGGGAAGTCTTCTGGTACTACTAAGGAAGCAGGTATTGATGGATCTCGGGGGAAGGACTCTCGTAATATTGGTGAGGCGTCTAAGCCTTCGAAGACTGGGACTTCTTCTGCTACCAAGGTAAGTAATCCGTTTTCTAAAGTTGGGAATGTGACCTGTTCAGACAGTGAAGATGAGGTTTTGGAAACAGACAACCCTATGGCTTCATATTTGGCTTCTGGGGGTGGTGGGGGTTTTGATCTTGAAGATTTTGAGGATTATGCTGATCAAGTCTACGATCTACCGAGGCACTTGGATGATATGTGTGACATGTATGATGTTAGTCTCTTAGGTCGTGGTAGGAAGTAAAATTGGTTGTTTGGTAGTTCTTAAGATTGGCATGTCTTTCTTATGTTATTTATTTGGTAAAGTGCACTTTTAGTGTGTGTTTGTTGCCCATGTAATGGGCCGAGGTGAGAGATTCACTCTCATCCGTTGTACTTAAACTTTTTTGGTTAATATATTTACCAGGGTGCAGGATTACTCCCCTTTACCCAAAAAAGAAAAAAGAGATGTTTGTTAACTTCCATAGTTTCTTTAAATATTGAAATTTGTTGAAGAGCAATGGTGTTCTATGTGAAACACAATTACACAACAATATAACATATAGAAAGTTGTCATTTTAAAACCGCTTTTTATTATTCACATGGATGTTATTTCCTTATGTAACATTCTTTATGCTCAAACCATTATTATTCACGCTGTTTTGTTGTCATATGCATTATTATAGTTGTACAAGAAGGTATTACATGCAACAAATCGTGCTTGTAAGGGTATGTCTATATCAAAGGCATGTTGTTGCTGAAACCTATTTAACTTAAACGTATTCGGTGTTGCTGTTAAGATTGGACGTATTAAAACCATGTAATCTTCAACACAACCAACGAGACAAATTTACAAATTACAACCAAAGATTTTTAATAGTCAAAGCATGGAGATTACAACCTAAAAAAGTAAACAAGAATTAATCATACGTATCAAACCCTTAAACTTTTTGTTTTTGAATAACTAAGACTAAAATATACAATTAAAACTTAAAAGTAAAATTGTAGTATTTATATATTCCAACTTAGATTACATATATATCATTTATCAAATGTTATATACTATTCATAAACTATTCAATGACTAGTAAAAAACACTATTATTCTTTGGTGGTTAGTTTCTTTATATGTTAGTCATTAGGCTTTCTATGTTAGTCATTTAGTTTTCACTATCAGCCTTTGAATTAAATTTTTTACATTATTAGTTCATAAAATGTATAGTCTTTAGAATTCTTTATTATTCTCTGTTAGTCATTGGGTTTTGATGGTTTGTATTATTTACATGTTAAGTCTTTAAGCTTTGTTTGTACGTCTTTCTATAAGTCATTCGATTTTCATTGTCAGTCCCTAAATTATTATTATGTACATTATTAATCCATAAAATGTATAATCATTAGGTTTTCGTTGTTGTTCCTTCCGTTAGAAATTGAGTGTCAGTTGTTAGTCCTTGATTTTTTTAAGATAAATATTCAATGGTATATTTCATTTACGTAAAAGTTTGATAAGATGATGTATGTAATTTGTATAATATTTTTTTATAGCAAGGCTGTCAAGATCGCGTGTAAACTCGTAGGATCGTATGAGTTTACGTGCTCACTAGTTAAAACCGTGTAGGATCGTCATAGGAAAGCATCTGAGATAGGATCGTAAGTAAGATCATAGGATCGAACGTAAGATCGTAAGATCGCTTGTCAACCCGATTTTACCTAGGCCCAAATCCATTTTATTTTTTTCTAATTTTTTATGCTTTAAGCCCATCTTTTTCCATAAGCCCAAAGAAAATAGACAAGTAACAACAAGTCAATAACCGGTGACGTCTCATTTACCCCAAATCAAATTCTAAAAGATAACTATTGAAGTCTTCTTGCCATCTCATCACTTGATTGAAGATCTTGTATTTTAATAAGTAATTTCGCAATTATCTTTGGTTCTTGATTTTATATACACCATTTTGTTATTTAATTTAAATTAAATGTAAGCAATCTTTCTAATTGATTCTACACGGCATTTCATATTAGATGTCTAATGCTCATTTCATATTAGAGGATATTATATGAATTTATCTTTTGTGTTAAGTAGGAATGTAAAACAATTTAACTTGTTTATCATTTGTTTAGAAAATAGGACAAATTGATAGAATTGTAAGATCTTGATCGGATTTTACGATCTCGATCTTGCAAAGACAAAACAATCTCAGATAGGATTGCGATCTTGACAGCCTTGGTTTATAGCTAAGGGCAAAGACTTACTAATTAACTCATACTTAAGAGGGTGTTTAGGCATTTTTAGTTTCTTATAAATAGTAAATTTCCATTGTTAGTGCCAAAAATGTATAAATTTTGACTTTAAGTGTGATACATTATTTTATTTGAAGAATGTAATATTTTTATTTTATCGTGTTGTTTTATTTAACATGAAAAAATGTGCCGCCTTGGGTAAACTTACACACCAGGGCTATGAGGTAGCTTGTGTTTCATCGATTTGGGTTTATCGTAAAATATAATACTCCCTCCGTCCCAAATTTATTGTCATTTTTTGACTTTTTAAAGTTTATCTTTATCAACTTTAATCTTTAATATTTTTGTTTGTGTTATATAATTCTTGATGAAAATTATATCGATGAAATATACATTTTAAAACCAATCCGTTCATATATTTAAGATTATAGTTGAAAAAATAAGTTCAAAAAGTCAAAAAAGGACAATTATTTTAAGACGGAGGAATCAATTTTATTTAGTCATATGATATTTACTTCCACCATTACGCGTGAGCCAAAATTACTCGTTATCTTACATTTTCCATATTTAGACAACTCCGGTCACTACACTTTGTAAGATATTGAAAAAGAAGCTTATATCTCCTTTTTACACATTATACCATGAAAACAAAATTTTAACAAAAACAATCCCTTGAAAAATAGGTTTTTCACTATTTTTCACACCTTTCAATCAAAACATGAAATATATAAAACATTTTAAGCTCTTCACAAAACTTTCAATTGTTCTATGATGAATGACCGAGTACTTCTGTAAATATGTTAGCCACATAATCTTCTGATTTTAGTGCAAATTAGTTACTAATAAATTGATGATAGATTCAAAATGTATTACTAGGTATAAATTTAGTTCTTGCACTTAGTTCAAAAACTTAAAAAGTAGATAACTTTTCACATAATAAATTTTATGACTTTTGGTTCTGTTTTCGTCACTGAATATCTAATACTCCGTATTAGAGTTGTATAGAGTATAGTCATCACAAGTTGATTGATCTTGCAAAATCTTAACTTGTACAAATTTAAAACTAATTACTAATGCATCGTTGATAGATGCAAAATGTTTTATAACTTTCATTCTTGCATTTATGGTAGTGTATAACTAAATGAATAACTCTAACCGTTTGTTTTTATGTCACGCAACAAGAAAGTTGATAATGATGAAAATAAATGTTTCTACTAGCGGAAGACCTTCGATAAAAGTACTTTATACTAAATACTTGGTGATCACATTTTCCCCTTAAGTTCTCTATCAAAATAGAGACTTGCTTTTAATCACATCCTATGTTTTAAAAATGAATTGGATAAATGCCACACAAAACATGTGAAACAAAATTAGAGCGCAAAAAGAGTAAACAAAGTTTCATTTTCGTAAGGTAATATATACATACTGCATCATAGTATGATCAAATGAAGACCTTGATGATCATACCACCCGTAAAGAATGACTATACTTCACTGTAATTGTAGTATTATTATTAAAAGTATCAAGGGAATATTTATATGGTAAAAAAATGTGTATAACCAAATGAAGATCTTGAGTTTTGGAATGTCATTATTGTTAATATTAACAATATATATTTTCATTATTAAAAAGTTCTTTATATGATAATTCATAATAAATATTCGATAACACTTTCTCCTTCAAGTAACAAACGAGACCGACAAAAGAGTAAACGTGTTTGCAAACAAGACCGGAAAAAGAGTAACACGTTTGCATTGGCCAACAGTTTCATTCCTATAAGGTAACATAATATTACAAAATTCATATATATATATATATATATATATATATATATATATATATATATATACGTATGACATTTTGAACGAAATCAAAATCAAAAGCAGGTTCTCTGTTTTGATAGATTACCGAAAGAGTAAGGATAATTCACAATGGATGCTGATGCTAATATCAAGTTAGTGTCTTTTAAGTGATATTTTATTTTGTAAGATTTTGTATTATGTTTTGTATATGTTTATTTCAAGTGGGCTTGGCTTGATTGAAACTCAAACCTCATGATGGCCAACCATTTTTTTAGTAACTAATAGGTAGTATAAGTGAGTATCAGAGACTGAAATGAGCTATCCTTCCTTTAAAATGGTTCAATATATTTAAACATTAGTTTTTTTGTTTGAGCTAGATAGTGGGAAGTTTGGGCTTGATCCGAACTAAACAAACTCCAACATAACTAACTCATTAGGTGTTTGGGATGACAAAAAAAATGGACATGATAAGTTTGTCAAATTTGTTTAGCTAACTAAAAAAGTCTCTAAGGTCAACCTGAAGTGTTTGGATAGATCGAGTTTACCTGAATAATGTTTATGACCCTACCCGAATAGTCTTATAGGGGTTCAGGTATTTTGTAAGATTTTTTATTATGTTTTGTATATGTTTATTTCAAGTGGGCTTGGCTTGATTGAAACTCAAACCTCATGATGGCCAACCATTTTTTTAGTAACTAATAGGTAGTATAAGTGAGTATCGGAGACTGAAATGAGCTATCCTTCCTTTAAAATGGTTCAATATATTTAAACATTAGTTTTTTTGTTTGAGCTAGATAGTGGGAAGTTTGGGCTTGATCCGAACTAAACAAACTCCAACATAACTAACTCATTAGGTGTTTGGGATGACAAAAAAAATGTACATGATAAGTTTGTCAAATTTGTTTAGCTAACTAAAAAAATCTCTTGGGTCAACCTGAAGTGTTTGGATAGATCGAGTTTACCTGAATAATGTTTATGACCCTACCCGAATAGTCTTATAGGGGTTCGTGTATTTTGACATCCTTGCACATGGTTTTCTATGAAGTATTATATAGTGTGACATTTTTGGTCTCGTGGTTTTCCATGAAGTATTATATTGTGTGACATTTTTTGTAGTAGATTATTTACCGTACTCATTATTTACATATCCAGTAAAGCATAAGAAAAACCTTGCATTCAGGGTCCTCAAATAAGGCATAATCAATTGTTTCACTATATATGTGTTCCATTGATATTTATTACAACGATACTACATTTACACTCAACTATTGTTGATTTGTTTAGGTTGGTATTGTATAGCGTATCTGCAGCAATTGATGGAATATTGGTGGCAACGATCTCCCAAATGGTTGAGTTTAACTCAAGAAATAAGATGTGTTTATTAATTTCCCTAATAGCTTTAAAAGTTAATGTGGTTACAGCGCATTGGGTATTTTCTAATAGGCAAGATAACCATTGGAAAGCTGTCATTTTTAGAGCACTCTTTATATTCACTGGGGTCCTATCTCCTTATGCAACATTCACTGTGCTTGAACAAGAATTGTTCACGTGGTATGGTTTTGTCGCCATATGCATAATTTTGGTTGCAAAAGAAGGTATTGATATGCTGCAATTCATGCTTGCATGGTTATATCAAAAATATGTTGTTGCCAAAACATACTTAATTAAAATGTACTCGGTGTTATTTTTGAGATCACAGTTACTAGAAGTTTAAAATCATGTAACCTTGTGACAATTTGTGATGCACACCATTACAAGCAACAGATACGGTTATCATCATTGTTTTTTTGAACAATTTTAATCATATCTTTTAGGATATTTTATCTTTCTGATGTATTATGAATAATAAAATTCTACTTTAAAATTTACTATTTTTTTTTTTTATATTGTGATTTTTTTTTTTCATGAAACTTTCGCTCAGTTCTCGAGTTTTGAGTGAAGGAAAATGGAAAAGAATAGGAAAGGGAAAAGAAAGGGAAAAGGAAAGTAATTGTTAGTTGATATGTTTTTGAGATAGAGGAAATAGGAAAGGAAAAGGAAAGTAATCATGTTCTTGAGTGGGAGGAAAAGGAAAATAACTTGTTTAAATTACATATATGCCATTTAGTTGTTAATATAAAATCTTTTAAAAAGGGTATATTAGTCTTTGCATAACATAACTTTCCATTTCCTCTCATTTTTGGCCGGAAGATTTTATAAACAAAACTTCCTCCCCTTTTCCTTTCTCTTTCCCTTTCCCTTCTTTAAAAAAACTCAAGAACACAAAAAAGTTTCCATTTTCTTTCCTTTCCTATCAAAATCTAACTCGAGAACTGAGCGTTTGTGTCCCCCCCCCCCCCCCCCCCCCCCCAAAACTTGTAGTATTTAAATATAAGTTATCCTTATTTTGTAATAAGCATAACCAAAACTTCAACAACTTGTACTTTCTTTTAGTCCTCAATTGTTATGTGATTTCGTTTTATCTGATTCAATAAGATCTAGAAAAGTACGGCTAGCACGGCATTCTATCCCGAGATTTGTGGTTGGTTATTTGTTAATAATCGTACCTAAATATTCACTCATCATATGTACCATCCAAACATTCTATCACTTTCAATGTATCACTTTATTAAATAGCATTAACACCATCAGAACACAAACACAAAGACTTTAAGAAAAAAAAAATTAAGCACAAATGTGCACTATTAATGATTGTTTGCAAACTTACCTCAAATAATTTAAGAGATTTAGGCATGTCTTTTTAGCTTCCAACCAACTCCAAGAATGAGTTGCTAAGCTTTCGGTCATCATCGATCCAAAATCTGTTAAATTATAGATAAAAACATTAATCATACATGAAATGCATATTGATCATAACTATCTTAACTCATCTTTACGATAATTTAGGAAATACTTGGTGGCCAGATATGATTGCATTATATAAAGCTACGTTAAAGTGACTCTGTGGACATTGCGCATGTTACACACGTACGCAAGTCAACTACCAATTTGTATTCGAAACTAATTGGGCAAGAAATGCACCAATTTAATACGTATAGTAACTATTTTGAAACAGACATAGGACAATTTAAGGTATAATAACTTCAATGGACATCAACATTAATTTAAATAAAATAAATGAAATTTTTTGTAGGCAACTGTTTATAGAAGTTTGACGTTTAGAAGTAGTTTTACACTTTTACATAAACCAATTTATTAATCTAGTGAAAACTCAACTTTGAAAATGATTTAAATAAACCAGACGACTATTCATACATAGCAACGAGATTTATAGCAATAGATCATTTTGTGTTAAAAGAAAGTTTATGGGTTATAAACGAAAATAATAAAAGCTTGAAGATTTGAGGATTAAACACAATGTTTTGAAACATGGTTCGACCGGGTGGTTCAACCAGTTGAACCGTTCTGATCGAAAAGCGGGTCGATTTAAACCGAGTCAACCCGACGGGTTGGGTAAAAAACGGGTCAAATTAAACCGGGTCAACCCACCAGGTTTTCGATATGTTTTACTAGTTTCTTTTTGAAATATAAGTTTTCAACATTTCTTTTTTTAGTTTCAACTTTTCACTTTTTACTTTTTGGTTTTTCCTTTATATATAGTATAGCAGGGTACCAGCGCGTTGCGGCGGCGGGTACCCTGTAACGATTAACCGGATAAATAGATCTCGATGAGACATGATTTCACCAGTTTGTATCGGTTTCAACGGGTCCTCTCTAGTTCATTTTGGATGGCTTTTATTGGTTATCCGAACAGGTGGCGACACCGGTTCCCAGTTGAACCCGTTGGTCCGGTCCTGTTTTCAAAACTATATGTACCATCAACTTGTTAGCTTGTATGAAACTTTGTGTGTTTTATTAATTTGTATAATGTGTATAATAACATGTACTTTTCATTTTAGGGTGTTTAAAAATAAGATTAGTTAGCGTGTTTAATTATTTTATATTTTAGATTATGTTGTAGCTTGTTTAAATTGTATATTGTGAAATTTTTATTGTACTTTTTAGTATGTGGTGTTTTAATTGTTTGTATTTAATTTGATATATATGTTTTTAGTTGTTTGTACAATATGAATAAATCACTGTACTTTTAAGTATTGAGATATTTTAATAAAAGTATTAATTACATTATATATTTCTCTCGCTTTTGACTAATTTTCAACATTCAACCATTCAACATTTCACTTTAACCATACACCTTTTATAGATGGTATAAATAAATGAAAATTTGTATACGAAACTATTTATAGGAATCTGACATTTAGGAGTTTTACAATCAATTTCTTAATCTAGCAGAAACCCAACTTTGCAAGCAATAATAAAATAAATGAAAATTTGTGTAGGCAGCTATTTAGAGGAATCTGACATTTACGCTTAATTCTCGAGTTGAAATGGAAAAGGAAAGTAAAAGAAATAAAAAAAAAATTGTGTTCTTGAGTCTTTTTTTAAAGAATGAAAGGGAAATAGAAAAGAAATAGGGAGGAAGATTTACTTTTGGGAGGAAAGGGAAAGGAAACGGAATTATATTTTGTATAAAGACTAATATACCCTTTTTAAAACATTTGACATTTATAATTAAAGGACATAAATGTAATTTGACAAAGTTATTTTCCTTTTCCTCTCACTCAAGAGCATGATTATGATTACTTTCTTTTTCATTTCCTCTATCTCAAAAACATAACAACTAACACTTACTTTCCTTTTCCCTTTCTTTTCCCTTTCCTATTCTTTTCCATTTATATTCTCTAAAAACTCAAGAACTGAGCGTTAAGAGTTTTACATAAATCAATTTATTAATATAATTTATGGTGGAAACTCAATTTTGCAAACAAAATGTTTTATAACTTTAATTCTTGTATTTATTGTAAGAACTCAAAAATCTCTAGTACGTTATAAAGCATTAAAGGTATTTTCAAAATAAATGTTTTGTAATATTAAATTTACACGCTTTCTTATTATAAAATTGTGTTTTAAACATCTTGTATAAAAAAAATATAACTAATAAAACAAATAATATAAATGATGAAAGCTATTAACTAATGTGGTCATCGGTTATCTATACTACATATAATGCATGAAGTCACCTCACTCTTAATTTTAAAACGTACAAGATAAGAAGCATAATGTACACCACTTTAATGCACATATTAAAAAGACAAAACACCACTTTAATGCTATTAATATAGTCAAAATATTTAATGTAGTCAATTAATTAACTGTTCAATAAATACATTAATGCAATTATTAAAACACCCCTTACATAAAAAAAAATTATCAAGCATATTGTACAAACAACTTAAACACAATTTCTTCATTAAATGTCACTAGTACAAATAATAAAGCACATTATATCAATATCCAAACCCGAACGACAACGAGCCAAATGGGCTCGAGCCCGAACGGGCACGGGCCAAACGGGCTCGAGCCCTAACGGGCACGGGGCACGGGCCAGACGTGCACGGGCTAAACAGACTCGTAGCAAACGGGCTCATGTTATACGAATCACTTTAAAAAGACCCAAAAAGACAAAATAAATCATTAGTTAAGGAGTTAAAATATGTCACATGAAACTCTTGATATCCTTAAATTTATTGTCAAAAAAAGAATAATAAACTAAAATACATTATTTACCGAAATTTTTTATTTCAGGATACCAGTCGCCGCAATGCGCGAGTACCCTGCTAGTTTGACATGGACACATTGACATGACACAAACGAACCATATGTTTTCTAATTTTACAATACCTAATTTTAAGCAACGTGTAACGACCCCTTTAACTACCTTAATATTTTAAGCTAAATGGTCATATGTTTATACTTTTCTCTTTATCCGTGTTTATGTCATCTTTCTCGTATTCATGTTTTATTTTTATCAAACTCCTCTTATTACAGTTATTATCGTAATAAACAGTTGTCTAGTACCTATTAACTCTATAATACTATCCACATTTGTCACAAGAAACATATAATCATACAAATATTAGTCGCCGAAAATGTTAATTACGGGGTATTCGGTGCCGCAACACGAGAATACCGTGCTATGAGTATAATATATACTCAACTTTGCAAGCAAACTGTTTTATAACTTAAATTCTTGTATTAATTGCAAGAACTAAAAACTTAAGATATACTACAAATATATTTGACTTGTAGTCATGGACGGAGCATCATAGGGGCAGGGGTGGGCCCAAGCCTCTCCAAAAAATTTTGCCCTATTTGTAATTTATTTAGTGACCTAGTGTTAAAGTTTTGGATTTTACAGTTTGGCCTCTTTGAAATTGAAAATTATTATTTCGGCCCCCCTAACAAATTGATTCAAGCTCCGTCCCTGCTTAGCCTAACGTATCCGGTGTGAGATGTTTCCCAAACCAAGTGCCACTATAAGTTTTAAAGTTCATCTAATCATCTTCTTAATTATTTTTCTTTTGACCTAGTTATTTAGTGGCACTGCAGATTAATTATAAGAATACTAATAGCTAATTGGCATGTTTACATTATGACTCCAAGGGCATTATTTACATCATAGTATAAACTTATACATAACAAGGATTCAAAAGTCTAATAATATCCTACATCAAAAAGCGGGATAATATGAAAAAGAACTTGTAACTGGATAAAAGTAAGCCTTTGCATTTATAAGTTAGAAGTTCTTACCGGAAGAGGTGATAATGTCACGAATGTGGTATTGGATTATTTTTTCTCAAAGCCCTTGAACAGCTAACTATGAATAATTCATCAAGCATAGTTTTGATAGAGCGATTTGCCTTATTATTGAAGCCAAATATAAATCGACGATGAAAAGGAGAGTTTAACAAGATACATATTGTGTGTATATAGTGTAACAAGATTTAATGGCTTTCAATACTTTTAATGTTACGGATTAAACTTTTATGTAAAATTAACTATATTTGATGAATTTACGAATTGTTAGTCAAATTGAAACTGCCCCTCTATTTATTATGTTTATACAAAAACAATCAATAGATAGTTTCACTAGTTTGACATATATAGTTGTCTATAACGTTTGAAAGGCATACAAATAAAGAGTACTCTTTGGAAGACGATTGATTTAAAAGGGTGCAATTAACAAAAGGAACTCACTACTACTACAAATACGGAGAATCATACAGTTAAACGTTTAATATTTAACAAAATAAATTGCTAAATGTATTATTAAGGGCTATCTTAAAATATCCAGACACGCATTAACTACTTATACTTTTAATAATAAGTGCTCACCCTCTGCATTTAACTTCTCTCAACCGACTCTACATATCACCAATTATACATACTAGCAGGGTATCCGCGCGATGCGGCGGCAGGTACCCTGTGATTATATTTTGCTGCGAGCAAATGAAGTTCGATTACACATTTTTTCCTAACAATAACCGTACAAATGAATGATGACAATGATATACTATTTTTTAGCATTTTCTAATAAGATAAGCTTTAGATATGTTATACAAAATATAACATCTTTCCAATAAATTTGATGTAAAAAAATTGGGATTAAGTTTTTATTTGACCAAAATGTTCACATTTCAAAAAAAATATCCAAAAAGCTTATACAAACAATACCAACACAAGAAAATAATTATCCAAATAAACTAACCACATATTAAAAATACATGTTTAATAAACACAAAGCTTATACAAATAATTTCAACTTATATGTTTTTTCTAACAATAATTTTAATAAACACAAAGCTCACGTCATAGACCTCCTACCAACCTAAATATTTAATAAATCCAACCTTGTTAAACACAAGGCTCACGTCCATCTTGTGCAACTTAAGTTTCCAATCATAATACTCAAGCCCAAAAATACATGTTAGACCTCCTACCAGCCCAAGTCCATTATAATCCTTAAACTATTTTTTACCCTAATTTCTTCTAGCACACTTTAACGTAATACATAAAAATAATGCAGGCACACTCTGGGTTTCTCCTAGATCTACAGACATGACGCCACCAAACACTTCTACCTTTTCCTTTGTTGTTATTATCCAAGAACAATAATTTTCAATCACCAACTTCGAATGAAAAACACACTAACAAATCACAAATACTCTTTCGTTTATACTTAACACACGAATGAAGATTAAGAAGGAGCCCTTTTACTCGAACTGTTCGGACTTCAAGATCTGTATACAGGTCTCGGGTAGGTGTGTTATGTTTTTTGATTTCGTTTTGTGGTTGTTTGTACGAAAAAAGGAAAGGATGAAATAATCTTGTTTTAAATCTTTCTTTTAAGGTATTCGAATACCAGTTCATCAACACTCTCCAAAGTTTGGTCTGGGTTAACTTTCGAGTTGTTAAAAGTATTGTTTGTGTGTGATGAGGAGTGACTTGAGGGGCTTTGAGTTTTGTTATTTGTAAAAGTTGGATGTGTACTTTTTGCTTGGTGTATTCACCTTTTTCGTGGCCTAATAAGTCTGGGTTCGTATATGAGATTATAACAGGCTTCGTAAGTCTGGGTTCTTAAGTGTCGTTTAGTAACTTTTGGTATTTTGTAACTTTCGGTTTCGTAACTATGGTTGTAACGAAATTTTAAGAGAAGATACAGAGAGTGAAGATTGGTTATGTTTTTTAGTTTTGGATTTAGATTGTACATTATGCATAAATGATTGTATATTTTGGTAAAGGGGTGATTTAAATAATGTATTAATTGTATGTGTTGAATAGTGTTTTTAAATTTTATTTGTGCTTCAAATACTTGTAAATTATGTTTTTTTTACTTGTATTTGCTTAAAAATCTATTTTATGAAGTCTTAAAAAATTAATAGGAGAGAAGTGTCAATATCTATAATATATTATAATGCATGTAAAAGCCAAACCTCATTCCAAGCCTAACTCCTAATCAAAAATTAAGATAAGGAGCTCCAATCATGAGATGACATGTGTCACTCCTAACCACTAAAAATTAAGATAAGAAACTTCAATTATAAAGTGACATGTGTCATTTCTCAACTAAAATTTCATCTTTATTTTCAAATTGAAATATCTTTTTATCTACTTATTTTTTTTATAACCTAATTTCACCATGTTTTCTAAAATTTTATGCTCTTTAATTCAACATCCATTTTGATATATTTTTATAAGTTTTTAGTTTTTATATTTTTAGTGGGTTTATTTTATTTTAATTCAAATTTTTACAACTTTAACCTTTATTTCATTTAATATAATCTTGATTCGTCAAAATCATATACTTTTGGGGGAGTGTTTGACGGGTAAGAAATTGCGAGGGTATTTCTATATGCGGGAATAATGATGTCACGGGAAAGCTACGAGAAAACTATGGGTAACCCAAACAAACACATACAACTAACACATATACATTCGAAGTGTTGTGAAACGAATGTACTAAATGGGTAAGCAAACACATATAACTATACTTATCGCCGTCGCTGTGCGCGGGTATCCGACTAGTGCTTTATAAGTAGTATAGATTTTTGTTTATTAAATTTAGGCCTTAAGGGTATGTTTAGAAAAATCCATATATAAAAGTTAAATTTTAAACACTAGACACTTTAGATAATTTGTCACAAAACAAAGCCCTATGTGTTCTTATAAATGTCCCTGACGTCAATTGTTAGTACAAAAAGTGTGACGAGTTGAAATATGTGTATAGGACGTGCGTTAGGTTGGGCCAACAAGCTACTGATAGGTTGAATCTGTACTAAACCAAGTGATTGATTGAATCCCTGCACAAATGAAAGCAAAACGTTAGCCTTGCCGTGGGGACGGACCCCACAATTAAGCTTCGGCATAAGAGTAAGTATGCATTATTGTCAGAGAATAAAAGTGTGTGTATTAACATGTTAGAGAAAGTCGTACCTTATGAGAGGATAAAAGTTCCTTTTGTAGGCGAGGCTAATTATAGGGTTTCCTAACATTTCGCTTATAAAAGTTAGTGGTCGGAATGGGACCCTTGTCGGGCAAGGTTCCGAAGTTAATCGTGGATACGGACACATATCACCTTCCACGACCATGGGTCTGGTCCGCTAGGTGCTCTGTGTGCGTGTTTGTGTCTGGACCGTAGCCAATTTGTTATTAGGTTTACTGACGTTCTGGTACTAGTGGTTGTTTTGTTGTTGGGTCTGGGTCCGAAATACGTATAGCGCAAGCTGAGCTCACTAAGCCTGTTGTACGTGTTATACGTCATCAAGTCCCCCAGTCTAGTATATTCATTGTGTGCGGTTCATTTGTCGCGTGCGGTGAATGTTACTAGACTTAAGGTAACTAAACAATTTTTCTTCTGCGCTTTTGAATTGTCTTTGTGACGCTTCCTTTCTTGCTAGGTGAAATATGAGACGTGGATGCTTCTCGGCTTTTCATCTTCTGACCGATTTGACCAGTTGTCCCACTTATCTTACTATCATATTTATCTTTTACTTTCAATTTTGACCGTTTGATCTAACTGTTGTTGATGCGTGCCATTATCTAGTGCTTTCTTTGAATTAAATAATCCGTGGGTATAAATATCCCACATAGTTTCTACTATTTCATTTTTTCCCTTTACTGTTCTTCGCTGTTGCTGAAATTTCTTTGACTTTCAGTCTGTTTCTTTTTCATCGCTCCTTTCTTCCCAAGGTTCCTCCATGTTTTTCAGGTTAGAGTTTAATACTTTTTTTCTTCCGCTATGAGTACCATTATGCATATTAAGTCTAATCTTTCTCAAGGGCGCTTGACTGTTTTTGTGATAAGTTTTCCATTCCGTTGACTGTTTATCCGGAGTTGCCTGGTCCCAACCAAACCATTCGCGATTTGTCGATTGGAAAAATTGGGGTGTATACCAGGTTTTTTGAATATGCCAATTTTTGCCTGCCTTTATCCGTTTTTCTTGTCGACATCCTTGGGTATTATCATATAAACATATCCTAACTTTCAGTCATTGGGGCGCCTAAGATTTCTCATTTTGAGATTCTTTGTCGTGATCATGGCATTACGCCGACAGTTGGCTTGTTCATGTGCTTTTATGTTTAGTCTAAGAATAAAGGCTAGTTGTCCTTTAGTAAACGGTTGGATAGTGCTGGTGTTTGTTACACCAAACCTATTGATTCTTTTAAGAGCTGCAAATGACCATTTCTTCTGGGTTGATGTCGTTGATACCCCCGTTTCATAAGTTTCCGGAGCCCTTTCTTTGCTTGGTTGGTTTGAGTCGCAACTATTCTTTAGATGAGTATTCTTACCCCCTATTTCTTGATGATGACGAATAGGGAGGGTATGCTATATATGCGTCCCCTAGCTTGCTGTTTTAATATTGTTTTTAAATTGTTTTCTTCTTTTTTTAGGAATTGACTTACTTTCTTTTATCAAGGTTAAGGATCCTATGAAGGTGAAGGTAGGTGCTAGGAAACTAGATGAGGATGAGCCCAAGCTAATGTAGGTTACTACGGGATGGACTGTTTCACTTCTTCCTTCCGACCCTCCTCATTCTGGTAATGAGTTGGAAGTTAGTGTTAACAAGGAGATGGCTAGTGAGGCTGGTAACTTTCATTAGGGTGATACTTCTGTTGGTACTGGTGATGTGGAGCTTATTCATTCTACTACTAGTGGTGATGATATTTTTGGGACTGAAACGGTGCTTGAGATCGTGACTGCATCTGCTTGTGATGCAGCTATGAGATCCAGACAAAGAAGGAGAAAAAGTTCTGTTGAGCCTAATCATCTGATAAGGTTTTAAAAGGTACCTTTTTGAGGGGTCGTTTAAGCCCTTATTTGATCACTTTTGTATCCGTTATTGCTTAATATCGTTCCTTTTCACTTTTTAGGTCTCTTGATGGCAAAATGCTGGAATGGCACTTATTTGGACGAAAAGGCACGATTATACGAAGAAAATGGCCAAAGTCAGAATCGAGACACTTAAAGCTGCTGAAAACATAAGGTGACGGTGTCAGGTGTTAATTGTGACGCCGTCGGAGGATCTTTGTGACGGGAAAGAAGCCAAAACTCCCATTTTCAAGTGACGACGTCAAGTTATAAAAGAGTAGGCCGTCGCAACTCAGACGGCCTAGATGTAATCCAGACGGCGTCAGAAGCTAAAGAGGACGGCGTCACAAGCATAAGGTGACGCCGTCGCAAGTCTAACGCGGCCAAGACGAAACCCTAATGACGGCGACACAACGGCGTCACAAAACATAAAGTGACGTCGTCGCATGTGTAATATTATATATAGAATCCGAATTTTTCAGTATTTTGGGTGTAGTCTTTGAGAGTAAAAACCTAAACCGAACCAAGGCTGTCTTGTACAGTATTTTAGGGTTTCAAACCCTATCTTACACCAAGATAAGTGTTTTACTTCATTAATACAATTATGTCTTTGATTAATTGTGTGTATGCTTGCATGTTTTCCATGTCCGGCTAATTTACTTGTGTGTTTGCTTAGGGAATATGAAACTTAATTATTGAATATTGATTGGTTGTTTCTTATCTTAGTTGATTAATGATCTAGTAATGCGATAGGTCATTCGTTGTGTACTTAATGCTTGATTAATCTTTGTGAACCTTAGAATATGACTCCTTGAGTAGTTGTAAGCTAAACCATCCAAAGAGTGCCTTAGAGTAAGAGTTTATTATCCCTAGTGGGTTTTGTAGACGAGACCCTTTGGTAAGTTCAAAGAGTTAGGGAGAAACGCATACCCTACAACCTTAGACACACAACGCAACTAGGAATAAGGACGTGACAATTCAACCACCAATAGAAGATAATTAAGGAGTAGTAAAACCTAAGTAAACACATCTTTAAACTATCATACGAGCACACATTAATTGGACATAGACTACATACACCTTAGATTAGATAATTAGATAAGTAGAGTAATCGGTAGCAATACCAACCCCCCCCCCCCCAAATTCAAACCCCGAGATTCGTACCTTTCCTTTCCTTAAAAAATATAAAAAGATTAAAAATAATCTTCCTCAACCATAACCTTAGCGTAGTAACTTCTCACTAGCATTCCTATTCCCCTAGAGAATGATATCAATACCCGTGGCTTACCCTAATACTACACTACAACGATTAGGTTCACTGCCTAGGGTGTTGAAAAACTTGCTCGACGAAAAGGAAGTTCCTTTGACCCCGAACGACGCGTGTAGCGTTATCAAGTTTTTGGCGTCGCTGCCGGGGAATAGAATAGCTAGTTAGTAGTCCACCTCGTTTAGGTTTCTTTGCTTGATTTCCTATCAAGTAAACTTTTTTTCTCATTTTTAGCTTCCTCGAAGTCTATCCCCCTTCTTCGTGTTTGTGTTCGTAAAACCCTTTTCATTTGTCGCTATGGCAAGTGGAGTTGCATTTGAATCATTAACAAATGAGGATCAATTGAGTTTAGTAGCTTGGTGTTCTAATGAATCTGTGAGTGATCTTAGAGATATCCAAAAGGAGACGGGTGTAAGGTTGGATGGATTTGATAAATTTTGTGCTTGTGTGGCTTCCATTCAACGATCATTGTTAGAATCAACTCCTTTTAGTGAAACCCTCTGGAAAAATTTTAAGAAAAGCGTCCTAAGTATAAACCATCAGTTGTTACAACTTGAGGAAATGGATAAGGAGGATTTATCCAACCTTAGGCATCATGATCAAAAAGACCTAGTTTTTAAGAACATGGAACCTAAACCAGAACAAGATTATGAGATGGTTATAGTTGAAATACCTAGTTGCATGTGTGGGATAGATTTCAAACATTTAGGAGATCTAGATATAATGGAGAAAAAGGTGGAAACTCCAAGCCCACAAGCCCTACCATCACTTGAGGAACACACATCACCTATAACTTTCCCGGAAGAAGTCGAAGAGACTATAGGAGCCCCGATTGATAGAGAACCTTTGGACCAAACGCCACTAGAGAATGTAGGTTTAGATGCTTGTTGTCATGACCTCTCTCTTAGTCCTAGGGAAGTTCCTAATTTTAATGAACCGGAGCCTCAACCAAAAACCTTACCCAATGTTCCGTCTTTAGATGTGAATCTTGGAATTGAATTAGGCCCCAATCCACCCATCAAAATAGATAGTTCGGGTAGTTGCTTGATAAAGGTGGTAGATTCTAGGCCATGTAGAGTGGAAGCTAATATAGGAGTAACCCATGACCTTACACATTTATATCACCCATTCATGGTTGATAACAAGAAACACTATGGGTTTAAACCGGGTTTATTAGGTCAAGATGGATCCTTAACTAAGAATCTTTTGAAGTTGATAGAAGATGATCCATTTTTAGGAGGGAGATTTGATTCACCCGCTACACCAATAGACTTAGGTAAGGTTATAATGAAGGGAGCACACTCCTTTGAGCATATAAATCACCCATCACCCTCTCCTCACGTAGCAAATTTCCACCCTAAGGGTGTGTATTGCTACTATCACCCGCACTTAAACTTAAGTGTAGGAAAAACTTCCCCTTTATCTGTTAAATAAGGGTAGAGTCAGGCTCGTGACTCGAACAAAAACAAGCGCTTCTTGGGAGGCAACCCATGTGTATTTGTTTTTCGTTTTCATTTGTGTGTCATATATCTTTTATTGATTGTTTATTCTCATGTTTAAATTTGTAAAAATGCTTTATTTTGTTTTTAACCTCGTCTTAATTGCATATAAAGGTATTTTACATAAGGGATAAGTGTAGGGAGGATTACACACGTTTTCAAGGAAACGTAAACATGAGAATAACAATTCATTAAAAGATATATTTGTGTGTTTGTTCGAGTCAAATGCTTGTATCGAGTCATAATGGATGTTTTGCAGAAATTTTTTCCAGATTCTAAAGATGTAAATTTTACAGAATTTTTTTCCAGAAAATCGCAGACCAGTTTTTGTCAGGATAACCTGACGGCGTCAGGATCGCAACCTGACGACGTCAGGAAGGAGTAAAAACAACAGATTACTTTTTTCTTGTTTTCTGAGCTACTTAAAAAATTTGGAATTTTCCAGGTCTTAATTTTCCAGAAATTTTGTAAACATCCATTCCACAAGTATTATATCCTAGTTTAAATCGAGTCTTATATATATTATTACCGCTGATTTTACGCGAAGGTTTCGTTTGTTTCTTCAAGTGTGCAGGTTTAATTTATCAAGAAGAAGTTACATAAGATTGGAAGGAGCTTTTCACGCATAAATTCTTCTTGGAAAGAATTTAACCACTACTTCACACACGGATCCTACCGAGCTAATCAGGGGAGTACTAGTTTCTTTCGTTTATGATTACCTTCCATTATCATAACTTTGATACTTTCGGGAAACATTGGGGACAATGTTCAGTTTAAGTGTAGGGAGGGAAATTAAAATGGGAACTTTGAAACTATGCTTATCCTTGATTATTTGCTTTGTCTAATTGTATTTGTGTAATAAACCATGAGAAAATGTCGGTTAGGGTAATTTTGGCACAAAATTTAAAATTTTTCATGACATATAGGAGTGGGCCATTAGTTTTAACAAAAGCGTCTCACGGATAGGAAGTTGCATGACTAGCACAAAAACCCTTTACCACCTAAATTCCACCTAAAATGTGAGGATCGCCCTTAGATTAATAGGAATTAAAACCATTCATCTTTAATGCTTAGAGTGTGAACCGGTAGTATATTAGATTCTAGAACTTGTTTTGTGATGCATTCCGAGATCGCTAGTAAGACTACACTTGTGTAGTTAGGAATAACTAAATGATAAGAGGCATTAGGATAACCCTTGTTTGATACCCGTAATATAATTACTTCTTCCACATCGGTTGAATAATTCCCCCACAACCTTTGCGTTGTACTCATCTTTAGTACACGATACCCCTAGTTAACCCCTCAGAGCCTATCCTTTTCGCGGTTCTCGTGATGTTTCGGTTTTTCCGGAATATCAATGAAGAGCATTGTTTACACCCCACCCCCAAATGTACACCCAAATCGCCTTAGCCTACCTTGTATGCACTCACTTTTAGTGCATTATTGTTATCACCTTAAACCCTTAGTTCAATTATCTAGTTGCTTGCATGAGTTGCTAAGTCGAGTCATATCCTTTGTATACAGTTTTGGGACGATTGGGATTCATGGGAAAAGTTAAAGTTTATGAAATGACGGGAAGGGAACGTTAAATTCAAATTCCCTTTGTTTGCGTAATAATGTACCCCAAGTGTTTTGATCTTTTCAATTCGGGTCAAATTAGTGTTAGAGTAATAAAAACTCAAGTGTAGGGATGTGCCTATAAATCCCTATCATTTTGATGTTACCGTAGAGGATGGTAGAGTAAAAGTGTATAAAAAAAAAAAAAAAAAAAAAAAAAAAAAAAAAAAAAAAAAACGGGCTACCATCCTACATCTATCCTTTAATTTTATGTTTGTTTATTTCAGTTAGCTAGAGTTTAGAGTGTCGAGTCTTAGCTTAGCAACGTCATTCTTCGTATGCATTTAACATAGAGATTTTTGACTTACCACCAAACCCTTTGTTTCCCTACCGTAAGCCTAACATTACAACCCTTTAAAGACCTCTTTGATAGTCTTTCCTAGGTGCTTACGCCAAAGCGACGGAGGTTTGATCTATTCTTAAGCCTTTGGTAATCTATGTACTAGGACCGGTTAATGAATCTTCCATTTCCAATTTGTTATATTTCATATACACTCGAGAGAGATGTGAGTATCCAAACACCCTATGTGAGGTGCTAGTATGTAATTTTCGTGCTTGTTATGACTTTTGCGGGGCTTATATGTGTTGTGGACTGTTTTAAACCAATGCTTCATGATCTCTAACTTATAAATTAATTGGCTAAAAGCACATTTGCTTGAGGACAAGCAAATACCAAGTGTAGGGATATTTGATAAGGTTTTAAAAGGTACCTTTTTGAGGGGTCGTTTAAGCCCTTATTTGATCACTTTTGTATCCGTTATTGCTTAATATCGTTCCTTTTCACTTTTTAGGTCTCTTGAAGGCAAAATGCTGGAATGCACTTATTTGGACGAAAAGGCGCGATTATACGAAGAAAATGGCCAAAGTCAGAATCGAGATACTCAAAGCTGCTGAAAACATAAGGTGACGGCGTCAGGTGTTAATTGTGACGCCGTCGGAGGATCTTTGTGACGGGACAGAAGCCAAAACTCCCATTTTCAAGTGACGACGTCAAGTTATAAAAGAGTAGGCCGTCGCAACTCAGACGGCCTAGATGTAATCCAGACGGCGTCAGAAGCTGAAGAGGAAGGCGTCACAAGCATAAGGTGACGCCGTCGCAAGTCTAACGTGGCCAAGACGAAACCCTAATGACGGCGACACGACGGCGTCACAAAACATAAAGTGACGCCGTCGCATGTGTAATATTATATATAGAATCCAAATTTTTCAGTATTTTGGGTGTAGTCTTTTGGAGTAAAAACCTAAACCGAACCAAGGCTGTCTTGTACAGTATTTTAGGGTTTCAAACCCTATCTTATACCAAGATAAGTGTTTTACTTCATTAATACAATTATGTCTTTGATTAATTGTGTGTATGCTTGCATGTTTTCCATGTCCGGCTAATTTACTTGTGTGTTTGCTTAGGGAATGTGAAGATCGTTGTAAGCTCTTAGACGAGGTCTAATATTATATCTAGGAACACATAATAATAAAGGCGGAATATTCAAACATAAAATCAATATTATTATGAACAAGGTTTTTCATTCACCATATCTAACTAAACAATTAAAAAGATCAAAGACTTGATCTAATACTAACTAACTAAACCCTAGACGTTTTCCCTACGCCTAGGTTCCCACACTGTCACAATTCTCATTTTCCGATCATTTCTCATACTCCATATTCATCATTTCATAACGGTTCATTCATGATTTTGCATTTCACATTAAACGCGTAAATTTTATATTAAATAAACGTTATCGCGTAAGTTATTATTTTGAATATTTAATCCGTTACTTCTAAAAATGATCCCGACATATTTTTATACTTACATTGGTTTATAAAAAACTATATTTTGAGTTTAACTAATGTTCTAAATTTATTTTGTATATAAATCGTTAAATTTATATTATTACGACGTTTTTCTTAAAAACTACACGATAATTATTATATCACTCAGATTTTACAAGGAATGTATTTTTACAATTTTTATGATCTCATTATACTTTATTTTGATCTATTAAATATTACTTTTACCTAAAATTTCCTTAAATACACAAATGCATATTAAATCTTACAAGTAATATACATGTACATTTTCCTACATTTTATTAACAATTACACAATAAAAAAAAAAAAAAAATATATATATATATATATATATTTTGTGATATTCATCCCCCCAAAACCGGCCTTAGGGGGGGGGGTAAGTCAAGAGTGGGTAGTGCATTTAATTAGTTGGTAAACATTTTTCAACAAGTATAAGACTTATACTTCACTTCATCTCATTCATTCATGCACCTCAATTATTAAGTCAAGAAAAGTTCTCTCTTTGTTTTCTCTCCTCTCAAGACCGGCCATAGAAGGAGCTCAAAGGGGTCACAAAATTTTTATCAAGCTCAAGTTAATCACAATCTAGAATCACACTCTTTATAAGGTTTTGAAATAAAAACCTAGAGTGTTTAGGCTAAACCTTGTTCTTTGCACCTCATCATATTAACTTGTAAGCATATCATTTATATTTTTCATATCTCCTTTTCATTTCATAAGTATCTCTTCATTTTTGGAGCAAACATGCATGACTTATGTTGATTTATACCATTTTTACATGATTTTTAGTGTTATATATATATAAGGTCATCCTATAATTATCCCCTTGGTATATGTTGGTCTTGATGATGTCTAGGAACCCATGACACCCTAAGAAGGTGTATGGTAGGATTAGATTAGCTTTGGAGTTGATTTGAAGGGATTAGAATAGGTTTAGTACGAGAAAAACTATTTTCGATAAGTATAAAAAGTGTTCTGTCCTTGTTTTGATTTTCTGGAAAATCCGACTGTAGGCACGACTTTTTGGCCTTGATATTTAGAAAATATACTTTAAAACGAATCTGTGGCCGCTTGAACGGATAAAAACGGAGTTATAACGAAGAAGTTATGAATTTTTAAAGTTTGACGACGAAATATATATTTTTCAGAAAATTCAGCAACATATTTTTACTTTATTCGAGTCAAAAACGAGCCTTAAGCTTCATAAATTTTTCGACTTGTCAAAAATATATTAGTATACTTCGATACGAAGCTAAGGACGTATTATACGTAGAAAACGGATTTGAAACGACAAAGATATGCACGTTTTCATAAAGTTGCCGTAACTATTATTTTCTGAAAAACTATATTATTTTACGAGATAAGTGTTACGGTAACTACAATGACCATATTGAGGGCTGTTTTTAACTATGATGTGGAACTTTTTGTAACGAAGTGTCTTCTAATAAAATCGAGATCACCAAACATATTTTCTAAAGCGATCAACCGTTTGTGTAGCGGAGTTGTAATAGATTATTTACGGATGTTTAAACTTTGCCGAAACTCATTTTTAACACAACATTTGGACAAAATCACCATCTTTAACCCTTATTATCTTTATGTTCGAGACCTTTATGCCGAAAACACATGAACTGAAACTTCTAGATTTCGATACAAACTTTCTAAAACTGTTGAATTCGTTTCCTAACGATCGACGTACACCATTTTACGACTAGTTTTTCAAAGCCATTTTTGTCACTTTCATGAAATTTCCGACGACATTGTTTTACGACGAAAAGTGAAAATTTCACCATAAATCATTACAAAACTATTATAGGATGACATTTTGACGTAAATACTTGTAAAGTCATTTTTGAATGGTCAAGACGTCAAAAGAGTATTTTTCGACGATAAGAGTATTATTTTCAAAAACTCATAAGTGGTATAAATAACATACGAAATGCATGCATAACATTACATCATGACTTATTGCATATCATATCATTCATAATAGGTCAGTTACGAGATTCACGCTACATTTCGGTGTAATCACTTTTGTCATCGCATCTATTCATCAAGTGAGTAATCACATCCCCTTTTTACCGTTTTTAATATATTTTGGGGCGAAATGCATGAACCATACTTGAACTAAATTGATTCCTACTTTTGTGAACTCTTTTGGCTTGAACTGTTGAACTTGAATCAAATCCTTGAACTTAATTACGAACTTATTACTTGTTTGAACTTATTGAACCGTACATGCTATGACCCTAAAAGTCTCGCCTTATTGGTGGAGCGTACAAAGTCTCCCATGTTCGGAGCATCACTATAAAGTCTCCCATGTTCGGAGCATCAACTTAAAGCCTCCCCGGTCCGGAGCAGAATGTCTCCCTATGGGAACGGAGCATTTTCAATTTAAGTCTCCCCTGTTCGGAGCAGTGCAAAGTCTCCCATGTTCGGAGCATCTCTGAATTATTATATACTTAGTACTATATTGTGAACTATTATGACCACTTATACTTGACTACTTGACACGCTATACTTTGTGCAATGGGTTGTGTACACACAGGTTGCAAGTTTTGTATGGGCGGAACTTGGAATTGAGTGGATATACAATGCCTTTGCTTTGTGGACTATTTCCGATGACCGAAACCTTGGACTCTTTCATACGAGTTTTCTTATTTTACTAAACATGTTTACTCACCAACTATTTTCATAGTTGACCCGTTTTTCTCTCATGCATTTCAGGTGATCATTAGTAAGCTTTTTCTACCAGGTCTTGCATAATGAAGTTTTCACTTGTCCATACAAATCATTATGTAATAGAACGAAATATTTTGGGAACTAAACTTTGTAATATATTTGTCGTTGACGGCTAAACTGGTATTGTAATGGTGTATCCTTTCTTTTAAATATTAATGTTGGTATGTTCTATTATCTTGTGCTTATGTTCCCTTTCGTTACACCTCGTGTTTCCGCCTCCGGCGAGGGTGTGACACACACACACACACCTTTAGACGTCTACATCTTGTACGTACTTAATAAAACTAATGACCCTATGTCTCTTTATATACTAGAGACATCTAGGGTTTACAAGAGGAATTATATTACAATTAGGAAACTAAATATTCTTTTAAGCATATCTTCTAGAATCTTCCAAATCCTCCATCTTTTTGTAGTTTCCCTTATTGTCACTTTTAGTCCTTCATGTTTTATTCTTCTTGTTTTGTATCATCAAATCTATAATAGACCCAACAATCTTCCCCTATTTGATGATGACAAAACAAACAATATTCTTGTACGAACTTCCCTAGACGAAGTAGCAGAAGTTGAGATAATTAAATCTCACCATGAATGAAACACTCTTATCTTCCATGCTTCCCCTTGATTTGAACATGTCACTCAAACATCTCTTCCCCTTTTTGTTATCAACAAAGAGAGAACATATGCAAACTTGATCTTGACCACCACGAACCAATATCATACTTCCAATCTAAGACTTCCAATGCTTCAAATCGCCCACCATTACGCATCATAAGAAAAATGGATTCAAAACAATAGAAAACTTCAACTAGGAGTAGTAATAATGATCAACAATAGTAAAAATCAAACACTTCCCCTTGAGTGATGCATGTAGATGGTTAAACATTTAACAATAAGCTTCCCCTAAAACCCATATGTTAACCATCTTCTTGATTCTTCAAAATCTGTAGGCTTTATGTAATGATTACTTGTGAAGAAAACCGAGTATAACGAATTTGATGAAGAAGTAGAATTTCCCAAACTTGTGTCTTAAATCTTGTACTATCCACGGAACTCCATACTTATACGAACCAAATATAAGTAGACCGCAATCCCTTGACAAGAATCCTCAACTAGTATGAGACACTGAGCACTACAATGTAACTCCTTTAAGTGATAGCCAATGTGTGCATAGAGCATCATAAGAAAAATCACGCATTGCTAGATTCATCAAGCTATATGATAAGAAAACAAACCAAGTAATTCCACTTCACCTTCAAATAAGTGATAAATAATCCTCTTCGTAATCAATTCTTCAACAAATCTCCAAAACAAGCTTTTTAAATCCTTTTAAGAACAAATCACCAAACTCCTTGTGTGTGTGAATAATAACCTGTGTGTGTGTCGTCCAAAAACCATAACAATAGTTATGCTCGACTTCCCCTTAAATCGAAAACCATATGAGAAGCAGTACTTTCAATATAACAGTACTTTGAAACCTCCTCACAGTACTTTGAGAAGTAGCAGTACCTTGAGCATAAGCAGTACTTTAAAAACTCCAAGCAGTACTTTGCATCCAATGAGCAGTACTTTAATTCAAGAGCAGTACTTTCATCCTAATAAGCAGTACTTTCATGTCCAAGAGCAGTACTTTCGAATTCCAAGCAGTACTTTCGTGTCCAAGCAGTACTTTGCTTGTAGGGGACCAATAACGCACAACAGTACTTTGAAAATACACAGCAGTACTTTCAGCAGTACTTTCACATAAAAGCTCAGATGGAAGATCCCTTCGGTGGAAAGTTAGATTGATATATAGAGAACATCCACAAAAAATTTTGTTACGATCCAACGGTTAACGAAAAAGTTATGATTGTTTCAAAACAGTGCTGTTGTAACCTTACGAAAATTTTCAGTTTCTGCAGCAGACTTCGACATTGAATAACTTTTGATTGAGAGCTCCGATTGACAATCCCTTCAGTGATATTAAAGATAAATATACCAAGAAGCTCCAGTTCGAAATTTAGCCCGATCCAACGGTTTAATAAAAAGTTATGACGTTTTTAAAACGGTGCTGCAGAAGTATTACGAATTTTTGACAGCTTCGAATTTTTCTTCCTTTTTCTTCAAGAAAACCTTGTAGATCCCTAGCTATCACGAGCCCCAGGCTCTGATACCACATGTGAAGATCGTTGTAAGCTCTTAGACGAGGTCTAATATTATATCTAGGAACACATAATAATAAAGGCGGAATATTCAAACATAGAATCAATATTATTATGAACAAGGTTTTTCATTCACCATCTCTAACTAAACAATTAAAAAGATCAAAGACTTGATCAAATACTAACTACCTAAACCCTAGACGTTTTCCCTACGCCTAGGTTCCCACACACACACACCTTTAGACGTCTACATCTTGTACGTACTTAATAAAACTAATGACCCTATGTCTCTTTATATACTAGAGACATCTAGGGTTTACAAGAGTAATTATATTACAATTAGGAAACTAAATATTCTTTTAAGCATATCTTCTAGAATCTTCCAAATCCTCCATCTTTTTGTAGTTTCCCTTCTTGTCACTTTTAGTCCTTCATTTTCATTCTTCTTGTTTTGTATCATCAAATCTATAATAGACCCAACAGGGAATATGAAACTTAATTATTGAATATTGATTGGTTGTTTCTTATCTTAGTTGATTAATGATCTAGTAATGCGATAGGTCATTCGTTGTGTACTTAATGCTTGATTAAATCTTTGTGAACCTTAGAATAGGACTCCTTGAGTAGTTGTAAGCTAAACCATCCAAAGAGTGCCTTAGAGTAAGAGTTTATTATCCCTAGTGGGTTTTGTAGACGAGACCCTTTGGTAAGTTCAAAGAGTTAGGGAGAAACGCATACCCTACAACCTTAGACACACAACGCAACTAGGAATAAGGACGTGACAATTCAACCACCAATAGGAGATAATTAAGGAGTAGTAAAACCTAAGTAAACACATCTTTAAACTATCATACGAGCACACATTAATTGGACATAGAATACATACACCTTAGATTAGATAATTAGATAAGTAGAGTAATCGGTAGCAATACCGCCCCCCCCCCCAAATTCAAACCCCGAGATTCGTACCTTTCCTTTCCTTAAAAAATATAAAAATATAAAAAATAATCTTCCTCAACCACAACCTTAGCGTAGTAACTTCTCACTAGCATTCCTATTCCCCTAGAGAACGATATCAATACCCGTGGCTTACCCTAATACTACACTACAACAATTAGGTTCACTGCATAGGGTGTTGAAAAACTTGCTCGACGAAAAGGAAGTTCCTTTGACCCCGAACGACGCGTGTAGCGTTATCATCATCCCCCTAAAAAGTTAAGGGATGATTATGGAGATTCTAGTAGGTCTACTGTTGGTGGCAAGTCTACAGATGCCATAAAAACTTTACTGAGGGGGAGTGTTCAGAACCCAAAGGTTAGCCTTAAAGCTTTGCCCACTCAGTCTTCCCTTTCGCCCTCCTTATCGGTCACCCCTGATCATGAAGCGGGAACCTCATCGAATTCTACTACTGGATCTCAGCTTCATTCTGATGATTCTCCTGCAAAGTTTTCTGCTTTGTAGGTTCTCTGCATTATGATAATGTTTAGTATGTTACGCTTGACTGACTTGTCATGATATTATATATTTTTTTTAGATTTCTCGTTCCGGTTATGACGGACGTCGTTGCTACCACTGTATCTTTTATTGTTGCTTCCGCTTTGATTGGGAATGGCAAGGAAATAGGACGCGATCCTTCTTCATTTTCTGACGTTTCCCAATATGCTGGTGGTATGCGTCCTAATGTCATCAGTTTTTCTGGTAGTGATTTTTAAATTGGAGATATCCGTTTTGTAGCTGATGTAGACTCTGGCCATTCGTCTGACATCCATGTTCCAAAGTGGAGCGTAACTAAAGGCTCCCTTCTTGACAAACCTATTGAATGTCGTGAGATGGTTGATGAGTTTGCTCCTCCCACCTTTTTCGTTTCAGTTCGTGATATGGATGATGATCAATTATTTGCGGAATTTAATGTGGGGATCGCTCGCCAAGTGTGTCTGAGTGTTGAGGTAAGGATGCTCATTGAGTACAATATCAACGAGAAAAGGTGCTTATCGGCCCAATGTGATCATCAGGCTGTTTTGTTGAAGGAAAAAGATGAAGAGATTGTAAAGCTGAAGGATGAAGCTGCAGAGGTGATTCGCCTTCGAGATCGAGTTTTTACTATGGAGGCTTCTGAAACTTCCCGTACTGCTGAAGTACGATCCTTGAAAGAGTTAAATTGTGCTCTTGAAATAGAGCAGGACTCTCTCCAAGCTGAGTTAGCGGCTCCTCGATCGTCGACGGATGGTAGGGATCATGAACTTGCCAACTTAAAAGACAAAGTTGTTGTGGTTAAGTCGCAGAATAACAATCTTGTGGGTCAGGTATGCGCTGTGGTATTTTGGTCATTCCCCCATTTCCTTTTTTATTTTATTTTTATTTTATTTTATTTATCTTATTTCTTGTGTTTTATCCTTTTTTTGGTGCAAATACGTACACTGGAGGCTTCTTGTTCTGAGTTTCGTAGCCAAATTCCTTCCTTCGAGGTCTTGAAGGAAAAAATTTGTAAAATCCAAAATGCTCATATGGACTTAGTTATTGGTAATAAATGTGTATAAGACGGACAACTCATTGCTTTAAATGATGAGTGAATCTCGTTTTTTCATTTAAGTACAAACTTAATCAAAGGTGTAATCTATAACTAAAAGCCTAATATTGGTTGTACTATACATGTAAAAAAGTTAATAAGGATACGAATGAGTTATGCTAAGTAATGCCTAGCTTGAACATGATAAATTTACTAACACCTCATGCTCGAAATTTGAATTAGGGCTTTAAAATTCCAAAAAACGAGATTCACTCATCATTTAAAGCTCAAACTTCATTAATTCCACATTTCAATCTCTAGCTCGATACATAATCATCATATCAGCACCGACTTGACTCACTTCATATGTTGTATATTACCTTATGTCCCAATGATAATCAGGGTGGTTACATGTTATAAAAAGATGTGGAAAACTATAAGGGGGGGTTGAATAGTTTTACCGATTAAAACTTCGTTTTAAGCTATTTAGATCGACTTATGTCAATCTATTAAATGTGTGTGTTGGATGTTGATAGATAAGCATATAAATAAGTAAAGCAAAGATAAAGAGTAAGAAGCACAAAACCACAACGCGAGTATTTATAGTGGTTCGGCTACAGAGACACTTTCCTTGCCCTACTCCTCTCCCCGACTCACCTACTCGATAGTTCGTAATCACCACACAACACAAGCTCCTTATGGCGGAGAAGCCTTCACAACGTCGCCTACTCTTTTTCTGGTACAAGGCTAGACACCGGGTTCTTCCACGAGGTAGAACCAAACCTATCACAACGTCGCCTACACTTTATCCGGTACAAGGCTAGATACCGAGTTCCATTACAAAGGAGGAACTACTACCCAACACTACAAAACACCTATCCCAAATGAGATCCACTCCTTATTACAACATCAACAAGGATATCAATATCCGTTGACCCAAACTAATCTATTTTGTACATTGATGCACCATATCGAATGTACACCCTAGGCACCTTTCGTTAATGCCTTTGACACGACACCTATGCACCCTTCACTAATGCCTTCAACACGGACCTTCGACACCCTTCACTAATGCCTTTGACACGGATCTTCAGCACCCTTCACTAATGCCTTTGACACGGATCTTCAGCACCTTTCACTAATGCCTTCGACTTGACCCTTTAGACATCTTTCACCTATGTCTTCACCACAACACTTCTAATGAGAAAGGAAAGAACTATCAACAAGATAACATCAGTAGTCTTAATGATGACGAAGCTTGGCAACCCATAGACTTGAGCTTGCTCGACTTCAACAGGTGGTGATCTCGCCTTTAAGAGAAACCTAGAAAATTACACAAATCACAAAACTACATAGAAAGATCCTTTGGATCTGAGGTTTGAGATTTTACAACACTAAGAGAGAATGTGTGTGAAAGGGGTAGGTTACAATGAAGAAATGGCTCACTATTTATAGGCAAAAAATTACTACTGTTCCCCGGATCCCACAGACCTCTTACATGAGGGATCCGTCCAGTGTAATCTGGGGGATCCGTAGGACGCTCCTCCTATATGGGTTATGAGTCATGGATCATGGATCATGGGTCATGGGTTATGGACTTTGGATCATGGGTATCCAAATAGATACAATATGTCTAGAAGATGCAATGCATCTAGTCAATGGGTCATGGGTTAGCTCCATGAGTTATGGATAATACCCATCATGACTTCATGAATGCTGTCATGCAATGGGTCATGGGTTATGGATCATGCTCCATGGGTATGGGTCATGGACTTTGGGTTTTACCCAACTACATTCAATGTTCTTAGTCAATGGTTCAAGTACTTAGATTTTTACCCATTACATTACCCATTACAATATATACTAAGTATATATATAAGTATATGTAAACACTAGTTGTTATACATATGCATTTCTATAACATGAAAACACTATGACTTGTTTAGTGTTTTATATGAAAATGTAAGTGTGTTAGTAAACTATTGGCTCAAACTAATTACGTATTTTATTTGTTTCTTTAAAATGATTTTACGTTTGTTATCGACAAAACATTCGAAGATCGTAAAATATAGATAAACGTTTTTACGGCTTATTTGTATTAATAATATCCCCCTTTTTGTTGATGACAAAACATAAGATTATTTTAAGGAAAAACTAAAATTCGTAAAAGTTTGAATTAGAGTTTTTACTCTATTCTTCCCTTTTTTGTCGAAACAAAAAGAGCGTCGAAAAGAAACTAACACATTGCTTGAAGAAAAACATGTGAAAAGTAAAAATATGAAAAATAGAGAGTAAGAGATGAGAAGGATTCTCGTCTTAGCTCTCACTTGACAGGTGCTTCCCTTTGTTGAGGGCGTCAAGTAATTAGGAAGGCTAAACGAGTGTTTTGCAATATCGTTTGCAAATGGTTTCGTATTTTAGACAAACATGCTCCCCCTTGACGAGTGCTCCTTTGTGAGGAGGACGTCAAGTAGTAGTGTACTCCTATATGAAAGTATTGCAAGCGTTTTTGCAATGTTTTGCTTTGACAAGAAACTCCCCTTTGTTGAGGGTGTCAAAGTCTTCAAGTGTATATTGAAAATCTACAAAACAAAGGTTAGAAAACAAGTATAAGATGCATAATTTCTTGCAAACAAGACTCAAATTAGTAAGAAGAATAGTTTTTGTTGCACGGATCCCAAGGTTCCTCCCTTGGAAGGATCCGTCTAGGCCAAAGTGAGGGATCCGTCTTCGTGTATACTTAAGATAGCAGAATGGATGTAAAATGTGGTGTTAACGTCAACAAGAGTTATGCATTAAGGCACCAAACATATTCACAAGATCATATGGCATATAATTTCATTCAATAAAAACACGAGAAATGATAAACATAACTCTAAAACTAAGAGAATGAATTAAACATGAAATATGATTCCTAATCAATCTAAGTTAAGCTTAAGATTAGAACACCACTTGAATCCTTAAGCTTAGTTTTGTTTAGGTTTGTTGACCTCATCGAAACGTTCGAGGAGGTGATAAAACATGAAACGTAGCTCTTCACGTAGTTCATGTACCAAGCCTTCAACATGTTGACAATGATAACAATCTTTGTCATGGCTCAGAAATGGTGGTGGTAAAAATGGAATGGCTTGAGATGGAAGGTTGGGTTGAGGTTCCAGAAAAGGAGGAGGGATTTGTGGAGGCACATTTAGAGGTAGTTCAACCAAGGGTGGTGGTGGTGGAATATGTGTCGAGGATGGTGGTAGAGAGGTATCTACTTCCATGTGATCGGATGGTTGACTTTGATGATTCCTCATAATCCAAAAGAGACTATTTGAGGGTGATGGGGAAAAGGATACTGGTGCTAGTGTCGACCATTATTTTGTTGTTGCACTATTCTCTCTATTGAGGAGAATGTTGGCAATGGTGGAGGATGAGATGGCCTAGAAGGCAAGTCCTCTAAGTTGTAGAGATGTGGAGATGAAAGTGGAGTGGTGAATGATAAGGCTCTAGGCACTAAGGGTGATGGTTTAGTGGAAATAGGGGTGTTTGGTTTAGGAGGTATAGTAGTGTTTGGTAATGGTAGTTTTGTGGGAACAATCCTTTTAGGGATTGGTTTGATTGGTTGAGTTGGTGGAGGGGAAATCCTAGCGTTTATGGGTTTAATGGGTGATGATTCGGTTGAAGAAATTTCGTGAACAACACGAGCAAGTTTCTTAGGTGGTCCTTTAGTGGAGGAGTTGGCACTATGAGCTTTCCTCATGATGAAATGATAAGTGGATAGTGATTCTAGAGGTTTTTAGTTGCTGAGAATGATGTTGTAGAAGGTGATTTAGAAGTACTAACATGGTGGGTTATAAAGAAAAGAATTTGGCAAGTGAATTTAAAGCTTAAGCCACTAAGATCCTTTAATTTGCAATGATTTGCATGCACAACAGTCAACTTCAGAGTAGCACTGATCAAGGAAGTCAATTAAGAAAAGATGGAGTGTTTAAGTTAGCAAGAGAAGCTTGAAATGATTGTTTTAGCTAGGATTAGCTGATTTTGTGCAGCCGGTTCCCACGGTTCCCTCCAATGAGGGATCTGTCTAGGCTTATCCTAGGGATCCGGCTCTCAGCAGCCAAGAAAAAGGAAAATGATGTTTTGTAAGGTCTAGTACCTATACATCTTGAGTGTTTCAGTCTTCTTAGGTGTCTTAAATGAAGACGGTCTTAAATGATCAAGAGAAATGATTGATGGTAGCTAATGATTGCCTTTTATGGAAAGAAATGAGGCTTTATGAGCACCAATGGGTAATCAAAGATGATACTAAGAAATTTGAGAGTGTCATGTGGAGTCAAATGATCATATAGATCAGATGGTAACTCAAAAGAAATTTAGAAAATTCTTTAAAAATCATGATAAATGAAAAACTAGTTTTTGGCCCATTTTGAGGTAAGGATGACTAAAATCAATTTGCTACAATTGAAAGAAATATCAAACTAGAAGTCTTGAGATGTGAGAAATGAAGTGTGAGCATTAGATCGGAAATATGGTAAGTTTTAGGTGAAGTGATAAATCAAAAGCACTTTGAATGTGATCCTAAGATAACTATGAGTGAGTGTGAGACCTACTGATCTTGAGGAAGGCTTAGGTGATCCTAAAGAATCATGTTTATCTAGTATGATATGTTCTAGGGTAATGGTTTGATGTGTGGAGGCCTGCAAATCTTTTTCTGTTTGCCCGGATCCCACGGATCCTTCATATGAGGGATCCAGATAGTTATAGCCCAGGGATCCGGCTACTGCAGATCAGTAGCCTTACAGAAAGTGTGCAAATTTAATACTAGATGATGCATACTAATACTACAAGTTTCTACTGTAAGTAATCATAAAAAAACAAGTAAATATCACACACAATCATAACATAAAGACGAGTAATAGTGATAATATTCAAACATCGAAGTAACAATGTAAATCTAGCACAATCATAAGCAACCATTGTTAATGAACATAAAATTTCTAAGATAACCATAAAGACAAGCATAATGTCTCTTTCGTCAATCTCTTCTCTTCTTTTTTCTCAAAGTCATGAGGTAGTGAGTTAGGCATTTGATCATCCCCTTTATTTGCTTGGATTCTTCAGACTCATTTGGAAGAGTGGGAAGTTGTTCAAAGTAGGTCATGGGGCCGATTTGGAAGTTGGCAATGGGGTCGACTTCTTCTTCATCTTCGTCCGAAGAGTCCGAGAGAGCACGAGGCTTTTTTCCATTGATCATGAGCCTTTTAGAAGGTTGTTTGGTAAGTGGTACCATAACATGGTTGGCTAGAAAATGATCATCATTGATGGGAGAAGGTTTCATTGCACTAACATACTCACAGAGTCGTGTTAGGAGCATACCATCGGGAAGTACCATGTTGTTGACTCTGAACACACCTACCATTCTTTTCACCATGTAATAGGCAAGGTTAAATGGTCTTTGGTGGATGAGGCAATAGATCATTTGGACAAGACACGCATTGGGATGGTCTTTGTTCCCGACCAAACAAATGACATTTTCTCTAAGGATTTCTTCCCACTTTTTGTAAATGGGAATTATCTCGGAGAGTTCCATTTGAAAGGGATCACGATGAATGAGTTCTTTGTTGCGGTTGAGACAAGATTGGTTGGCTCTTATCTTGAAGATGGTATCACGAACAACTACGGGATCATCGAGAGGAGTGTGATAGATTGGTTTGGGGTCTAGTGCAAAGGATTGAGCGAATATTGCCCAATCTTGGGAATACATACAAATTCCTTCACATGGAATGCGAAGAATTTGTGCAAAGGTGTTGAGGGGTAAGGTGATTGTTTGGTTGTTGACAATGAAAGTGATTGAGATGCTTTCATCATTGTTTCGAATGATCCTAACACTTTTGTAAAACTCAAAGATAAAAATGGACAAATTTGTTCATCAATATCTAGGAGCCAATCAAAGTTAATTGCCGAGAAGACTTGACGAATGTCGGTGTTTTCAAGGAAACATTCCTTAACAACACGACCTTCATGGATAAGTCGTTTTTCAAGCTTTTTGAAAATTTTGCGATTGGTTTTTGAAAGCTCTTCTTTTCGATAATATCTAGAGAGGTAGTGGACGGTGTCATGGTGATCTTGTTGGGTAGCTTTGGGCATGATTGATCCTAGAAAACAAATATTCCAATTAGGTAAAATTTGTCAAGATGGGTTTATGGTTTTTTATTTGTATTAACAATGTTATTTTAAAAAATCTTTAATTACATAGAACCCTTTTATAATTAATTTTTGCAATACCTAATTTTTCCAATTGATAATCAATTGAATCTTTAATTGAAAAGTCTAAACCATAAACCCTAGGAAGAAGATGATGATGAATAGAACATATAAGTGTAATTACTTACAATGATGTTCAAGAATGAGATGCTTGAGGATATGAAGCCCTATGGAGATGGAAGTAGAAGTTAGGTCGTTTTTGTGTTTGTGGGGAGAGGGAAAATGGATTATTTTGGTTTTGAAAATCGTATATCTGATTTCTGTCACACGGTTCCCCCGGATCCCTTGTATTAGGGATCCGGCTAGTACTACTTGTGTGATCCGACTATTGTGGACAGAAAAGGAGTGTTTGGCGTTTATTTTTGTAATAAGTTATACAATAGCTTATAAAACAAAACATATAGAATGGGGTTCCTATTTGAATAGACGCTTAGTTAAGGTGTTTTGATGGTCAATTGGTTATTAGATAAGTTAACCATCAAAGGTCTTTTATGCGAAGACGGCGTGAGTTTGACGATCTTTTAGAAAATCAACGAAGAATAATATTCGTGATGATAAGTAAGTAAGGAAAGTGATGAAGATAGACTTTTTAGAGGCTTGAAGTTAACATCCTAATTCGTTTGTTCATATAGTTATATAGAACAATATTTATACGCACATATCATCAACATATTTATATAAGCGTACTATAAATAGATATTAACTAGTTTGTGGGTAAGAGAACATACCTCAAACCTCTTGATATGGTTTTTAGAGACCATATACCCGAAATACTTCATGAGCTTTTAAAGTAATCCATTGTACTTGGTAGAAGTAGGTTGTGATTACTTTTGGATTCTTCCTTGAGAGTTGACTTCATTTTTCTTTAGATAGAAATAAAGATTTTGGAAGAGTCATAGCAAGAAGATTTCTTAAAGAAGAATTGTTAGAATAATCTATCAATATCCAACATAAAATAAAGAAATTTGTTTTAAAAGATCTTCTTTGTAGTTTTCAATCATACACGGATCGTATCAAGTTTTTAAAGTACAACATACTCTAAGAAACATGGTAACAAAGCTCTGGTACCAATTGTGGAAAACTAGAAGGGGGGTTGAATAATTTTACCGATCAAAACTTCGTTTTAAACTATTTAGATCGACTTATGTCAATCTATTAAATGTGTGTGTTGGATGTTGATGGATAAGCATATAAATAAGTAAAGCAAAGATAAACAGTAAGAAGCACAAAACCACAACGCGAGTATTTATAGTGGTTCGGCTACAGGGACACATTCCTTGCCCTACTCCACTCCCCGATTCTCCTACTCGAGAATTCGTAAATCGTAATCACTACACAACACAAGCTCCTTGTGGCGGAGAAGCCTTCACACCGTCGCCTACTCTTTTTCCGGTACAAGGCTAGACACCGGGTTCTTCCACGAGGTAGAACCAAACCTATCACAACGTCGCCTACACTTTATCCGGTACAAAGCTAGATACCGAGTTCCATTACAAAGGAGGAACTACTACCCAACACTACACAACACCTATCCCAAAGGAGATCCACTCCTTATTACAACATCAACAAGGATATCAATATCCTTTGATCCAAACTAATATATTTTGTACATTGATGCACCATATCGAATGTACACCCTAGGAACCTGTCACTAATGCCTTTGATACGACACCTAGGCACCCTTCACTAATGCCTTCAACATGGACCTTCGGCACCCTTCATTAATGCCTTTGACACGGATCTTCGGCACCCTTCACTAATGCCTTTGACACGGATCTTCAGCACCTTTCACTAATGCCTTCGACTTGACCCTTTAGATATCTTTCACCTATGTCTTCACCACAACACTTCTAATGAGAAAGGAAAGAACTATCAACAAGATAACATCAGTAGTCTTAATGATGACAAAGCTTGGCAACCCATGGACTTGAGCTTGCTCGACTTCAAGAGGTGGTCATCTCGCCTTTAAGAGGAACCTAGAGAATCACACAAAACACAAAACTACATAAAAAGATTCTTTGAATTTGAGGTTAGAGAGTTTACAACACTAAGAGAGAATGTGTGTGAAAGGGGTAGGTTACAATGAAGAAATAGCTCACTATTTATAGGCAAAGAATTACTACTGTTCCCCGGATCCCACGGATCCCTTACATGAGGGATCCGTCCAGTGTAATATGGGGGATCCATAGGACGCTCCTCCTATATGGGTTATGGGCCATGGATCATGGGTCATGGGTTATGGACTTTGGATCATGGGTATCCAAATAGATACAATGTGTCTAGAAGATGCTATGCACCTAGTAAATGGGGTCATGGGTTAGCTCAATGGGTTATGGATAATACCCATAATGACTTCATGCATGATGTCATGCAATGGGTCATGGGTTATGGATCATGCTCCATGGGTATGGGTCATGGACTTTGGGTTTTACCCAACTACATTCAATGTATTTAGTCAATGGGTCAAGTACTTAGATTTTTACCCATTACATTACCCATTACAATATATACTAAGTATATATAAACACTAGTTGTTATATATATGCATTTCTATAACATGAAAACACTATTACTTGTTTAGTGTTTTAAATGAAAATGTAAGTGTGTTAGTAAACTATTGGCTCAAACTAATTACGTATTTTATTTGTTTCGTTAAAATGATTTTACGTTTGTTATCGACAAAACATTAGAAGATCGTAAAATATAGATAAACGTTTTTACGGCTTAATTGTATTAACAAAAGATAATAGCAAAATTCAATATGAGTTTTCGATTTTTATTGTGAATTTCATAAACGAGAATTTTAAATATCAAGCTCAACACAAAACTTTCATCGAGTAGCTGAAGCTCCACTCATTTAACTTGAATACATCACTTTCATTTACACCCCTAACTTTCATCGAGTAGCTGAAGCTCCACTCATTTAATTTGAATGCATCACTTTCATTTACACCCCTAATAGTAACTTAAACCATAAGAGTGAACGATGGAGCGAGCCATAAGGCTCGTTATTACCAAAAAATGCACCTATCGCGCTACCAACAACAACACCATTGGTGTCATAGGCACCTCGCCACCATCAACACGACTATTTTTTTTATTTATTATTAATTTTTTTTTAATAATTCCAATGACTATTTTTTCAAAATTCAAACCTGATTTTTCCCAATAAATACTCACTGAGTCATACACCCAACCTAAAACAACTAACTGTTTCCTCATCTCATATACTTTCATATATACTCTTACTATGAGTTATTCCGACGAAAAGCGAGGCGAAAAATTGTTATGATTGTACAATTACCATGAACATTTTCTATATTTCGACGATGATGAAGCCCTAGTTCAAACAAATGGACGAGCATATCGCGTGATTATTTTAGTGCCAAATAATATCTTATGGAAGATTATTTTGACGACAACCCAATATACCGTGAAAGAAATTTTAGGTGACGCATCCGAATGAGCTCAAAACTATTTTAGTTTCCTACAAGGTCGTTGAGGGACTATAACATAATCGACACGTGCTTACCAAGTGAGCAAGATATGTAGAATTATGTATTGTTGTATCGTATTGCATAACACGATACCAAAAAATCAAAAAAATTCATATAAGTTAACTTAACGAGATATATTTTAGTTCAGTAGCCGATCTGCAATGTACATGGAACGAAAGATGTATAAAAGTGTTACTACCTCCGTCTAATAATAATTGTCCAGTGTTACTTTTGAAGTCCTTATTTTGAAAATTTGACTTTAAATATTTTTATTTGTGTTATGTAATACTTGATAAAAATTATACTAACGAAAATACATATAAAACTCAACACATTCATATATTTTCATCAATTAATATATATCACAAATAAAAAAATTTAAAGTCAAAGTTGAAAAATAAAGACTTCAAAAGTCAACATTGGACAATAATTATAGGACGACGAGGGTATAAGGTAAAAGTTGATGTGATAGTCACACACACATAGGGCTGAGCAAAATCAATCGAAAAAACCAAACTGAACCGAAAAATCAAGCCAAACTGAGCCGAACCGAACCTCGATTTTGTATAATAATTTCGATTTTAATCGGTTCGCTTCAGGTAAAAATACACCTATTCGGTTCGAACTAGTTAAATCGACCCGAACAACCTTATTTGATTTGGTTTCGATTTTATTAATTTTTACTCAACTTGATTTACATCTTTTTCGAGTCGGATCGGGTTTGACCCGTTGCTCATTCCTGCACAAGTACAAATATCAAAGTGAAAGTCAAAAAAATCCGTACTAGCTAAACCTAAAACCCCAGACTGTCAAAAAAAAAAACCTATCAACAATGACAACCGAAACCCTAAACACTCCGACCACCGTCACCACCACCGAACCACCACTAACCAACGATGATTCAGAAGCAAAACCAGTCATCAACACAGATGCAGAACAAGGAGAGAAACGCAAACAACCCGAACCAGACTCAACACCCAACCCACTACACAAAACAAGCCTGTGTTCATACTTCAGAAGCACAGGCAAGGCGTGTAGCCACGGAGACACGTGTCGGTATGCTCATGGAGAAGATGAGCTGAGAATGAGGCCGGATAATACTTGGGATCCTTCTAGTGAGAAAGCCAAGAAAATGAAGGTGGAGAATGGTGATGGGGAGGTTCGGGTGAGGGAGGAGGAGTGTGATGAGAATGGGCTTGAGAAATGTTTGCTGAATTTGCCGCTCAAGTGGGCGGCTGATCAGTTTAAAGGGTTTCTTGACGATGAGGTGAATTGGTTTGTTTAGTTATTGTTTGTATGTTAGAGTTAGACTAGGCGGGTATAAGTAGCTTTGTCTCTTGCGTTTTTAGGTATTGAGTTTCGTAGCTAGTTCTCTTTAAGCTTTTAGGCGTTTAGTAGCCTCCTTTTGTTCTTTTGCTTTGCTCTTAGGTATTGACCCCCATTGCGTTGCCCTGCTTAGAACTTCGCTTTGGCCCTTTTCTTTGCGTGTGTTTATCCATTTGTGCCTTTGCCCGTTTGCGTTTTTGCTTTTATGCTCTTATGTTTATGCTTTTGTCCCCTTTGCCTCTTATGCGCTTTCTCTAGTCTATATTCTGTTCTCATGTGACGTATGCCCTTATGTCTGTATGTCCTTATTTTCCAAGTTTTTATAATGGTTTTTGTTTATTGCTTGTATGCTTGCTTTTCATTCTTTGATTTTATAAGTTCCTTTTCCATTGTTATTGCACACTTTCACACACACTTATTTCTTGAGCAACACACACCTGCACACTTACACTGGCCGGAGGTCCCCCTGGAAGTAGTCTCTATTTCTGGGTTTATCCTAGGGGTAGGGGTAAGATCTGTCTACATTCCACCTCCCCATACCCCGCTCCGGCGGGATTGGGTATGTTGTTGTTGTTGTATGTTAGAATTAGAACGCAGAGGCGATAACAACCCTTATGTTTACTTTTGAAATTATAATTAGAATTATAATGATGAACAACTACTCGTAGCAACTCTGCTTACACTTACTACTAACAGTGCCTAACACTTTGGTTTGGCCATATTTTGTAAAGAAGTACATTTTTTATCGATGCTATATAGACTTCATTTCAAGTTGTCTAATTTCTTCTTTATATTTAATCATCTATGTGTACCGGATTACTAGACATGTTTGTTTATCGTTGTACGGCTGCACCGTAACATAAATGAACAGCAATACGAATATCTGTTGGTCTAGGTGTTTGGTTAAACTTAATAAATGAAATGCAAACAAGCCCGTTGATTGTTTGCTCTGTTCTTTTACAAGCCTACTGAAAATGGTCTTTTGTTCTTCAGTTTAAGTAATTTATATTTTCCATTTACTGATATGAGTTTTGCTTCTTTCTAGGGAATTCAATATAAGTCAGCCAAGACAAGGAAAGGAATGGTTGTAGGATTTATAACCTTCGAAACAGTAGAGCAAGTGAAAATTGCAATCGAGGTATTGTCTAGTTATCAAATCTGTATGGTTTATTTCAATTCACTCGATTATGTGTAGTTTGTAATAATAGTAAGCCTTGTTGTAACAGAAGCTGCAAGGTAAACCTTTTAGGAACAAAAACTTAAAGTTAGTGGATGCCAATCCCAGGTCTTATGACCGAAATAAGAAGCCAACTGAATCAGCAAATAAGGCTGAAGATGGAGACGCAGTCAATGACGGTTCTACTCCCGGAAGTTCGGATGTAAAAGCCAGAAGTGCTCGGGATGCTGTGACGCCACTTGCCCATTTGTCTTACCCAGATCAGCTGGAGCAGAAGACGAAGTCTATTAGTCAGATTTTGAAAAAACTTGTTAGCGCACTTGCAGTCTTTTTATATGAACTCATAGCGGAAGTTTTTCTTATATTTTTTATTGACTATGGTCCTTTTTTCTTTATACAGGCCCGAAATGCACGCAAAGCTTGTCCTGATGGTGTTCCACTACCAGACTGGATAAATAATTCCAGGGACATAGGTGATTCTCAAGATTGTTATTACCTTCCTTGATTCATTAATATCTTTGCTTTTTATGCAAACTTGAAAATTCTTTTACCAAGTAACATTAGTACTAATAAAAGACCCTTTTTATTGTTGAGGGAGTAAACATAAAATAAAAAGACGCTAAAGTAATTTCATTTTTAGCATGTTTTATTTATATATTCTATGGTTGCAGGTGGTCTTGCTTGCAAACTAGAGGGTATAATTGAATCACCACTTGTAAATGGATACCGCAACAAATGTGAATTTTCTATTGGATATTCTCTTCAAGGAAAACCTACTGTCGGTTTTTTGCTTGGGAACTTCAGGTTATCTAATCTAGTTCTTTGGTGCATTTTATTTTCTCGATCTTACTTTTTGCTCATTATTTATGATTATTATAAATCAGGGAGGGCGTGACAGCAGTTGAAGAACCGTCAGATTGCCCAAATGTCTCTAAAATTAGTGTCAAGTATGCTGAAATATTCCAAAATTTCCTACAAAGCTCAACTTTCCCTATATGGAATAGGATGAGTAATACTGGATTTTGGCGTCAACTAACAGTAAGCTAAACTTATCTTTTTGATGAATAAAACAACATTTGGGTGTAAAAAAATCATTTATAACAATCTGTGGGGACAACTGAACTAGGTTCGTGAAGGAAGGGCACAGGGTAAGATTCCTGAGGCCGAGTCCAGCGAAGCAAACATTGCAGAGGTCTTGCTTATGGTTCAGGTTGTATATACTTATCCTAGTTTTTTTCTATAGATTATTTGGCATTCCTACTTGCCATAATTAGTTTATCTTATTTAATTTCTGTTTTCTTATTTACAGATTTCGTCCGCAGGCTTCGATAGTGAAACTGTAAATCTTGAACTCGAGAAAATGGCTGAAGCCTTTGTGGTGGGAGCCTCTGCAAATTCACCCTCTTTGCCTCTCACAGTACTTGCTGTTCAGGTATCATTTTGTAACATTTCTTTATACAAAATAGAAAAAATATTTGTGTTGATTTTTTTTCTATTCATATTTAGGATCATCAAGGAGTATCCAATGTAGCACCAGCTGATGCTCCACTGCGCACTCTTTCCCTTGTGAAATCTGAAATTAACTCTGTTGAGGACTCTAAAGTTGTCGCAGAAGCAAGGATTCAAGATTATATAAACAACCTTCGGTTTTGTTTATCCCCAACAGCCTTTTTCCAAGTACTGTAACTTTTTCGTGTCCCTTTCTTTTTTCATTTATTTCTAAATTATATGCATGAATTATTGAACATTTTATTCGTGCAGGTAAACACTCTCGCAGCAGAAAAATTGTACTCACTTGCTGGAGATTGGGCTGGCCTTGGACCTAATACTTTGCTTTTTGATGTATGTTGTGGAACTGGAACAATTGGGCTTACTTTAGCTCACCGTGTTGGAATGGTAATCTGCTCACATCATTTTCAAGTTTCAACAATCTTTTAACTCCGAGGTTTTAAAAAGTGAATTTGAATTTGGGCTTGTGATATATTTGTTAGGTTGTTGGCATTGAAATGAACGCTTCTGCAGTAGCCGATGCAAATAGGAATGCTGAAATAAATGGCATAACAAACTGCAGGTTTATCTGTTCAAAGGTGAGGATCGAATATGATGACGATAGTTATTCAACCATTTTTTTAAATTAACAGAGTTTAGTTTTTAGTTTTATAAACGCGTTTTTGGGTGTTTATTACAGGCGGAAGATGTAATGGGGTCTCTACTAAAAGAATACGTGACTAAAAAACAAGATGAAAGCAATGATGCTGATAGTGGTAATAAAGAAGATGCAAGTGCTTCTGAAGACAAATTGTCAGAGGCTAAAGATGGGGCCGAGGATATTAAAGACGAAGAAGTTAAAGAAGAAAATATGCAAGACGAGAGTAATTATGTTACCGAAGACATTAGTAGCAAGTTGCATCAATTTGATAATGTTGTTGCCATTGTGGATCCTCCACGTGTTGGACTTCATCCAACGGTGAGTAACTAGTATATTATATGTATAGGTGGCAGTTTTGATTCATTTTATGGATGGGTCAATTTGGGGCCTTATTTAAGTTTCAGTGGGCCAAACGGGTAAAATCATAAAATTAGCTATAAGGTAAACGGGTCGAATAGGTGTTTGGTTGAATACTTGAATGTTGTCCTAAGTGTATTTTTTAATGCACAAGTATTCCCAAGCCATTTTATCCAAAAAGTCAAACTAGTGTAAAATTTACAATTATATTTGACACAGTAGTTAACTAATAGTAAAAAAAAGGCACAAAAAGTGTTCCGGCTGAACTTGACTACACCCATTTTGGCTAGTAAAAAAGACCTTATTGACCCGTTACACTACACACCCATTGACCACTTTATTTAATTTGAAATGTCTTTAGTTGAATTAATTCATTTAATTAATTTCGAGTTTGATTCACCCTCTTTCGTTTTGGTGACTACAGGTGATTAAAGCTCTCAGAACTCATGCGGGTTTAAAGAGGCTTGTGTAAGTTTCCACTTTCCAACTTTCACTTTTCTTATTTTCTCCATGACCATATATTCCCCATAACGTTTATTCTTATTTTTACTCGCAGTTATATTTCATGTAATCCCGAGAGCCTAATGGCAAATGCTATTGAACTTTGCACTCCTTCAACCGACAAAAACGAAAAAGGCAACAATAAAAACAGGGGATGGAGAAATATGAGCAACGCTAGTTTGGCTCGTCAAAGAGCCAAGTCTATGCCTAACTCAGAGCCGTTTCAACCAATTAAAGCAATGGCTGTTGATCTTTTTCCTCATACTCCACATTGTGAAGTTGTAATGCTTCTTGAGAGGTAATAACTTCAGCATCATATAACCGAGAAAGTTTTGTATGTTTTATTTACTTATTGACATAGTCAAGAACATTACTAGGTAACAACACTTCGATTAGTGCACCAATTGTTGTTTATCCCACAAAATTTTAAATATTTGTGGTGACAAGATAACTTGTAATGTATACAGTTAAGATTTTCTTTCTAAGATTTTGATTTCACAGTTTTGGAGAATACGTTTCTTAGGATGATTTCGACCATATTATGTATACTGATTGCATCTAATTGAAGTATTGGATGATTAGACATTTAGACTTATAACTTTAGTTGTCACAATGCTGATAAAGTATCAATACATTTCTTCCAATCTTTTTATTAAAGAACTTTACTTTTACGTACCAGTTATTGTACAATCACGATGCCAATTCGACACATAACATGTTATAGCTTTATAAGATTCTTTAGTTATTAGTTTCGACTTTAATTTGACCAAACACGACAGTGGTCTTAGGTTCAATCCACTTGCTTTAGGTCTTTGCCATTATCTGCATTTCTGCACAAAAGTGCATACCTCTGCGTTGCATGATATATGAATCATCATAATCACCACACTGTCAAAAAGATCACACTTTTGAACAACAGTTCAACATGAACCTTTGTTGTGGCTTATTTAGTCATGCTTGCGGTTCCTTTTCCTTTATCTTCTTTTGAACCATTAGAGGGTACCCAATAACTGTGACATAATTGGTCTTTACGTATGGGACCCGGTCCAGTCCACTGTTTCTGCTATCTAGGACTAACTGATGCTTTTCTTCAAATTTGCTACTCAATTCTTTATATGATAAGGTTTTTTTTTTGGTATAGTTGAGATACGATAATCGTGTTTGGTGATTGAATAGTGTAGGTGTTTTCCAAATGAAGTAACGTCGACGTAGTTGTACTAGCTAAGACTTGATGTCTAGCTAAATTGATTCGACCTTTCAATTGCTAAACTTTATTTTCCAGCCCTAGAAGTCAAGTATGGATTAATAATGCTATGTTATTCAAATGATAATAATTCAGTTTTATTAAGCACCGTTGATTGATTGATCATGGATGTCATGTTTAAGTTTTGCATATTTAAAACGAGTTTGGTTCAATAAAGATCAAAGAAAAACTAAAGATCAAATAAGCTATTTTTAACCATTCATTTTTTTATCAAAACAATAAAATAAAATTTCACATTCATTTTTAAAAATTAAATATCTCACAAATCATTGATCGATTAGACGAAACTAATCATACCATCACGACAAGCATAAAATTACCTTTAATTTAATATCCCACATCATATACTTTCGACGATTTTTTTCCGACTTTTTAGTGGGTTTAGGGTTTACGGTTAGGGTTTAGGGGTTTGACTTTTTTGGGTTAAGCTTTTTAGGGGTTAAGGGTTTAGGTTTCTTACGGTTTAGCGGATAGGGTTTAGGTTTTTTTTTGTTTTAGCGGTTTAGGGTTTTTAGGGGTTTAAGGTTTTAGAGTTTAGGGTTTTTAGGGTTTAGGGTTTAAGGTTTTTAGTTTAGGGTTTGTAGTTTAGGGGTTGTGTTAACATAAAAAAGTATTTTTAAAATTTTCATTTATAATGTAATATATCGAAACCCGCAAAAAACGATAAGAAAAAAGTTCGTCGAAAGTATACAATAGTGGATTTCTATAGAAAGACAATTTTATTCTTATCGCAATGGTATAATTAGTTTTATTTAAATATTAACGGTTTGTGAGATATTTAATTTTTAAATATAAGGGTGAAAGTGAATTTAATTAATTTGATCAAAATGAATGGTTGACATTGATCTATTTGATCTTTAGTTTTTATGTGATCTTTATTGATCTCACCCCTATTTAAAACATGTTAGGAATTCACATGTTTTGCCATGAATACCGAACTCAAAGATCATTAATTTGGAAGGTGATAATTTCATATATATTTAATATAAATGTTAAAATGTCATATATACATTAAATACAAATTTTGGATGCACAATGTTGTCAATGTGTCATGTAGTTAATGCATGTTTTGGATTAATATGACATTTTGATGTTTAAGACTTTAAGCTGGATAAATATGAAATTGATCGTTGAATATTCGGCCAAATGATTGCCACCCAAACACATGTTTTGTATCTTCGTTATAGTTTAATTCATAAAATTTGATCTCCTTTTTTTTTTTATAAATTTTGGTTTATATTTTTATTAAACTAGTAGTAATGGCAACCTAGCTTGTCACTAGACAACTCTGTCAAATCAAATCAGCGTCACATCAGCTTTTCTCTGCCAAACACATGATCCTAAGTTCCTAGTAAAGCGACCACAGTCACAACAAAAAACATACTTCAACAAAATTAATTAAAAAAGCACACGCACAAACTACACACACATTCGATCGGCTTGGGTTGTCTTGTAAGAGGAGAGGGGAGGGGGGAGTCGCCACTACTACCGGTCTTGAGGAACTAGCCGAAAGCATTAGAAGACAAACTTGGTTACTTAACTAGTTCTTTTGCTTTTTGATGTGATTTATGAAAAAAGCTAAGTATGGCTCACACTCACACTTTATTTGACAAACTTGACTCGCCATAATCACATGAGCCCAGTAGAGTCGCTGATGAAATGGTCACAAACTTTTCTTTTTATTGTTGATCTATTTGTAGCTATCTAATAAGTGAAAGAATATTCACGAATGATCAACTAGTGTTAATATACACATGGTTAAATTACATCATTGTACACTATTATATATCTATATAGTGTATAAGTGAGTGAAAGAAAATAATCAAAGAGCCACTGCCTATATTCTTCTTCTTTTTTTTAATTTGATGTACATTAAAAAGAAATAAAATCACAAATGGTTAAGCTAAAAAAAAAAAAAAAAAAAATTTTACAAAGAAAATGATAATTCATTTCAGAAATTTTCATTCATATTTGAACTTTTACTTTCTTTTTTGCTTTTGAAATTATACTAAGTTTCGGAAAAAAGAAAGTGGTGTTATAACTAGTAGTATGATCATAATGTTGTTGGACTGTTAGACACATGATTCATGATTGCTAAAATTATTATTTGGGTAGATGCCAAAAATGTGTAGCCAAAATATATGATGCTTTGTTTTTATTCATAAAATATAAAACATATCTTTTCCGTTTTATGTCTCTTACCAAAAGTGTATAATTGTTCACCGACAAAAATACGATTTAAGAAAAAACGTAATTATTATAACTTTTGCTTTTTAATTTTTTTGCCGGATGATAATTTTATCTTTAACTAATTAATTTTTTTTAAAGTTTGTAATAATAATCTCAAATTAGTTTAATATGATAAATTTGATCAAATTTTTTATTTTAATTTTAATAATGGACAATTAATTTACAGAAACCTAAAAAAAACTGTAAACAAAAAATTTTGGACGAAGATATTACTATATTAGCATACTAGATATAATGTTCGCGCAAGCGCGTGATTTTTTCTAATTTTGTGAATAATGTATTTTTTTCTATTATAAATGTATTTTTTTTTTTGGTTTTTTTTGTTAATTATTGTTTGTAATTTTTAAGTATTGTCTATTGTTGGGAGAACATCCTCTCTTTGTTTCATATTCATCAAATGAATGTTAGTCATCGCGAGGCATGGGTAATAGCCGTGGCCAGATCGTTGTATATGTCAATTAAGATCCATGTTGATAAAAAGGTTTAAAAGAGACTGTAATACGCGTGTTTTCATGGTTTGTGAGTGGCTTTTGGTTAAATCATGTTTTTTGCATCGGTAATTTAGTTATACGAATAGTTTACTCTTATGTATTCTCCCTTTTATATGAATTATATTTTTGTTGTTATAATGTATATAAATAAAACATAAGCAACAACCGGTAAATAACCATTTATCTTTTACAACTTCATATAACAAAAGCTCCTCCAAATACCACTATATAATCACTTTCAATATGTACATCCAAACACTCCTTTATATTAACTAAATAGTCAAACTTCCTTGTATTCTAACAAAACTATTTCATATCACTTAACACAGTTAAAAAGCAATGTAGGAGTACCTTTGTGCGGGACTATATTTGACCAATTGGATAAATGGTAAGATGATTGGTAGTAAGTGGTCATGTTTATTTGTATTGTTGTTGAACCCAACTATGTTGGTTTGAAGACATAAATATTTTTTTGGGGCTGTTATAACGTATTTAAATAAAATATAAGCATTCGCTCAAACAAAACATAATATTGTTTAAATAAAAAATAAGCATAAAACAACTGATATCAAAATATTTCAATTAATGTCTTGAGCAAGTGCATTTTTCCGGAATGCATTGGCATGTCCCTCGACACACGGGGCAGTAACAATCATCATCTTCATAATAATCTTGGAAGTCATAATCTGCGAAATCTCAATCATTTAGGCATTCACTTTTCTTCGTACTATGGGGTATCTTTGCATTTGTTTTTTGCTTTCTGGTCTTCGGCTTCAAATCTTCAACATTAACGACTTCACCATCAACTACATCAATTATTTGTCTTTTTTTTTGTAGCAACAACTTTTATTGCGTTGTTTGATGTGTCCTTTCTATTCTTCAAAGGGTGATTGTCATCGTCAGAAATCTGTTTAAGTATGTATACATAAAATGGTATGTCGAAATGGTTTTGTTGAAACAATGTGTGCTACTAAAAAGATTTTTTTAGTTACTTATTATATTATTATAGAATCAATTAAATTTATGAATAAAGTATGTGAATTATGTTACAGTTTTTTGTTTGATTACCTTTTCGTCTTCTGAATCTTCGATTAGTATTATATCGTTTGCATTATGACCGTGTGTCTTTGGAAGGTCTCTTTTGTTCTTCATCAGTAGAGATTGTAGAACGTAATAATTAATTATATGATGCAAATGGTTTTTTACAAAATGAATGTAAGTTTTTCCTATTTGGCCTAACATACCTTGTCATTCATCGTTAATACCTTATCTTGTGATTTAGAATTGAAGGTAGTGGTTAGGGTTAGGTGAGGTTCGTCGCATGTGCCGTTCGATATGTTCTTTGATAATCTGCCATAAAACAATAAATGGTTATCATAGTGTGAATTTTTTTATTTATTTTTCTTTTTTATAATAATCTTCTTACATTTCTTTGAACAAAGATATGTGTTTGTTGTTGTCGTTAATACCCATAAATTCAGCAGTCGAAACACTCCCAAACACCTATAAACTAAGCAGTGAAAATAATCCCAAACACTACTAAATTCTTTAGTGAAGAACAGCCCCATGTGGCCAGTTACATTTTGACTTAAGGAACTATTAAATTAGTTACAAACATCAAAGAATATGTTACTTGAATAAACCAAAAACAAGGAGCTCCAACCATTAAAAAATAACTATCTCTATTAAATTTAAAAATCTTGAAAAAATAAATTCAGCACATGATATTGAAAAACCAACCCTAAAAAATAAAATATCTCTAAGATTAAACAATAAAAGAATTCCGGAAATGACATTTTGTTTATTTTGTCTATCTCATTAGTTGCTGTCTATGTCATCAAGTTTCCACGTTATTGCTCTCTATTTCTGATACTGATGTTTTGCATGCCTGGAAAATATTAAATCTATAAATATATCATCATTGTTATATAATATTAACACTAAATGCTATATAAGGAGATACGATAATCAAATACCTGTTCTTCTGTTTGTTTGGATAATGTTGATTTCATAACGTCTTTATCATCTGTGTTAGTATCATCTTTATTGTCTTGATGCTCAACTTTTGGTTTCTTTTCCATCTCAGAATTATGAAATTCAATGTTTTTTCTTTTACTCCCTACTTCTGTCGTTTCATTTTCCTTAGAATCAATAATAAACATTCAGAATATATAATCATTGTCATTATATTTTTATGTTTAATGCAATATAAGGAGATAGGATCATAAAATACCTCTTCTTTTGTTTGTTTGGAACCTATTAAGTTCATAACAACTTTATCATCAATTAACTTGTTTACCGTAAATATATGATAGTTGTTGTTCACATTGTATGCTGAAACTTGCAATTTAAACACAAACTGTCTGCTTACTATACTTTCCAGATCAGTTGGGTATGATGTGTTCTCTTCATCCTGTCACAAAAATTTGAAATGTAAATGAATTAAAATATAAAGGACACCAAAAACACTTTTCATTTAACATATAAAATATAAAAGATTGGCAAAATAAAGGATTAACTAATGTAAAAGAAAAAGTATATGTATCATTACCTTATCAATCTTAGATATAAGATACCCAACGAATTTGCCTAATAATTTGGCAACGTCTTGTTGAAACAAACAATAAGTAGCAGATCCAGTTTCATCTTGAACACGAATATGGATTTTAATTCTGAATAATTAATAGAATAATTAATTCATTTAAATTAGGGATAGATGACAATTTTTAAATAAATTATATATCTATATATTTGTATTCATACCTTGGAAAAAGATCTGCTTTCTTTTGACAATTGTCACAGTTGTAGTCTCTCTCAGTTTGTTTACTTTCTGATTGTTTGACAACACTATTACAATTGCTACAAAGCATGTAATACCACCCTTGGTCATTCACAATTTTCAACACTTTTCCAATCACAACACACCCGGTTGGCTGTCCAAAAATCAGTTATGAATTAGCTAAAGTTGATATAATTTGTGAGGCATAAACTTTATGACAGGTAATGTACCTCTGATAAATCATAAAATTCATCAATTGTCTTTAACTTGAATTGTGAATAGTAATCTTCTGGTTTCCTTACTATAGTGTTTGATGATAACTCAACTTTAGACTTTTCATTTAATGAAAGATTTGTAGATTCAAACCTATTAAAGAGAATAGATAAGTATAAATATTATTAACTACAAAAATACAAAACATATAGAAAGTTCTGGTTTGTTATATTCTTACATGTCTCTGAAAGCTTTTATATGCGGATTATCTTCATTAATAAGCAACTTGGACCCAGCAAAACAGTTAGAAACTTGTGTTACACCTGTATATAAAATTGTATACTCAATTTTTAAACACTTTAATATATATCCAAGGTTATCAAATTTTTTAACAAAAAGATACTTACGATTCCATATACTTTGTCGTGCCATTTTGATAAGAACAATGATTGGTTCTGCTGAGCTTTCATGATTCTTGATATATTGATGGATTTTTTTTAGCAAGGTCATTCCATAAGATACATGGAATTGTTGCTCCACTGTATAGATAAAGAATATATACATATACTTAATACATATTATATTAATCTATATTCATTATACTAATAGATACTTACGTTACATCTTGTAGTTGAAATTCAAGTATGTGCTTAGGTGCATTATTTGGATTCAAAACGGCGATGTCTTTATTTTGTATCAAACGCCCAATAACATCTGCATTATAATACAAAAGGGAATATTAGCATATAATGTAGGAAAATATTGGCTATTTGTATATGTTTAAATGAACATTTAATAAAATAACTTACCAAACGAATAACTTTGATCAATCTTTGCATCCAAGAAGTCTTTAAACGATATCAATTCCAGTACATCATCATTGCAATTGAATTCAGAGCAATTACGCACATTTGTTTTCTTATAAAACTGGATTTTGAACTCATGTTTTGATAATTTGGTAGAATCAACATTCCTTTTAACATTAAAATTAGATATTATGTGATAATTTTTTTCTTTTAAAAGAGTATCAAAATCATTGGCTACAGAACTGTTTATTGTAGCATGAACCTTGGTTCCCTAAGATTAAAAACATATCAAATATTACTATAAACCAATACACATATAATATTTAGTAAACAGTAGAAAGTAGTTTCAAACTGTTAAATTTAATTAAATTTAATTGAAGTACCTGCTCATCCATAAGGATCATGTCAATGCCTGCTACTTTTGATGGACTGTAGTTATAATACTGATTCCAAAGTGCCACAATCTTAACTTTGATATTCACTTTACCTTTGTCGGGGGTGATTTCTTGAAGAGGTGTAATTTTCATTGTCATTCCTACAAACAAAAGTAGATTAGATGTTGTTCTTTACTAACAGTAGATGAAAAAGATTATGAATAAATTTAAAGTTTTAACAAAGATGCAAAAAGAAATCCTGATGAATAAGATCTTTGTTACATATAAACGTTTTATATGTTTTACCACAGATGAAAAGAAAAAAAATGCTGATTTGTTGATTTTTGTTGAATAGTATGCAGAAAAGTTTGATTAAAATTCGCTGGAATGAAAAACCTGGTCAATCAATTGAGTTTATATAATGCTTCAGTTAAGTCCTTATTAGATTAGAATTACAATTGTAATACAATTAAAATTGGTTCTGTATTAAGAAGTATGTATTTTTAATGAGTTACAGTTTAGTCCACTAATTTCTAAAAAAGTTTTTAAAGTACAGAAACTTATTAAAATTAAATTTAGTCCACTAATTTCTAAAAAAGTTTTTAAAGTACAGAATCTTATATTATAATAAAATGCAAATGTAATTAAATAAAAAACAGTATGGAAAACAAATTAAAGTCAAATCCAAAATTAATTTAGTGTTAAGAAATTACCTTCAAGCATCCGTAATCAATGACGTCAGTATCGGAAGTCAGAATTGCATCGGCTTTTCCTTTGAGACAAAGATAGGCAAGTTGGGGATCAGCTTCATATGTTGCTACGACGTAGCTTACGGTCTCCTGTTTCAATGTCTTCAAAGTTAAAGCATTTAATTAGTATTCACAATTTACATAAGAAATCAGAAAAGGGGTTTTCACAACAGCACGTGTTATTACCTGTATTAGATCATCAAATGTTGTAAAGAGCTTGAAGAATGGGATAACTGTAAACCTTTTGGGTATGGGTGCTGCAATCCTCAGGATGCAAGCCACTGTTGGACTCCTGGTGGCCAAAGCCTTCACAACATCATCTAATCCATATTACCAGGATATCGCTACTGGAAGTAGCCCTGTCCTTGCATTGGACGTTTTGTTGGTGCATGTGTTCATTCTACTGATTTCACACCAAGCCCTAGCCTTTTTCTCAGAAACCTGCATTATAATTACAACCAAACCAACATATTAATAAAAATGCATAATAAACTGCTGGAAAGTCTGTTTTTGACTTTAAATTCTCAATGAAAACACGTACCACTCTACTGTTGCCACCATCTACATCAACTTTGTCACCAAGAACTACCAATGGGGAATTTTCTAGGTCACAAGGAGTCGCCTGCAACACATTTATTAGGTCATCAGTTCATAGAACAGATTCCCAATTTCATATCAAGCACACGTACCACTCTACTGTTGCCACCATCTACATTAACTTTGTCACCAAGAACAATTTTCTGGGTCACAAGGAGTCGCCTGCAACAAATTTATTAGGTCATCAGTTCATAGAACAAATTCCCAACTTCTTATCAAGCCTTATATTAAGGGGTGAGTTCAAGATTTTCTGCAAATTCTTATGATAACTGATAAGGTTTTAAAAGGTACCATTTTGAGGGGTCGTTTAAGTCCTTATTTGATCACTTTTGTATCCGTTATTGCTTAATATCGTTCCTTTTCACTTTTTAGGTCTCGTGAAGGCAAAATGCTGGAATGGCACTTATTTGGACAGAAAGGCGCGAATATATGAAGAAAATGGCCAAAGTCGAAATCGAGACACTCACATTCGCTGAATGTAGAAGGCGACGGCGTCAGGAGCTATTTGCGACGCCGTCGGAGAATTATTGTGACGGGTCAGAACTCAAAACTCGTGTTTTCAAGAGACGGCGTCTAGTTGTGAAAGAGTAGGCCGTCGCTACTCAGACGGCCTAGATGCGATCCAGACGACGTCAGAAGCTGAAGAGGACGGCGTCACGGACATAAGGTGACGCCGTCGCAAGGTTAACGTGGCCAAGACGAAACCCTAATGGCGGCGACACGACGGCGTCACTAAACATAAGGTGACGCCGTCGCAATTGTAATCTTATATATAGAATCCGAATTTTTCAGTCTTTATGTGGAGAGTCTTTGGAGTAAAAACCTAAAACCGAACCTAAGGTGTCTTGTACAGTATTTTAGGGTTTTTAACCCTATCTTACACCAAGATAAGTCTTTGCTTCATTAATTCAATTATGTTTTTGATTATTTGTGTGTATGCTTGCATGTTCTCCATGTCCGGCTAATTTATTTGTGTGTTTGCTTAGGAAGTATGAAACTTAATTATTAAATATTGATTGGTTGTTTCTTATCTTAGTTGATTAATGATCTAGTAATGCGATAGGTCATTCGTTGTGTACTTAATGCTTGATTCATCTTTGTGAACCCTAGAGTATGATTACCTGAGTGATTGTAGTCTAAACCATCCGAAGAGCGCCTTAGAGTAGGAGTTTATAATCTCTAAGTGGATTTGTAGACAAGACCCTTTGGTAAGTTCAAAGAGTTAGGGAGAAACGCATACCCTACAACTTTAGAAACACAACGCAACTAGGAATAAGACGTGACACTCAACCATCAATAGGAGATAATTAAGGAGTAATACAAACTAAGTAAACACATCTTTAAACTATCATACGAGCACACATTAATTAGGCATAGACTCCCACAACCTTAGTTTAGATAATTAGATAATAGTAGAGTAATCGGTAGAAATACCAACCCCCCAAATCCAATACCCGAGATTCGTACCTTTCCATTTTCATAAAATATAAAAAGATAAAAAATAATCTTCCTCAACCTTAACCTTAGCGTAGTAACTCCCTACTAGCATTCCTATTCCCATAGAGAACGATATCAATACCCGTGGCTTACCCTAATTACTACACTACAACGATTAGGTTCACTGCCTAGGGTGTTATAAAACTTGCTCGAAGAAAAGGAAGTTTCCTTGACCCCGAACGACGCGTGTAGCGTTATCAAGTTTTTGGCGCCGCTGCCGGGGAATAGAATAGCTAGTTAGTAGTCCACCTCGTTTAGGTTTCTTTGCTTGATTCCTATCAAGTAAACTTTTTTCTCATTTTTAGATTTCTCTTAGTCTATCCCCCTTCTTCGTAACCTTTGTTAGTAATTCCATCACTTTTCATCATGGAAGGTGATAACCCACTACCCTTCATCAACATACCACCAAATGACCCGCCAAGAGCCCGTACTCTTGGTGAATACTCGAGACCAAGCCACTTAGGCTATAGGAACACCATTGAGCTTCCCGACCAAGCCCAAACTACGGCCCTGCGATCCGACACCATCCGGTTGGTGCAAAACGGATGTGCATTCCATGGACTTCGTTCCGAAGATCCAAATCAGCATCTGAGGGATTTCCTCAAAATCGTCGATTCCATCGACCTTGATGCTACTACTTGGGAGACCACGCGCTTGCGTCTCTTCCAATTCTCTCTACGGGACCAAGCTAGTAATTGGCTTGAGCGACTTCCCGCCGGCTCCATCTCAAGTTGGGATGATCTTACTTCTCGCTTCCTTGCTCAATTTTTCCCACCAGGGAGAACCACTAAGCTTAGGAATGACATCTTGATGTTCCAACAACGTCAAGGTGAATCTCTCTACGAAGCATGGACCCGATTCAAGGACTTACTTCATAAAGTCCCTCATCACGGCATTGATCTTTGGCTCCAAGTCCAAATCTTTTATGATCATGTCAGTCTCTCTCTCCAACAAGCCATTGATTACGCCTCCGGTGGAAGACTAAGTCACCTTGATGCTGAGGCATGCTGGGAGGTTATTGAGGACCTTGCCCAATATGAAGAGGAAGGTTGGGAAATTCCAGTTGTTCATGAACATGGATTAACTCCCCAAGCACAAGCAATTATGAGTATGGAGGCCCAGGTAAAAGCATTGATGGGAGTAACAACGCGTGCTAATGAACACACGAATGCGGTCAAGGAATTTCTTATCCCAAGAAAATCCAGGCAGGATGAATTTGAGGACATTATGTTGACATTTGTCTACAAGCAAGAAGAGGAAATAAAGCGCCTCGAAGCTCAAATGCAAAGAACTCATAACACTTTCTTGGGCCTAGCTAATAACTTCATATCAAGCATCCGTGGTGAAATCGCAAAGAAAAATACACTTAAAAAGCTTGAAAAGGTGTATGCGATACCAGGACATGCTGGGATGACTCCCGAACCTTCTCCCTTAGTAAACCTCGATGAATCATATTCTTACCTAAACACCTATCTCGACGTTCCCCACTTGTTCCCTAGGAACACATTCATTGGAATGGTCCACGTACTTCCCGACTTTCCCAATGCTAGGGAAAGTTCTTTCGGTTTTAAACCTGGAAAGAAAGGACTTCACCCTCATGACTTCGGAACCTCTGAGATCGCGATTGAGAGACAATTTGACATATGCGTTACTTACGATAGTGGAAATTATTGGTGGAATAACCAAATTGATTTTAAAATAAAAGCTAAGTTTCTTGTCAAAAATAGTAACCAGGTTTTTGATCCGGGCGGACTAAAAAAAAAAAAAAAAAAAAAAAAAAAAAAAAACCTGCTTTCTTTTACGAAAATTTGGACGTGACGCCGTCACACTTTAACGAGTGACGCCGTCGCTAAGCCAGATCAGACGTATTAATACAGCACCCATCTCTTTCATTCTTTACCCTACACAATTTTTATCCGCCCCACACCACACAAAAACGTATTCCCCACATCAAATCCACCATTTTTTCACAGCAATCTCCACGAGGTAAGTAATCTACATTGATCTTTGTCTATTCAATTGTTCTAATTCATGTTCAATTTCGTTTTCCCCTCTTTTCTCAAATCCGAAAAACCCCAACTTATTTGACCTATTTCGCCCTTGAAATCTTGTTAAGGCTTAAGATCAGGCGAAGTAGTGGTGTTACCATATGGGGGTTAACTTTGCGAGAAGCCTTTACGGCTTAAGAGTCAAAACCACCTGGCCATTATGCCATTGTTGCTTCAACAAGGGTGTTTGGGTTAAGGGTTATGGTTAGAAACTTGGTCTTTTCCCTCGCAAATGTCGGATTCAAAATAATTGGTCGATCTGACGGCGTCAGGTGTATTCTGTGACGCCGTCATTACCGGTTTATATCGTCCTTTGCATCGCAATGATACTCGTTTGCTCTCCACTTATTTGATTTCTTGTTTCAGATGAGCAGAAGAGTAAAGAGGACTAGGGGACAATCTTCTAATGCTCAAGAAAACATTGCGGACACAATCATTGGATGGGGGGTATTTACTGAAGAAAGTTGTCAAGCTAGTTACAACGATTTACTCCATCAAACTATTGACTCAGGGGCTGTGTTGGATTGGGCATTTCTGCAGGAGAATGATTTGGCTAGGGAATTTTCGAATAGTTTTAGGAGGGATAAGTTCACTGATCCCCAATGGGAAAGATTGTTTCGAATAGGAGAGCCCGTGTATGGCGAATTGGTACGTGAGTTTCACGCATCATATCTGCCAAATATCAATGCATGTCAGGATAATGTTAATTTCCAAGGGATCCGATTTAGGTTAGGAGGGGAATGGAGGGCAATGTCGACGCTTGAGTTTGGATGGAGGTTGGGATTATATACATCTGAGGATGCTGAGAGTGAGGTTTTTAGGACTCGATTTGCAAACGGAATTACTCATAAGGATGAGATGTTGTGTATTCAGTTCTGGAACACGATTGCTGATGGGGAGTATATTACTGGAGGTACCCTCGCTTCACAAATCCGGGATCCACGGGTTAGGCTCATACATCGATGTCTCACTTTCTCTATTACAGAGAGACATGCCACAAGTCATCGTGTCACCTTACCAGACCTATTCTATCTCTACTGCATATTGGCCGAGGGTGTGTATTGTAACATCCCATTCTGGTTGGCCGATTACTTGAGATCCGCAAGTGGAGTTAGGTTGGCGGATCGGGTGTATGGGGGTATGCTTATTACCAGGTTAGCTCGATCCCTAGGTATTTTGGCAGGAGAGGTACCTTCATTCCTGAATACGATGGCAGCACCTAGGGTCGTCAAGGCTAAATCTCTGAAAGCTATGAATGTCCTGATGGATTATGGTAGAGGTTACGCTTGGTTCCGTTCTCAGCCCGCCATTCAAGGTGATGATGACGATGATGATGAGGAGCCACAGGTACCGGCACACCAGCAGGGAGGTGAAGCAGGAAGCTCTACTGATAACTACAGGCACATGTCTAGTGGAGATTGGCAGGCCTACCAGGGAGCATGGATAGGGCGCATGGATACATGGATGGCGCAACAGGACCAGAGGGCTAACTGGACCTACGACCATACTGTCAGACAGATGCATCATTTATCCATGCGTGATCAGCTTGACCCACATCTCCAGATTGATCCTTTCCCAGGGCGAGAGGAGGATTATCCACCCTATGGGTATTTGGGCCATCTTCCCCCTGGTTATGACTATCGTTATGGACCCCCTCCCCCATGATTTATGTAGTAGTTTATGGATTAAGTATGGTTGGCTGTTGAAACAATTTTTATTTTGGCATGTAATAATCTTGGACATCTTAATTTGTAGTGACCTTTGAACTATGTGGGGTTTATTTACATGTGATGTAATTTAGTTTGCATGTATGTTTTATCTTTGTTTATGATTTATCTCTTATATCTTTTATTAATTGTTTATCCTCATGTTTAAATTTGCAAAAATGCTTTATTTTGTTTTTAACTTCGTCTTAATTACATATAAAGGTATTTTACATAAGGGATAAGTGTAGGGAGGATTACACACGTTTTCAAAAGAAACGTAAACATGAGAGTAACAATTAACTAAAAGATATATATGTTTGTTTGTTCGAGTCAAATGCTTGTATCGAGTCATAATGAATGTTTTGCAGAAATTTTTCCAGATTCTAAAGATGTAAATTTTCCAGAAATTTTTCCAGAAAATCGCAGACCAGTTTTTGTCAAGATAACCTGACGGCGTCAGGATTGCAACCTGACGGCGTCAGGAAGGAGTAAAAACATCAGATTACTTTTTCTCGTTTTCTGAGCTACTTATAAATTTTTGGAATTTTCCAGGTCTTAATTTTCTTAGAAATTCTGTAAACATCCATTCCACAAGCATTATATCCTAGTTTAAATCGAGTCTTATATATATTATTACCGCCGATTTTACGCGAAGGTTTCGTTTGTTTTCTTCAAGTGTGCAGGTTTAGTTTGTCGAGAAGAAGTTACATAAGATTGGAAGGAGCTTTTCACGCAATAATTCTTCTTGAAAAGGATTTAACCACCACTTTACACGGATCCTACCAAGCTAATCAGGGGAGTATTAGTTTCTTTCGTTTTTAATTACCTTCCATTATCATAACTTTGATACTTTCGGGGAACATTGGGGACAATGTTCAGTTTAAGTGTAGGGAGGGAAAATAAAACGAGAACTTTGAAACTATGCTTATCCTTGATTATTTGCTTTGTCCAATTGCATTTGTGTAATAAACCATGAGAAAATGTCGGTTAGGGTAATTTTGGCACCAAATTTAAAATTTTTCATGACATATAGGAGTGGGCCATTAGTCTTAACAAAAGCGTCTCACGGATAGGAAGTTGCATGATTAGCACAAAAACCCTTACCACCCAAATTCCACCCAAAATGTGAGGATCGCCCTTAGATTAGTAGGAATTAAAAGCATTCATCTTTAATGCTTAGAGTGTGAACCGGTAGTATATTAGATTCTAGAACTTGTTTTGTGATGCATTCCGAGATCGCAAGTGAGGCTACACTTGTGTAGTTAGGAATAACTAAATGATAAGAGGCATTAGGGTAACCCTTGTTTGATACCTGTAATATAATTACTTCTTCCACATCGGTTGAGTAATTCCCCCACACCCTTTGCGTTGTACTCATCTTTAGTACACGATACCCCTAGTTAACCCCTCAGAGCCTATCCTTTTCGCGGTTCTCGTGATATTTCGGTTTATCCGGAATATCAATGAAGAGCATTGTTTACACCCCACCCCCAAATATACACCCAAATCGCCTTAGCATACCCCTTATGCACTCACTTTTAGTGCAAATGTTTGTTATCACCCTAAACCCTTAGTTCAATTATCTAGTTGCTTGCATAAGTTGCTAAGTCGAGTCATATCCTTTGTATACAGTTTTGGGATGATTGGGATTCATGGGAAAAGTTAAAGTTTATGAAATGACGGGAAGGGAACGTTAAATTCAAATTCCCTTTGTTTACATAATAATGTACCCCAAGTGTTTTGATCTTTTCAAATCGGGTCAAATTAGTGTTAGAGTAATAAAAACTCAAGTGTAGGGATATGCCTGTAAATCCCTAGTATTTTGATGTTGTCGTAGAGGATGGTAGAGTAAAAGTGTATGAAAAAAAAAAAAAAAAAAAAAAAAAAAAAAAAAAAATCGAAAAAAAAAAAATATAAATAGAAAAAGAGAAAAAAAAATAGAGTGATTAAAAAAAAAAAAAAAAAAAAAAAAAAAAAAAAAAAAAAAAAAACGTACGGGCTACCATCCTACATCTATCTTTTAAATTTATGTTTGTTTATTTCAGTTATCTAGAGTTTAGAGTGTCGAGTCTTGGCTTAGCAACGCCATTCTTCATATGCAGTTAACATAAAGATTTTTGACTTACCACCACTAAATAGCCTATCTCACCAAACCCTTATTTCCCTACCGTAAGCCTAACATTACAACCCTTTAAAAGACCTCTTTGATAGTCTTTCCTAGGTGCTTACGCCAAAGCGATGGAGGTTTGATCTATTCTCAAGCCTATGGTAATCTATGTACTAGGACCGGTTAATGAGTGTTTATCTTCCATTTCCTATATTGTTATATTTCATTTATACACCTGAGAGAGATGTGAGTATCCAAACACCCCATGTGAGGTGCTAGTATGTAATTTCCGTGCTTGTTATGACTTTTGCGGGGCTTATATGTGTTGTGGACCGTTTTGAATTAATGCTGAATGACCCCTAACTTATAAATTAATTGGCTAAAAGCACATTTGCTTGAGGACAAGCAAATAACAAGTGTAGGGATATTTGATAAGGTTTTAAAAGGTACCATTTTGAGGGGTCGTTTAAGTCCTTATTTGATCACTTTTGTATCCGTTATTGCTTAATATCGTTCCTTTTCACTTTTTAGGTCTCGTGAAGGCAAAATGCTGGAATGGCACTTATTTGGACAGAAAGGCGCGAATATATGAAGAAAATGGCCAAAGTCGAAATCGAGACACTCACAGTCGCTGAATGTAGAAGGCGACGGCGTCAGGAGCTATTTGCGACGCCGTCGGAGAATTATTGTGACGGGTCAGAACTCAAAACTCGTGTTTTCAAGAGACGGCGTCTAGTTGTGAAAGAGTAGGCCGTCGCTACTCAGACGGCCTAGATGCGATCCAGACGACGTCAGAAGCTGAAGAGGACGGCGTCACGGACATAAGTGACGCCGTCGCAAGGTTAACGTGGCCAAGACGAAACCCTAATGGCGGCGACACGACGGCGTCACTAAACATAAGGTGACGCCGTCGCAATTGTAATCTTATATATAGAATCCGAATTTTTCAGTCTTTATGTGGAGAGTCTTTGGAGTAAAAACCTAAAACCGAACCTAAGGTGTCTTGTACAGTATTTTAGGGTTTTTAACCCTATCTTACACCAAGATAAGTCTTTGCTTCATTAATTCAATTATGTCTTTGATTATTTGTGTGTATGTTTGCATGTTCTCCATGTCCGGCTAATTTATTTGTGTGTTTGCTTAGGAAGTATGAAACTTAATTATTAAATATTGATTGGTTGTTTCTTATCTTAGTTGATTAATGATCTAGTAATGCGATAGGTCATTCGTTGTGTACTTAATGCTTGATTCATCTTTGTGAACCATAGAGTATGATTACCTGAGTGATTGTAGTCTAAACCATCCGAAGAGCGCCTTAGAGTAGGAGTCTATAATCTCTAAGTGGATTTGTAGACAAGACCCTTTGGTAAGTTCAAAGAGTTAGGGAGAAACGCATACCCTACAACTTTAGAAACACAACGCAACTAGGAATAAGACGTGACACTCAACCATCAATAGGAGATAATTAAGGAGTAATACAAACTAAGTAAACACATCTTTAAACTATCATACGAGCACACATTAATTAGGCATAGACTCCCACAACCTTAGTTTAGATAATTAGATAATAGTAGAGTAATCGGTAGAAATACCAACCCCCCAAATCCAATACCCGAGATTCGTACCTTTCCATTTTCATAAGATATAAAAAGATAAAAAATAATCTTCCTCAACCTTAACCTTAGCGTAGTAACTCCCTACTAGCATTCCTATTCCCATAGAGAACGATATCAATACCCGTGGCTTACCCTAATTACTACACTACAACGATTAGGTTCACTGCCTAGGGTGTTATAAAACTTGCTCGAAGAAAAGGAAGTTTCCTTGACCCCGAACGACGCGTGTAGCGTTATCAATAACAATACCTGAGTAAGCAATTCTTCCCTATAGTTGTTGAGATTGTCAAATGATTTCTACACATTCACATCATACACAAGGACACAACAATTTGCACCACGGTAGAAAGCAACTCCAAGGCTCTGAAACCTTTCCTGTCCAGCAGTATCCCATATCTGCAAGAACAGAAGTTCAACTACATATTTAGACCACAACTAACTTCGAATAATATACGCAACTTATGCAAGGAAACCGTATATGTTTACAAAACAATCCAACTGCACATTCACATATACATTATAAACCAGTAGATCCCACAGTTACTAATGTAGTTTCCTTTTTCATTCCTTCCCTTCTAGAGTTAATCCATTTCCATCTAGGTTCCAACTTTAATGGTGTAATCTTTTCGGTGCAAAGGATATGCTCTGTTTAAAAGAAATATAACATCTAATTTCATACATATCGACACTAATCTCTGTTAATATAAATCGGCATAATGAAAAGTAGATGGGCCAATGGGTCACCAAAATGAATAAGGTACCGAAAAGACTCAATCTTTATTCAACTATTTCTAAACCTACACAACAACATCCAACCTAAAACTCTTAAAAAACAAACACAAATTCTCAGCAATCACCAAACACCATTCCAACGCAAATCACATTTCAGCTTCCGTGTATCAATCACTTCAACACAACAATCATTAACACCCCCAAATTCCCAAATATCAATTCCCTAAACCTTAAAAGCTAATGACAATAAACCCAAAACCAAATTAAGCTAAAATTAAGTTACAAAAACCATTAAATGATCATAAAGTATAAAACCATAAAGATTGAACACGCTGACATTAAAACCTTTCAAAGCAGTCAAAGTTGCTCTATTACTGACATTTCATTTTCGACCGAAGTTATTGTCCATTGAAATACCTTCAAAGGAGATTGATGTAATCACCCATATCCATGTCGTATATAAGTTCAGGATTTAAAGCCTTGTTTGGAGAATTATGTCCTGCTCCCATGGCCAAAGGAGTGGCTTCTTTATAACATCCCAAGTGATTTCTTTAATGGCATTATTAATGTTGTCCGTGATAGATGACGTAGTCATCATTGCTGATCTGATGGCAGCTAATCCTGAAGCATGAGTGCCATGGATGTACCTGATTTGATGTTGAATTCACCAAAAGACCCATCTTCTATAACCAGATATGGCCATGATGCCAATATTTGTTGACCAGGTGCCATCATGCCAGGCTTTAAAATTACTGAAAGGTCGTGGACTGGACCTCTTGAACTGAATTTGCTGACCATTGGTGCAGAGACAGTCCCAAGACGGATCAACTGAAAGCTTATTTTCCTTGTCGCTTGACCAGCTTCTTTTCTAATGTAGTCTCTCACAATTCTTCCATCTTGCAGACTCACTAATACAACTGGAAAAATCGTAGTCCGTATAATCTAGCATAAAGTCTTAATCTGTTATAAATACACCTGCAACGACTTTGGAGTTTTGAACTCACTTGAGACCCATTAAAAATTGAGACCCAAATAGTTCGTTTTCACTTGAACAAACACCTATCTTGTTCCGAGCTCCATGAGAAATGTTGTTGCACTGACCAATAAAAAACATGGGGAACTTGACAAAGGTATAGCTATCATGATAAAAAGATCTACCATAAACGAAAACACTATTACCAAGAGTTAATAGACAAGAATATTGGCGATCCATTCTTCCAGCCACAACAGTTAGAACCCATGGCATGTCATTTATAATCGTTAGTCAATCGGACCCACTGTTTCCACCCGCCATTGAGACAAAGATTCCCTCTTAATCGCTGTGAAAGATGCAATGGCAATTGGATTAGTCGTTGTGAAAGATGCAATGGCAATTGGATCTTTGTACCAAGTAGTGGTATGACTTTTGATAGAGGATTCAGTATCACTATAGACTGACATCGACAATATATCAACCCCATCTATGATGGCTTGATCAATTGCAGCCAAAACATCTGAAGAAACACTATCACCACATTTCCAAAAGGGTTTGTAAATTGCTAAGCGGGCATTTGGAGCTACCCCCTTTAGTGTACCCACCCCATACCCAAAGTATAATGCCCATTCTAAAAGTTCCTTGCAGCTATTGACGAGGTATGTGTCCCTAGTAAAAGTCACTATTATGTTGGCTTTTGGATGACTTATGATGTAACCTTTGTTGAAATATCTATTTTTGCATACCAAAATATATATCATTAAATCTAATTACTATCTGATCCTTAATTACATTCAAATTTAACAAATATTCACTAAAATAACAAACATAAACCCTAACAATGATAATCTACATCTCAACGGCTTCTCGAAAATAGTCAAATTTAACATCCAAGCCATAATTATATTCAAATTCAGGTAATAAATATAATCCCTAATTAAACTCATAATTGTTAACCAGTGAATCCGAGCTAATAAAAACTACAACAATAATAAAAATATGAACTAACCAAAAATCAGATCATAATCAATTTGGTAGATGATTTTTTTTGTGTCGATGGTTTCTTTATATGAATAAGGTTTCATGGTTGGTGCCGATGGTCTCCACTTGATGTAGGATTTTTATCATTGGTTGACCTTGGATTTGAGTTAGAGCGTATTTTGTCAAAATAAAGTCTGTGATGATGACTGGAGTAAGACTCCGTGTTTTTTAAAAAGTTACATTATTCGCCTACAATTATAAAACTTAACATTAAGACCCATGTGTATTATCAGGTTTTTTGTATGTGGATATAAAAACGTTTTTTAAAACTCTTTTAGGCAAATTAGGAAATAATTATGTTTAATTATTTTTCAAAATCCTGGAAAAAAATTCAAATTAAAAAAAATATTAACAAATAAGGTATGAATTGATTTTTTTGAAATGAAAAATTCCCACTAAGAGTTTTGTTTTATTATATAAAAGATTACTCTCTTCATGCTTGTTTCCCTAATAAGGCCAATGCACCAAAAAAGAAATGGCACCCCACTACCCACAATTTCTAATTCCAACTCCAACAAGATAATATAAATAATTTAATAATGATGACATTATATACTGTAATAATTATTCTAAGAACAATTAACATTCTCGCATAATATACATCATAAATTTATCACAAATGTCTTAAACAATACTTAAACATACAATCAGTTCGTTGTGAGCATTTTCATACAACATGAGTATCTCGGTAGTAGCGGCGAGCGAAATAAGAGCAGCCTAAACCGTGAAAACGAGATTGTGAGATCGTGGTTACCTTGACGCCAAAAAAGAGTTCCACATCAATTCGTTATGTATGGATGATGAGATTTTGTTGGCCTACAAGCATTTTGGTTTGATCCATAAATACTCCTGAACTAACGTAAGTAATATGTCCTAGATAAAACTTGAATTAATAACCATTTGTTAGTCGTTCAACAATACCTTATAAACCAAAATGAGATACCATTAAAATATAGTGCAATTTAGTATTCACTAATGCTACATCCACTCAAATTCATTCACAAAAGAATTCTACACGCTGAGGTGGCATAGGATGATTGGTTTTTTGTGGGAGTGGCTCCCACAAAAACCAATCATCCGGCGCCAACTCAGCGTGTGGAATTCTTTTGTGGATAAATTTGAGTGAGTGTATCACTCCTCTTTAGTATTTATCACTTCCTAAGCACATAAACAAATTCAAATTGTTCTCAAAAGCTTTTATAGAATTAGAAGATTTAACCATTCACATAAATTATAAATTGAATTTGTCGGTTTGATAAATGAAATACAATTTGAATGGAACAAATGTTATGGGCAATAAGAAGTGCGTGGGATTTGGGCTAATGATTATATATATTGTATTAACGATACAGTGCATGACACATCATACATTCACAATATATGGTTTATATGGTATCATGAGGTTTGACTTTATGTATCAACAGTCAATGTTCATCACATATTTTATCATAACCAATTATCCAAATATTGATTTATGCACTAACACCATGACACATGCCAAGTTCCATCACTATCATGATTCACATATTTCTTGTGTGGTTGTTCTACATCTTTTTCAATTTACATTTATTTATGATCTATAAATGTCCTAATATTTTACTAGGAACTTACAAGAAAGTAAAGGTTGAGTATTGTTTTGCTTGATTACGTACCCAATCTCGTCTTCTACGTGATATGAAGAAGGTGAGATGTAGACGGCCTTACCCCAGACTCTTTTCAGAAGACCTCTAGCTATTTTTGTAAGGAATGAGGATAGAACCATTGCCTCTGTCTAAAAAAAAAAAAGGTTTTTCCAACTGATTCAACCCTGCTTGATTACGTCTTACTACTAAATAAGATCATAATTAGTCATTTCATATGTTTATTGTAGAAATGCATGTGCAAATCAACTTTGATGCAAGAGATACCCGAAACCATTTAAGTTAAATTAAAAGTTCATATGAACCTATAAGATATGTAAGTGATCATTCATTAAGCATGTACATGATGTATATAAGTGTTTATGGTAAACAAGTAAGACATTTTTGTTACCTTAACCGGCGTCTCATCTTGAATTAGCCCATAGCATTTAAGTATATCAGGTGAAAAATATTCAGTTTTTTTTAATAAAGGATAATTGACACAAGAAGTTTAAAACCAACACGATTGTCAGTTAGCGTTCGGTGCTCCTTTTTGACGGGTCACTGCCATCGTCATTTTATCAACAACAAGCGAAAAATAGCATATGCTATATATATACACACAATATGTACCGTCTTACAGTTTAATCCACCTGAATTAGAATGTATCTAACTAATCCTAGCTACAAGTTATTAATTGGCCAAAAGTGTGAAGGACATGACATAACATAACATAACATGGAATTAGTGCAATTCAAGTATATTAGTAATCCAACATGATCCAAAATGTCTTGGAATTTTGGTATAAGTTGCCATTTTATTTGTTAGCACTTTTTTGCAATAAGATATACATATGTTAAAGTCTAATTTACTTGATTTTGTTTGTCCTAACTTTATTATACTACTGTACAATGTACAAGATGATAATTAGAAGGAAAAAAAAAGTTAAAGTAAAGATGAGTTTTGCTTACTCTACACAAATTACTCAAAAGAAGCATATGGTTACAAAGGAGTCCCACATCAAGTTTGTTTAGGCAAAAGAAAGTTACATCAACAGAATTCTCAAATAAGCTATTGTGACATCATTATCAAGATTCAAAGATGGTGATAGACACAAGTGAAATTAAAGTGAAAATTTGAATGATAAGAAAGGAGGGGGAAACTAATGTCAAAAGAAAAAATAAAGACATTTTTGTGAATAAGTCACGTCATAGCCGCCTTTTTCGAGCCTTCCTATAGAGAAGATGCACGATTTATATGAAGAAACGATGTACTCAAACCTCGTGGATTAGTGCTGGTTTTCGTGTTGTTACCGTAACTTGAAAAAAAAAAAAAAAAAAAAAAAAAAAAAAAAAAAAGCAAGGATATGAGCATTGAAGTAGGCCCATTTTCCTCTGTTTTTGTTGTGAGTAAGAAAGAGTGATTTAAATGACACCACCATACCATAATACCATCCCTATGATTTTATGCCATTAAACACCTTTCTAGTTCTTTCTTTCTGTCTCTCTCATATTTGATATTTCACCATTTTTCTTCAAGATTTTCTCATTTTCAGATTCTAGGAGTCCAAAATATTGCTAAACACTTTATATGAAACCATGAAATCTGATGAGAATAATAGTATCATGTTTGTAGCTCATGAACATGATGACTCAAGTTCATCACCAAGTGGAGAAGCTGTTATCCCTATTCACAAGGTTGGTGTTCATCTTATTTCTTCTTATTGATCACTTCTTGATGATGGTCTATTTTTATTTTTTTTGTTTGTTCAAATGCATGAATGATGTCTAGTTATGTGAAATAACTTATGGGTGTCTCACTGTCTCTTAATATGAACATTTATTGCTATAGTTATGATCTATTAAGTTTTTAGCATGTGAGTATATCTTTGGTATGAATTGATATACAGTTTTTACACACATTATTTCCAATGCAATTTGCACAAAAAATTGTTTTTGAAAACAAAGAAATAAAGCTTTTTGCAGTGTTTTTATTTCTAATTATAGATTGGAATTTTTTTAAGCTTGTAATCTTGTCATATGCTCTATATAGTCATTTTCTTATTTTTCAAGAAGACATTGATGCTAATCTGCTTAGAAGTTTGGCTATTTTTGGATGAAGATCAATTTTTAGTTTTAATGGCATGTAATTTGAGCTTGTTGCCTTTATTAAGTCATGTCACTTTTGCAGATTTATTATAGAGGATTTTCTTCAGGAGCAACAAATTAGTGCTTTTTTAAAAGTTGTTTTGGACCAAAAACACTTTCTCATCCATGCTAGCAAATTCTCTTGTTTTTTAATTTTTCAAATTGATTTTTAAAACCTTTATAACCAATTTTCATCATTCCATTTCAAACTTGTGTTTCAAGATAATATTCCTCATTATAGTTGCTTTATTTCAACAACGCACATGTTTGTTGCCGTTTGCTTGTGACATATACCAAACAAGCACATGATTTGACAACTTGTGATTTCCGTTTTGAGGACGGTGAAATCCTTACTTTACTTGGTCAGAAGCGTTGCAACAAACCGAAATGTAATTAGTTTTCTTTTTCGTAGTTAACAATTTGTTATACTTGTATTAGAATATGGCTTTTAATTTTTAATTTTGGTGAAAGACTCCTGATATGAGGGAATAAAATGATGTACAAAAGGCTAATCCTTGTTTACAGGCAGAAAGTGATGTAACTTTTAATTAGCTTTATATTAACTTTTAATCGCACTTATCGATCCTCATGATTATACCATTAAGGGACTGTTCTTGACTATTAGTCACTAGATTAGTGGCATACTTTATGCAACTTAATAGGAGAAAAAGGCGATACAAGCTTTCAAATTGACACTCCTGTCGTTGTGATATGCTTGATATAGCCCGCGCTAGTGCATTCTGATATGGATTTGCATTTTATTCATTAATTAAATCTTCAAAAAGAACCAAAAGCTCTTGCCTTTTTTACAATTCAAACTAATTTTACATGTGGGTATTTCTTATAAGTTTCAAAAGGTGATAACTTTCTTGTCGTTAGCTTTAATAGTTTCAAAATTTTTTTGTTAAATATTAATCTGGCCTCCTTGAATTGTGACAGAACAATATATGGATAGTTAGTGTCCGTTCCCATGACTAGTCTTGATCGATTTCAGGTTGAAGAAGAGATTATGGAAACGCCAAACGGGAAAAACTGGAAGAAACAAAATCTGTTTTTGGAGATACCATCAAGAACATTACATTCACAACCATCTTCATCTCAAGAATCTGTTCAAATTAAGATTGCCACAACACCGACTCCAACTCCTAAAAAAGTAAACTTTAATCTGACACAGAGTCCCTCAGAAATTAAAGCAAATGCATCTTCTGCTAATCACTCATCAAAAACCAAGTCTTCAAAGAAAAGTCTACTACCAAAACTGAACTTTATGAGCAGGAATACCATCCCAGATGCAGAAAAAACGGATAATAATGTAGTTCCACCAACCCAGTCTTCTGTCACAAATGAAAAGCATTCAATCCCGAGATCATGGTCACTTACTAAAATCTTTACTCCTCAAAGGACATCGTCTTTACCCGCTACCCCCTCAGATCAAGATTTAATATTAGCTAGTTCGGGTGGTTCACTTAATTTGGAGGTACAATGTGCTATTTAGTAATTCTGAATTTTAATCCTTGCAGAAAGTACCAATCTTTTTCGTGTGGTTTATTTGTAGACTAAAGAACAGGTTCATATAGCTCGATCACGTTCAGTCCCAGTCCTTAATGAAGATATAAGTATCAAGAGAATGGATTCTTTTTTCCGCGTCATTCCTTCAACTCCACGAGTGAAAGATTCTGATACCGTTTCACCAGTCCCTTCACCAGCTCCTGAAACAGGTAATTAATTCTATCTGTCCTAAATAAAGCTTGAATCTTTAAGCTATTTTTACATATATGTGATAAAAGATTTGTTTTATTAGATAATGAAGAAGGGAGCGGTGAAGATATACCCGAAGAAGAAGCTGTTTGTAGAATATGTTTAGTTGAATTATGTGAAGGCGGTGAAACCTTGAAAATGGAATGCAGTTGCAAAGGCGAACTAGCATTGGCTCATAAAGATTGTGCTGTGAAATGGTTTAGCATAAAAGGTAACAAGACTTGTGACGTGTGCCATCAAGACGTCCAGAACCTACCTGTCACACTTTTGAGGATACAGAGTACTGTTAGAAACCGAAATGCTGGTGCCAGTAGATCAAACCCCATGGAAGTAAATGGATACGGGTAAGTTTATTACATCCTACCCATTTGCGCTTATTTTCTTAATCAGCATCTAAAATCATTTCCATTGGGCAGTGACGTGTATAGGGTGTGGCAAGAAGTGCCAATTCTTGTTATCGTCAGCATGTTGGCGTACTTCTGTTTCATCGAGCAGCTTCTGGTGAGATTCACAATGATATCATCTACTTGAATAAATTTTGTGAGACATAGAATGTTGACAAAACCATACTTCGTATGCAGGTTGGGAACATGGGTACGAGTGCAATTGCGCTATCTCTTCCATTTTCGTGCGTTTTAGGTCTTCTTTCATCTATGACCTCATCAACTATGGGTAAGCAAAGTCAATTATTGTTTTCACACTTCATCTTTTCCATTCAAGTATAATGTTTGATTCAAGGATTTTGATTTGTTTACAGTTAGAAGAAGATTTGTATGGTTATACGCTTCAGTTCAGTTTGCTTTTGTTGTAATTTTCGCTCATATTTTCTACTCGGTGGTAAGTATTCCATAAACCGTATCCCGATTCTTTCACACTTGCAGCGTGTATTATATTTCAAATGATGTTTCAGGTTCATGTTCAGCCAGTATTGTCTATTCTACTTGCAACATTTGCGGGCTGTGGAGTTGCAATGAGTGGCAGCTCGATTATAGTAGAGATTCTAAGATTAAAAAGACGGTGGTGGCATGAAACATCAGATCAGGATTTAAATTCACAGATTGTATTACGTCCTGAACCAAGACGCAACCAAACTGCATCATCATCTAATGTAGTTCCTCCACATGATATTGAAAGTGGGAATGCATAAGCTTAATTAAGTTTGGTATTTATTTTTACCTAGTCGTGTTCTTGCAGTTTTAATCGAGATAAAGAGTGTTGTAGTGCCAAAATTTAGAGATTTTGTATATTAAAGAACAATATCGGAAAGCATCATGAAGTTTTAATTTATTGATGCGTTTTGTTAGTTCATCTATGCTTTTCTAGCTTCTGATTTAACTATACTTGCACTTACATTGATATCATGTTTAAAATACACACGTATGAAGAATGATATTTGAGCCTTAACGAACATAAACAAGCTCTTTACAGGGAAAGAAAGTGAGCAAAATGAAATACTTAACTAACTTTATTTTCGTAGGGAGAACTCCATCCGAAATAAACTTCAAAATGTCATATTTTCCCAATTTATGATATTGAACGTTAAATGACTTCAATTTATGATATTGAACGTTAAATGACTTCAAAATGTCATATTTTCCGAAATAAACACAAATGAGCCTGGTTCTTTGTACATTTGGACTGTCATTTTTATGCTCACTCTCAAACTCTTTAAAAGACTCGAAGATATTACGGTATAACTAGTGGCGGATCCACGACCAAGTTTCATCAGGTTAATTTTGTGAAAACTAATTGTAACCCAAAAATAAGGACCAGGTTCTTTTTAGAAAAATCTGTATAATTGACTTGACTTTATATTACGTAAGAAAAATCCATGAGATCCCTGTGCACTCCGAAAACCCTCCTCGATCCGCCCATGTGTATAGCAATCAAATTGCACCATTAAAGTTTGGCCATATTGCATTTCTAGTTTATGAACACGTTTGTTATAGTAAGTTGAAAACATTGATACCCTTTTGGGCAGTTCAAGGATAAAAGATTGGCTATTAAAAATACAAACGAGCTATAATTATGGAAATGGGCAATTCCATATTTACCCAACTTAAACATGATAATGACATATTTACCCAAAACATGTTTTAAATGCTATGACATTTTCATGTTTAGATTGGGTAAATATGGAATTATCCCTTATGGAAAATTGAATTTAGGGAGAGAAACTCAATCTTATTAAGTGTGTGACGTGATTACTAAGTATTTAAGACTAAGGATCAAATGAGAAGAATCTATAAAATAAGAAGGATGAGAAATAAATATAACTACACATTAGAGATGCATCAATTTGAATTAGATGCATCCCTAATCTTTTAGATGGATTATAATATATTTTCTAGCAAAAAATTAGATGCATATACATATATTAGATGCATTTCATCAAGTTAGACGAATCCTATGTATTTTTCGTCCTCTGCGGGTCAAATCTGTTGCTAGTACTAATTTGCATCGTTTTCACTTCAAAATCACTTTTGAAACTAATTGTGATGCATCTAAATGAATAGAGATGCATCTAATTCAAGTCGATGCATCTCAAATATGCGATTATAGTTATTTCTCATTATTCTCATTTTAAGTTTTCTTCTCACTAGATCATTACCCAAGTATTTAAAGGGAAAGATTTGGCGTCTAACTAACTTGTAATAGAAATACAAAAAGTTATGATTCTAACCCTCAACTATTTACAACTTGTCAAATGAAAATAAAATTATAGACTTCTACATTCCTATCCTTCTTCAAGTTGGAGGCTCTGCAAGACTCAACTTGTTGACAAGGAAAGAATGTTGAACTCTGCCCAAAGCCTTTGTCATAACATCTGCAATTTGGGAGTGGGTAGAAATGTATGTTGTTTGAAGGAAACCATTTTGAACTTTGTCCCTTGTAAAATGACAGTCTATATCCAAGTGTTTTGTTCTATCATGATAACATGGATTAGCAGCAATTTGTTGAGCTGATTTGTTATCACAGAAAAGGGTAACAGGACCTTGAACTAGAATATGCAGATCTTTTAATAAGTAACTCAGCCATAGCAGCTCACATGTTGTGCCAGCCATACTCTTATATTTTACTTCAGTTGAGGACCTGGAAACAGTTGCTTGCTTCTTTGTTTTCCAGGATACCAAGGAATGACCCATGAAAATGCAATAACCAGTAAGAGACCTTCTAGTCATGAGACATGAAGCCCAATCAGCATATGAGAAACCAGTTAGTTTAAGATGTGACTGGAAAGGATAAAATAGTCCTTTAGACATTGTCCCTTTTAAGTACTTAAGTAGGTGTAAAGCAGTCTGCATATGTACATCTTTGGGAGTACACACAAATTGGCTTAAATGTTGAACTTCATATGAAATGTCTGATCTGGTCATGGTTAAGTACAAGAATCTTTCAACCAACCTTCTGTATGAGCCTGGATCCTTCAAATGAGTGCCTTTATTTAATGACAACTTTAATTGAGTTGGAAGTGAAAATTCCTTTGGTTTTGCAGCTATCAAACCAACATCAGTTAAAAGATCCAGTATGTACTTTCTTTGATTCAAATAAGTGCCAGCATTGGTTCTGCATAATTCAATTCTCAAAAAGTATTTTGCCAAACCAAGGTCCTTGATGGTAAACTGTTGATCAAGAGCATGCTTAAGAAACTTTATTTCATCAAGACAATTACCAGTGATCAACACATCATCAACATAAACCAATGCAGCATTAAATTGATCATTTCTATTCTTGACAAACAAAGAATAGTCATGCTTAGACTGCACATATACCAAACAGATCAAAAACTTAATCAATTCATGTTTCCATTGCCTAGAAGCTTGTTTGAGACTATAAAGAGACTTCTTTAATTTGTAGACTTGATTAGGACCAGCCTTTTTATACCCTTCAGGTGGGACCATGTAAATCTCCTCATCAATGTAGCCATGAAGAAAAGCATTATTCATGTCTAAATGATGCAAATCCCACTCTTTTGCAGATGCCAAAGCTATCAATAGTCTAACAGTTGCCAATTTTGCCATTGGAGAAAAGGTATGCTTATAATCTTGGCCTTTTTTCTGATCGAAACCTCTGATCACCAATCTAGCTTGTAGTCTCTCCACAGTTCCATCGGGGTGATATTTAGTCTTAAACATCCATTTTGAAGTTATTGCTTTGTGACCTTTGGGTAAAGTAGTAAGCTCTCAAGTCCCATTAGTTTCCAAGGCTGCAATTTCCTTATCCATGGACTCTACCCATCCTTGATCATTCACTGCTTTCTTATAGCTAGTTGGTTCAGTGTGAGCAAAAACATTGGCTAAAAAGGCTATGAAAGAAGGTAACACATCATTGAAATCTTCTTTGCCAAACAAAGGGTATTGAGGTTGTGCAGAACAAAAAACTATTGAACTATTTGCAGACTTGGGAGTTACAAAATCTTTCAACCAAGTAGGCCTTGAAGAGGCTCTTGAAGACTTTCTTGATGGCAATTTGGATTAGTATTCTGAGGAGGTGGTGGAACATTCACAGACTGCACATTTTGTTTTGGCTCAGAAGTAGTATTAGCATTAGAATTTTTAGGTACATTTATAGGAATAAGGGTGTTTGGAATTGGTTGAACAATATTTGTAGGTATGACCAAATGATCTTCTTCACATGTAGACTCACCAAACACAAGAAAAGAATCCTTTTGGGGTACTGATATAGGGACACTGGGTTCCTTAAAAGGAAATACCTTTTCTTCAAAAATTACATATCTGCTAAGAAAAACCTCTTTTGTCTCCAAATTGTACAACTTGTACCCTTTTTTATTAAAAGGATACTCTATTAAAATTCACTTGATCCCTCTGTTTTCAAACTTATCCTTATGTGGTTTAGTCAAAGAATAACACAAACACCCTATCACTCTAAGGTGTTCAAAAGTGTGCATTTTACCATACAGGACTTCAAAAGGTGATTTCCAAACCAACTTTTGCATAGGCATTTTATTGATCAGATAAGTTGTAGTAAGAATACATTCACCCCAAAACCTTATTGGCAAATTGGCATGAGATCTAATAGACCTAGCAGTTTCAAATAGATGCTTGTGCTTACTACACCATTTTGCTGAAGTGTATAAGCTATAGACATTTGATGAATAATGCCCTTAGACTGAAAAAGAGCTAAACAACTTTTGTTGACTATCTCTGTGCCATTATCTGATCTAAAATACTTAGGTCTGCCCTTAAAATGAGTATCAGCATAAGTGAAAAATGTAGCCAATAATTATGGTATCTGATCTTTACTCTGAATCAAATAAGTTCATGTTGCTCTACTCTTGTCATCCACAATGATAAAGAAATAATAAGCCCCATTTAGGGCTGGATGTTTATAGGGACCTCACAAATCCACATGTAATAAGGCAAAAGGAACTGTTTCAATAAAAAAGTTGTTTAGAAAAGAAGTCTATGATGCTTAGACAACATACAACTTTCACAGTGAAAATCATAAACATCAAAAGGCTTACAATTAAGAATATGAACTAGCTTGGATACAGAAGTGTGTCCAAGTCTAACATGAAAAGTGTGAACATCTACATTTGACTTTACACTAGCAACATTACTATAAGCAGTTTTATTCAAACTAATGAAAGGAACTAAATGTTTGTGTGACTCGTAGAACTCAACAATACTAGCAAAGAAGGAAGTTGGGTCAGAGACAGGTTTGCAAATGTAAAAGCACCTTGAACCCTTTCCAACTGCAACAATTTCATTAGTTGTAAGGTCCTGAAACATGAATGCAGTTGGGAAGAATTAAGTTATCAAATTTTTGGTTTGAATTAACTTACCAGCTGATAGCAAGTTTAATTGGAATTCAGGCACATAGAAGACATCAGTGAGAATTAAGGAAGGTCTTAAAGCTACTTTCCCAATAATAGTCACCTTAAGTGATCTACCATCAGGAAAATAAACCATGATAGGAGTGGTTAAATACTTGACTGTTATGAAAAGACTAAAATTAGGAGTCATGTTGTCAGAAGCCTTGTGTCAGTGATCTAGTCAGGTGTAATATTCATCTGTGGATGACATAATAAAACAATAGAGACTGTGAAGCATGACATTATACCTGCATGAGCAGATAAACTAGCATAATTTCTCACAGAACCTCCATTATCCTCCATATGTGCTTTTCCTTTGAATATCCTCATCATCTCATGGCACACAGCTTCAACAAGCTTCTGATTCACATTGCCCTGACCTAGTCCAATCTCATTTTCACTTACCATGTCAAAAGGTGTCTCACCAGTAACCATTTATTCCAAACCTGAATTAACGTGAGCGCACCTTTCTTTGCATTCTTACCTTTATACCAATCAGGATACCCAATTCTTTCAAAAAACTGTTCAAACACATGTCCTTCTTGACTACAATGAGTACACATTTTCCTCTGACCACTTCTAATATTTCTAGTCTTTCTGGTATCCCTTCTTACATTACTATTATGCATATTATTGTTAGTATTTGCAAAAAATGGTGTTGGATCAGAAACATGACTAGTAACTTGTTTTTGTTTCTCAATTTGCTGCACAATGTGATAGGCTTTGTTCACATTAGGAAGTAGATACATAGACAAAATCTAACTTTTAACAGACTTATATTCATCATTCAACTTCATCAAAAATTGAATCAAGTTTAAATAGCTATCCCTTTCAAGAAACTTATCAAAGATAGCACAATTCACTCATTTTACAACAGTTGCAAACAGGCAATCCATTCATGTTAGGAATTAGAAATTCCAGGTATTAAAGAGTCGGTCACCTCAAGTATATGTAATCGTTAGAAAGCTCGTAGTCGTAGTTATTCTAAGTTAAGTAGTATTTAGTTAAGTAACACCGTGGAGGACGGACGGGTCTTTACCCACTGTATGCCTGATCCACAGCCCGATGTGTGGCGATTTATGTAAGACTATAAATACTCTCTACCTTCCAAGGTAGAGAGTTGGAGCTCATAATAATATCTTTCACTTTCTCTCACTAAGTTCCCTAAACCTCTAACTTTCTCTCTCTAGAATTCCATCTATACGCCACTTTGTGTTATGGGTTGATGTGTATGTGAAAACTAATACTCAACAATTGGTATCAAGAGCCATGGTTAGATCATATCTTGCACATCTTTGGATTTCTAGTGGTTTTTAGGTGGTTTTTGAGTTTGAAAAAGTTTAGTGGTTTTTGCATCATTTGGTTGATTTCTCGGGTTAAAGTTTGGATTTTGTTAGTACTTTTATGTTTAGAATCATCACAAGTGTGTAGGTTTTCATTTGGTAAGCTTAAATCATCTTGGTTGGGTTGTTTTTGGATTGAAAAGTGATGTTTATGTGGTTTTTTCATGCTAGCGACTTAACTCACGGATTAGTTTCTTCGTAGCGACTTGCTTTACAAATTTGTAGCGAGTTACAGTTTTAAACCTAGCGACTTAGATCTAGCGATTTACAGTACAAGTAGTGGACTCTCCACTACGGGTAGCGACTTGGTGATAGCGACTTGGTCTGTAGCGAGTTGCTCTTTAGCGACTTGTATCTTTAGCGACTTGTGTAGCGAATTGCTGCCAAAATTTTGCTAGCGACTTGAGGCTTAGCGAGTTACTACTTAGCGACTTGCATTTGTCTAGCGACTTGGGACTCTAGCGACTTAGTGCATTATCTTCTAGCGACTTAGTGCAGTATCTTCTAGCGACTTGAGTGATTGTTTACGGTTTTCTCTTGATTTAGTAAAATCCCGTGAAAGAATCTATTTCCCGGTTTAATCATAGAGTTATAAAATCCCGTATAATCTGTTAACATGTCTACCAACGTTCCTACTATCATCTCCACTGTTGCCGAGGATGTTCAAGCAGCTGGCTCAGATACTCGTCCACCCATGCTTGACAGAACTGACTAGGATTCTTGGGCTCAACGAATCAGATTGTATTGCCTTGGAAAGGAAAATGGTGTCAACATTCTAAAATCCATTGATGAAGGACCATATCGAGTTGAGACGACTAGAGACATACTTGATACTAATGAAGATGGTACTCCTGTTTACGGAATGGACAGACCTAAAATGTATGATGAGCTTGATGATAAGGATAAAAAGAGATTCGATGCAGATATCAGGGCTTCAAACATTGTTCTTCAAGGTCTTCCTAAAGACATCTACAAGCTGATCAATCATAACACTGATGCAAAGGCAGTTTGGGATAATGTTAAGATGCTTCTCTCAGGTTCAGAATTAACTATGGAAGACAGAGAATCCCAACTCTATGACGAATTTGAGCACTTCAAGATGAAACCAGATGAGAATGTCTATGAGTACTATGTGAGATTTCATAAGTTAGTGAATGACATGAGGAACATCAGAATGACTATGCCTAACATTCAGCTGAACTCAAAATTTGTGAACAACATGAATCCCGAATGGCACAAGTTTGTCACCGCTGTGAAGCTCACTAAAGGATTGAAGAATACAAACTATGAGCAACTCTATGCCTTCCTCCTTCAGAATGAGAGACATGCTATGTTTGAAAAATTGATTCTCAATCAGTTCAAAACCAACCAGGGAGAGACAAGCTCGTCTAATGACTCAACAGCTTTCTACTCAAACATCGGAATCACAACCAAAGCATCACAAGTCATACCCTTGGGTAATGGTAATCACAAACTCATTCCTGATCCTATGTTCAAACAAGCTGACGCTGATGCACACGTGGGTAACTTCATCAATCAACTAGCTCTTCTTATTAGTCAAAACATGAATTCTCTCCCACAAACCAACAACAACCTCATAACAGCATCTAACCCACACAATCAAGCCACTGTTAAAGATGGAAGGATCGTGGTGCAACCAGTTCAGGAAAGACAGTATGATCAGGGAAGAGGTGGAGCTGGGAGAGGTTATGTTGGCAACCAGAATCGAGGAAGGAATGGTAACCAAGGTCAAGCTAAGCCAATCAAATGTTATAACTGTGGTGGTGAGGGACACATTGCAAGGAACTGCACATCTCCAAAGCGTCCACAGAATGCGGATTACTTCAGAGATAAGATGCTGCTGGCACAAGCTCAGGACAATGGTGCTGCTTTGGATGAAGAGGAATTACTGTTTCTTGCTGAGGGCAATGCCAAGACCTATGATGCAGATGTGGATGAGCAGCCTATTCAGGAGATAGGTCACAATCATAAGAATGCCTTTCAAGTCGCTGACTGTGATGCATACGACTCTGATGTGGATGATGGACCTACGGCACACACAATTTTTATGGCTAGCATTTCTCCAATGGTTTCTCCCAAGGTCTCTTCTTCACCATTAGCTGGCCCATCCCATGACAAGCTCATCTCAGAGGTATTAAAACTATACGATGATGTTGATGTGCAACAGATGCATGACAAAGTACAATCAACTGAAACTATTGAATCAAATATTGAAAATATGGGTAATATCAATATTGTCCCATATGATCAATATGTGAAACAAAGTGAAAGTGAAGTTGTACCAAGTGATGCATCTTCTGCAGTCAACAATGACTATGTTTTTGATGAATACACTGCATGTGCCCCTGATGATTCTGTAATTTCTGAACTAAATGCCTATAAAGAACGTGTTGCTATTTATGAACAACGTGCTAAATTTGAGTTGACCACTCGTGAGCAGGAAATGGATGAGCAAGTGAGTACAGTAATTAGAAAAAGTAAGTTTAGAGAAGAAGTATTGAAACAAGAATTAAATTCCTTGCAAGAAAAACTTTCTAAAACAGCTAAGCAAAAACAAGAACTTCAAGAAAATGTGAAAATGCTTAAGCAAGAATTTAATGCAAAGGAATCAAAACTCTTGAGAGATTTTTCTAATCTGAAAACTTTGAAAAACAAACTTGAAAACAAGTTGTACATACAAGGAAACACCATTCAGACTGCTCACATGGTCACTAAACATCGAGTCTTAAGCGATAAGCATAGCATTCCCCTTGTTGAGGAACCAAATCCAGAGGTAATTAAAAAGGCTAGAAATGCTCATAAGGTGCTTTATGATGGTAATGAAATCCTTAAGCCTAGACAGAAACCTAGTTGTGTTGAGTGCACTGAGGAAGATAAGAAATCAAATGAAATCACTTGGGAAAAGATGAATAAGAAACAAAATGATCCTAAATGCAAAGAGAAAAAAATAATTATCACTCCTCATGACTACAAGAAGGAAAACTGGATTTCCTTGAACAAGTTTAAGCCTCAGACATTGCTGACTCCCGAGCAAGTCTTCTGGAAAAAGGATTTAGATAAGCAGAAAGCGGAAAATATTGTTGAAACAAACCCTCCCCTTTGGAAAATGCCTAGAGCGACTGTGTATCCTCCTAATACACCAATGCATCTTGTACCAAGAACAATTGCCACTAAAAGCAAGACATTAATTAGCCAATACGTTATATTTCAACTATTTGTTGATTTTGAGAAAACTTGCAAGAAAAGGATCACACCCACTGGTATAACTGAAGGAGAAAGGGGTTTTGAACAAATGAAAGAATGTTATTTAACTGAGGTCATGCCCTTCTTTAAACTTCTAAAAGATCACTTTGAGAGTCTTAAAAAGGGGATAGAAACTGATATTAAGGGAATGGAAAAGGAATTTGATGCAATGGTTGTTGAAGTTAGTGACTATGAGCGTGCACTGAAATATAATGAGATTGAGAGAAAGAACTTGCATACATTAAATGAGAATCTTATTACTGAATGTGTTGCTCAAGATGTGTTTTTCACTGCTTCAAATTGCTCTATTAATGCTTCCAAATTTCATGAACTATCTGTGGCCCTGAAAGTCTCCCATGATCGTGTCATTGAGCTTGAAAAAACTAATTCTAAACTAAACGAGAAAATTGAACTGGATGATCACGACAATTTCGTTAAACATTTTTCTAAACTAGAAGTTGAGCATTTTAATTTACAACTAAAATATCAACATCTCAAAGAAAATGTCAAAACTTCAAATGTCAAGACATCTTCAGATGCTCCAGAGTTTGATGCAGTTTTTCAAATTAACAAACGTGATGAACAGATTCAAGCTCAGTGCAACACGATCAGAAAGTTGAAAGCCCAAATCTCTCAATTAAAGGGTCAAACGAACAATATGACAGGCTCCCAAATGCCTCCTCCTTTAGATTCTCAGAATTATCAAACATTTCATCTTCAAAACTTAGTAAATGCTTTACAAAAGGAAAACGAAAGTTTTCTAGAAGAAAATGAAAAGGTTAAACGTCATTTCAATGAGTTATTTGAATCAATTAAGGTCACTCGTAACAAGAATAACGAACAAATAGCTTCATTGCAAAAGGAAATTGAGAATCTGAAGAGTCAGGTAAAAGGGAAAATGCCAATGACCAATGGGGAGAATGGTGTATCAAAGGTTCAATCTTGTAATAAATATGCTTTGTCTGTAACATATGTCCCTCCTCATCTAAGGAACAACAAACTAGCTATTCAAACATACTTCTCATCTCTTAAGGATTGCTTAGAATGCCTGCGTGAGATTGTTGAAGAGGATAAGCTAGAGAAACCTCATGATAATGCAATTGGACATGCATGCTTATATGCCAAACGATCTCAAGAAATCTTAGAATGCTTGATCACAATATGCCCAAAGACATTAGGTGAGAGAATTAACCCCTTGATTCCATGTTCGATGCCTAATGCCAAGTATGATATGCACTCGATTCCCAATGTTTTGAATGTGAACCGTAGTGTGCCTTTGAGTAGTTCAGATTATAGATCTGTCAATGCTAAGAAAGAGAACTCAAGTGTGCCTTCTAGGAGTACAAATCTCAGTACCTCTAGTTTTAAGAATGTGAACCATAGTGCACCTGCATGTAGTTCAGATCCCAGCACATCTAAACAGGTGATGCAAAGAGTAGTTAAACCAACTAATGTTCCCATTCCCTCTACAGGAGTAATCAGTGACATTAAAAGGAGAAGGTCAAAGTCTCAAGACAATACAAGGAATAATAGGACCTCTCAAGCTAAGAATGTGCACTGGAAGAGAGTAGAAGAACAATCTATGAACTTTAAGCTTGAATTGAATAAAACGAATCGTGTTGATTCTAGTATTAGCCATAGGCGTACTGTAATTAATTCGAATTCCGATACTATTTGCAAACCTTGTACTAATGTCTGCTTGAATTCTGTTTCTAATCATGAATGTGGTGTTAATGTTCCGCTTAATGATGTTAATTATCCAGTTAATATTGTTAATGCAAAAATTCATGCTAAAAAGGCTAAAAGGCATAAACGAAAGAAAGTTAGAAAACAGTGGAAACCCACAGGAAGAACATTCAGTAAGATAGGCTTTTATTGGGTACCTGTTGGTCATAAGACTAATCAGATAATGCCCACTAGTAAATGGATGCCTACTGGTAGAACTATTCCCTTAAGAAGTGATCACACTGTGTACAGGGCTAATGCTGACACTAGTACTGTATCTATTCACAATGATTCCATTGCCTCACTTTCTGATATGAATGCTTCTATTTCTGATGTGGGTGTTCCAAACATTGTTACTAACCAAATGGAACCCATTCTTGCATGGGGATCCCAATTATCCAGTTATCCATTCTTGTCTGTGTTCAATTGCAGATCGTTCAAATCGTTCTGTGGTACCTGGACTCAGGCTGTTCCAAGCATATGACTGGAGACCGGTCGCGGCTCATGAACTTCGTGAGCAAATTCATCGGGACTGTTAGATTTGGTAATGATCATTTCGGTGCTATTATGGGTTATGGAGATTATGTTGTTGGTGATAGTGTCATCTCTAGAGTTTACTATGTGGAAGGTTTGGGTCATAATCTGTTCTCTGTTGGTCAATTCTGTGATTCTGATCTCGAAGTAGCCTTCAGAAAACATACCTGCTTTGTTAGAGATCTTAATGGTAAGGAACTGTTAAAAGGAACTCGTGTCTCAAATCTCTACACCATCTCTATCGATGATATGATGAGGGCTTCTCCAATCTGCTTGTTATCAAAGGCTTCAAAAACAAAGTCATGGTTATGGCATCGTCGTCTCAATCACTTGAACTTCGGCACCATCAACGATCTTTCCAGAAAGGACTTAGTTGTAGGTTTACCTAGACTAAAGTATGAAAAGGATCATCTTTGTTCAGCATGTCAATTGGGAAAAAGCAAGAAGTATGCCCATAAACCCAAACCTACTAACTCAATTACAGAAGTTCTCCATACCCTTCATATGGATTTGTGTGGACCAATGAGAGTGCATAACATCTTTGGTAAGAAATATGTGTTGGTTGTGGTTAATGATTACTCTAGATTCACTTGGGTCAAGTTCTTAAGGACAAAGGATGAAACTCCTGATATCATCATCAAACTCATTAAACAGCTGCAGGTTCGACTTAACAAAATCGTCAGAATTATCCGAACAGACAATGGAACTGAGTTTGTTAACAAACAACTTAGTGACTTCTATGAAAGCATTGGAATCAGCCATCAAAGAAGCGTTCCTCGAACTCCTCAACAGAACGGTGTAGTTGAAAGACGAAATCGAACTCTTGTAGAAGCCGCTAGAACAATGCTGATTTACTCAAAGGTTCCAATGTTTCTCTGGGGTGAAGCTATTGCCACTGCATGCTACACACAAAATCGTTCTCTAATTCACACTGTTCATGGAAAAACTCCATATGAACTTGTCCACAACAGAAAACCTAATCTCTCTTTCCTTCGTGTGTTTGGTGCATTGTGTTATCCAACTAATGAGGGTCAAGACTTAGGCAAACTTAGGGCTAAAGCTGACATTGGAGTATTTGTAGGATATGCCTCAAACAAAAAGGGATACCGAATCTACAACAAAAGAACCCGAAATATCATGGAAACAATTCACGTTACGTTTGATGAGCTGACCGGTCAAATGGCTCCTGGACACTCCAGCTCAGGACCCGCACTTCAAAACAGTCCCATTGGCTCATCTCTTGTTCCAAACTCTTCTCAAGAAACTCCATATGTACCTCCATCTGAAGATGATTTAAAGAAATTGTTTGATCCTATGTTTGATGAACTGTATGATTCAATTACTAATGAGGTGTTGATCCCTACAACAGAGGATGCTCATATTCCTGTGAATGAAGTCAATCCCTCAGTCTCAATCTCTTTAAGTCAAGAAGCACCTGTTGCTGATCCTTCAGTCTCATCAACAAATCATCATTCTTCAAATGTACATCATGGAAATGTTTCTGGCATCAATGATGAAGTTAATCCCTTTGCTACTCCTGAAGATGCTCCATTTGAAAACATATTTGCTACTCCTGAATCATCATCAGAACCATCTTCTTCAGGAGACATCGACTCAGCTACCTCAGTTCCTCAACAACTGCCACATGAACACCTCAGAAAATGGACTCACGATCATCCATTAGACAACATCATTGGAAATCCCTCTCGTCCTGTATCAACCCGGAAACAACTTGCAACCGATGCCTTATGGTGTTTCTTCAACTCCGTACTATCTAAGATCGAACCAAAAGATGTTAAAACCGCCATGAATGAAGATAGCTGGTTCAATGCCATGCAAGATGAAATTCATGAGTTTGATCGACTTGATGTATGGGAGTTAGTACCTGCTCCAGACTGTGCTATGATTATTGCCCTTAAATGGATCTTCAAAGTGAAACTTGATGAGCATGGTGATGTGTTGAAGAACAAGGCTCGATTAGTTGCTAAAGGATATCGTCAAGAGGAGGGTATAGACTTTGAAGAATCTTTTGCTCCAGTTTCTCGAATCGAGGCAATCAGAATCTTTCTGGCTAATGCTGCTAGTAAGAACATGGTAGTATATCAGATGGATGTGAAAACGGCATTTCTGAACGGAGATCTTAAAGAAGTCGTCTACGTCAGCCAACCTGAAGGATTTGTGAATCAAGAGCTTCCTACTCACGTTTATCGTTTGAAGAAGGCTCTTTACGGTTTAAAGCAAGCTCCAAGGGCATGGTATGATACACTGTCAAAGTTTCTTCTATCAACCGGATTCATCAAAGGAGCAGTTGATCCTACATTGTTCACCAGGAAGTCAGGAAAACATTTAATTCATGTTCAAATTTATGTTGATGATATTATTTTTGCCTCGACTGACCCAATGGAATGTGATCGTTTTTCAAATGAAATGAGTTCAAAGTTTCAAATGTCAATGATGGGACAAATGTCATTTTTCTTGGGATTACAAATTTCACAAAGTCCCGGAGGCATTTTCATAAATCAATCTAAATATGCAACAGAGATTTTAAAGAAATTTGGATTTGATTCAAGTGACCCTGTTGACACCCCCATGATTGACCGAACCAAACTAGATGAGGACCTCTCAGGGATCATGATTGACCAAACAAAATATCGTAGTATGATTGGATCCCTGATGTACCTCACAGCTAGTAGACCAGACATCTTGTTCGCTGTTTGCATGTGTGCTAGATACCAGGCTAAGCCTACTAAAAAGCACCTTGAAGCGGTTAAACGGGTCTTTCGGTATCTTCAAGGAACCATCAATATGGGACTTTGGTACCCAAAAGACACCGGTATGTCACTAACAGCATATGCAGATGCAGATCATGCAGGGTGTCAAGATACTCATCGAAGTACGTCAGGAGGTGCTCAGTTTTTGGGTGATAAGCTTGTGAGCTGGTCTTCAAAGAAGCAAATGAGTACTTCTATTTCCTCTACAGAGGCTGAATACATAGCCATGTCATCTTGTTGTGCTCAAATCTTATGGATGAGATCTCAATTATCTGACTATGGCTTTGAATTCAACAAAATCCCTCTGTACTGTGATAATAAAAGTGCTATTGCTCTCTCATGCAACAACGTTCAACACTCAAGAGCAAAGCATATCGACATTCGACATCATTTCATCAGGGAACAAGTGGAAAAAGGTGTGGTGGAACTTTATTTTGTGAGGTCTGAATATCAGTTAGCAGACATATTCACCAAAGCTCTTCCAAGAGAACGTTTTGAGTTTATTCTTCCACGACTTGGTTTGAAAAGCCTTCAACCAGAAACTCTCAAACGTCTTCAGGAGGAAGACTAGGAGTAAAGGTCTATCTTCATCTATCTCTTGTAAATATTTATTTGAAAAACAAAATACAAAATTATAAAACCTTCAAAAATCAAATAGAAAAATATAAAACGTTCAAAATCCATAAAAATCTGAAAAATTCGAAAAATCTTCAAAAAAAAAAAAAAAAAAAAATTGTCATTTTGTCATGTCTTTCTCGGTTCGATAATATCTACGGTCTTTGTGCTGTCATTCAAAGAATGACACGGGACTTTAGATGTTGTTCGAATTCTTAAAAAAAAAAAAAAAAAAAAAAAAAAAAAAAAAAAAAATTGGGAGAAAGAGAAACAATGGTTTATTGTCATTTTCAGGCAATAACCCGGTTTTTATAAAGAAAGAACAGAGCCATGTTTTATCATGCTTTCAAAATTCCATGCTCTGATTCTATAAACATTTATCTACTGAAAACTAAATGCTTTGAAAAATAACTCGGTCTCTATTTTTGATAATCATCAGGACTTATTTGTCAAAATCTCTATCTCTCAATCAACAACCTATGTCATTGATTGAGGGGGAGAATGATTTCAATTAAATTAAAAAAAGTTATTTGGCATTAAATTGTTTTCAAAAGATGTACATGCATGTTTTATCAATGGAGTTTTTAAAGTCTTAAAATCCGATCCTTATCCGATCTTTATCAGTTAAAATGCTTTCATAATCAAGTCACAATTCTCCTTAAAAGCTTTCAAAATCAATTTAAATCTATAAGAGATCACAAATCTCAAATGATTTGATAATTGTGATCGGGGGAGAATGTGTGATTTAAATTGGATTTAAACTGATAATTCGGTAAATGATGTTATAAGGATGTACATGCTGTCCTTCCCACATGTGACAAACGATTTCAAATTTTCAATGCACATGTTGAGGGGGAGCATCTATCTTAAACCTTTGATTTGAAACGTGATCAGTTATCTCAATGTGCAAGTTCCCTCTAGTATGTGCAAAACTCTTTTCAAACCTCGATGCACATATTGAGGGGGAGCGAATTTATGGAAACCTCATCCTTCCCGGAAATGCTATATCTACTTGATTTGATGTGGGAAGTGATGTTGATATCTTTTAGAAAATGGTAATCAAAGAAGTTAATTCTTTCTCTTGCCTCCGTGTGCAAAACATTTTTCAAATACTTGATGCACATGTTAAGGGGGAGTTCTCGTTCTAAAAATATCAAAAACAATTCAGGTACAAAATACTTTGATAATATATCACAAGTATCTGAATTGATTTTCAAATGGTTTTCAATTGGTTCCAATGGCAGATGAACAATACCAAATAGACCGACCAACTTTACTTTATGTACGGTGATATAAGGATGATAAGGTTAGGTATGTGTTCCCATGATCCGCCAGAACCGGAGGGATCTACCCAGGGACAATCCACTAGTTAGTGTAGAAGTCCTTAGGTATGATGATAAAAGGAGAAAAATGAGATATGGGAAGAGTGCGGACTAAGACTGAGCTAGTACTGGAAAACCCAACAAGGTTCTAGCTATGAAGTCTCGGTAAGCACTGAAGGGGTTGAAGAATTAAAAAGAATTGAATGAGGAAAGGGTGAAAACAAATAGCCCTCCATTTATTCATCCTTAGGGCAGAAACCGGGTTCAATTCATATGCTACTGATGGTAACATCGGTATTGAAGACAAGACGTCATGGACCCAGTAACGCACTGCACTTCAACTTTCCAAACCACTCAAGTTCCTCTTAAAAGGACTTGTTTCATTATCACGGGGAACCGACATTATCTATCGACTTTCTCTTAGAGATGGTTGATATTGAAGAAGGAGACCCTCTCCCTAGTCTCCGGTACAGGATCCAAATATGCACAAATTGAGTCTAGAGCCACGAGATCATCAATAAATCTCATTAGGACACTTTCAATGAAGACTCTCTGTTTCACACAATGTGGAAAGAGAGATTATATCTTGAGTCCTACACATTATCCTTGTGGTATTGCCAGAACATCTGAGTGATGTGTTAACATATTCACAATGAAGATGGAAAGCCTTCTGGAGCCAACATCAAACAAGCTCCTGGTAGGTGGCATGTGAGATCTATTATATAGATCAACCATGTGACAACTGAACAGAAACAATGGGGCGATTCAATCTTTTGAATCAATCCTGGTTCAGGTTATGGATTGACGGATACCTTTGAAAAACCGGTCTTTGTGCTTAATAACTTTCTTCTTTAGCACATCGACCGTGTACTCATTTTTCAAACCAAAAGGTGTTTTTATGATTGATAATTGATCTTCAATAAAACATTCGTTGTATTGCAAAAACAATTTCTATTGAGCAATACTCGATTGTTTTTCAAATCTCTTTTCATCAATCAGTGAACTTAAAATTCGCTGGTTCACTCACTCCGTGTTATCTTCTTTGAGATGTTCCGGTTTGAGAACAGCTAGAGCAGCTACGAAACCCTGTCAAGGAAATTCTTCGGAATTATACCTGATCACAGGCAGTACATGTACTGATCAACGGGGAACCGTGGGCCGTGTACCTCAATTCAACGAAAGTGATCAAAGACACTTTCGTGCGATTTATTGCTAACTGTTGTATGCAGGTACGCCCGACGTTTGCAGCTGATCAGAATCAAGCGGTCAATCCATAGCCGCATGCTCACTTAACACATTCAACTCAAAAGAAATCATGATTAGTGCATCAATGACTCTGATATTTTTACTCCATGCTTCTGCTACGCTGCTGCCAATATCATGATTCAACAAAAGCTTCCGCTACTCTGATGAGAAGATATCATGATCCAGAATGTGAGCATGTCGGTCCTAAAGTCACAACATCACATAATACCAACACCACAATGGATGTCTTAGAGATTTTTGATTGCTGATGATCTCAAAAGCTGGTTCAAATTTACTATCACGTGGATCAGTAAAAGACCTCCACTTGAAGTAACCAAACATGCAATGTGAAGAATCAATGACTACGAGCTTAGGAACAAAGGACTACATCAAGAATGCAAGAACAATTTTTAATGTAATATCTATTTGTATTCAATGTAATTTTGGTACATGATTGAGGTGACCTCCCTTAGGGGGAGATTGTTAGGAATTAGAAATTCCAGGTATTAAGGAGTCGGTCACCTCAAGTATATGTAATTGTTAGAAAGCTCGTAGTCGTAGTTATTCTAAGTTAAGTAACACCGTGGAGGACGGACGGGTCTTTACCCACTGTATGCCTGATCCACAGCCCGATGTGTGGCGATTTATGTAAGACTATAAATACTCTCTACCTTCCAAGGTAGAGAGTTGGAGCTCATAATAATATCTTTCACTTTCTCTCACTAAGTTCCCTAAACCTCTAAATTTCTCTCTCTAGAATTCCATCTATACGCCACTTTGTGTTATGGGTTGATGTGTATGTGAAAACTAATACTCAACAATTCAAGTTTTGCAATTCATCCCATCATCTTTTCAACTTGTTAAAGAAAGCAACAATACTAAGATTACCTTGAGTGATCTCGCTTAATTCCCTTTCTAATTGATAGATCAATGGACCATTACTCTGCCCATACCTTTCAGCAATCTCTTTCCATAACTCATAAGCATATTGAGCATATAGAAAGGCCTCAGATAACTCAGTAACCATGGAGTTCAAGATCTAGTAGGTGACCATATAATCACAACGAATACACCTCTAAAAATTGACATCAGTAACTGCTTGTTTGGGACAAGAACCATCAATGAACCCTGTTTCAGTTTTGCACCTAAAGCCATTTTCACATTACGGCTACAACCAAGAAAATTGCCTCATTTGAATGGTGTATTAGTCAACACCATACCAGGATTATCTGAACTAGCAAGGTGTAAGGGATCATTGATTGAGTTTGTTGTGTTTTTGGCATTTGGATCAATTGTAACTGTTTCCACCATTGTTAAAGATCAATAACGGTTTTTGTAACATAAATGTAACATAACTTTAACGAACAAGAAATGGTGATGAATCAATGAACTGTAATCAAGAATCAGAACAATTGAAGTTAGATTGAGACAATAACTAATTGTATTCCACCATTGATGATCAAATCTAGGGGTTTGATTAGCTCCGATACCATATGGAAAACGGAATTTAGGGAGAGAAACTCAATTTTATTAAATGTGAAATGAGGTGATTACAAAGTATTTAAAGGGAAAGACTTGGCGCCTAACTAACTTGTAACAAAAATACAAGAAGCTACAATTCTAACTCTCGACTATTTACAACTTGTCAAATGGAAATAAAACTATATACTTCTACAATAAAAAATAAAAGACGTTTTCCTTATTCATGTTATTTTGGGAATGACAACTCTTTGACTTAGATGCAGGTGATTTAACCGGATATTCTCCCACGATATTTACATAGCGATATTTGAAGCTAATACTTCCTCATGCTTAGACGGTGGTCTCTGTTTCTCGAGTAAAGTGATTAGAATTCCAACACGCCGCGTTTTACTGGGAAGGATCGAACCATGAGAATGAAGCTATAGGGCTATCACCTTCTTTTCACATGTCTTCCAACCTTTTCACAGTTGCAGTTTGTATCGTGCTTGACTAAACTAATCTAATAAAAAGTTAAGAGGCTTGAAAGCTTATCTAATTATTAAAGAAAGGTTTGGAACCCTAATCACTATACCAACTCAATGATGACAATCGAACTTTTGAAATTCAAAACATTCATGTGATTTGGCTAAATTACAGTTGCGGTCCTTACAATTTCGAAAATGCACACGTAATTCATATGAAGAACATTTTTGTGCAATTATCATCCCTTATATGATTTGCACATATAATTTCAAAATCTTATCTCTTATCATGCCGCGCTAAGAAATGCGCAACAAAATCTCTCACAAATAGTGTGTTGCATTTTCGAAAGTGTAGATAACACGCCTTCTTGAAACAATTTTTGCAATGTACTCATTAACTTATAAAGGGTATGTTTGACGAAGATAGCGATAACAAGAATCAGTAGCAGTAGCAGTAAACAGTAGCACGAAGCAATAGCCGTTTGTTTTGATAAAACGTTTGGTAACATAGTTGTATAGTCATAATTTATAAGTAAAAACGTTAGTTGCTCGTAAATGCTACTAGAAGTAGCATTTTGATATGAAGGCATGGAGCGTTTAAGAAAAGTACTAATAATAGTTGCTTATTTTCAAAAAAAAAAAAAAAAAAACATTTTGGGTGTGTTTGGCGTAGAGCTTTTTGGAGCATTTATGAGCGGTGAGCAAATCATTGAGCGTTGTGATTTTTAATATTTGTTTGGCAAGTAGCAATTAGCTTTACCTATTTTTTCAGGATGCTCATTTTTCAATGCTCTATAATGTAGCATTTAGGAGTTATTTTACATATTATACTTACAAGTACAGCTACATTACCAAAATGACGATTAATCAATATCAAAATATAAGGAATGTTTGAGTTAATCAATATCAAAATGATGATTAATTATGGTAATTTTAGAGATGAATAAATGTTCATTAAATGCATTTTTTAATTTTAAAAAAAAAATGTCTTCATTAATTGCACTTAATTTTTTACCTAGTTGGTAGAGATTAGCAAAACTCTTATACTAAATAGAGTTAATTACGTAAATCGTCCTTGTGGTTTGGTAGAAATTACGGATCTTGTCCTCATGGTTTTTGTAGCGGATCTCGTCCCTGTGGTTTACAATTTTTACGGATCTTGTCCCCATGTCTGACCCGATCTCAAAAAAGGACCTCCCTTACAGTTACTCCCTAACGTGAGGGCTAACATTGTATTTTGGTTTTAACGATCGTTATACAAACCACAGGGACGATTTATGTAATTTACTCTTTAAAAAAAATAAAGTTGTTTCTTTTTAATTTTATTATTCAAAATTTTTTTAATTTTATTACGATTAAATTTTTTAATTAAAAAAAAAAAAAAAAAAAAAAAACTTTATTTTTAAATTTAATTTTAATTTTATTATAATAAATTAAAAAAAACTAATTTTAATTTTATTATAATAAATTAAAAAACTATTTTTAAGTTTTTTTAAATATTAAAAAAAATCAAAAAAATTAAAATAAAATTAAAAAAAAACAATTTTTTTTTTTTTAATTTTATTATAAAACGGATGAAGACATATAAAAAAACGTTTTTATACGGTTTTGTCCGTTTTATACGTTTCATTCGTTTTTATATGGTTTCGTTCGTTTTTGTATAAAAATGTATGAAAACAACGTACAAAAATGTTTGAAAACAACGTACAAAAATGTATGAAAACGTACAACAACGTTAATCTGTTTTATACGGTTTCGTTCGTTTTTTTACGTTTTCATCCGTTTTTGTATGAAAATGTATGAAAACAATGTGCAAAAATGTATGAAAACGGATGAAAACGTACAACAAGTTGTTGTACTTTTTCATCCGTTTTTATACGTTTTCATACATTTTTGTACGTTGTTTTCATACAAAAATGAACGAAACCGTATAAAAACGAATGAAACATATAAAACGGACGAAACCGTATAAAAACGTTTTTTTATACGCCTTGATCCGTTTTATAATAAAATTAAAAAAAGTTTTTTTTTTTTTTAATAAAATTAATTTTTTTAAAAGAAAAAACAGTTTTTTTTTAAAAAAATATTATAATAAAATTAAAATTAATTTTTTTAGTTTTATTATAATTTTTTTGATTTTTTTTAAAATTAAAAAAAAATAAAAATAGTTTTTTAATTTATTATAATAAAATTAATTTTTTTTTTTTTAATTTATTATAATAAAATTAAAATTAAATTTTAAAAAAAAGTTTTTTTTTTTATTAAAAAATTTAATCGTAGTAAAATTTAAAAAAAATTTGAATAATAAAATTAAAAAGAAATTTTTTTTTTTTAAAAAGTAAATAACATAAATCGTCCATGTGGTTTGTATAACGATCGTTAAAACCAAAATATAATGTTAGTCCTCACGTTAGGGAGTAACTGCAAAGGAGGTCCTTTTTTGAGATCGGGTCTGACATAGAACAAGATCCGTAAAAATTGTAAACCACAGGGACGAGACCCGCTAAAAAAAATATGAAGACAAAATCCGTAATTTCTACCAAACCACAAAACAATTTATGTAATTAACTCTACTAAATTTTAATAGCTTATTAACAGTTGCTTCAAAAGGCTTCTAAATATTTTTTAAACAAAACATACCGACTGCAAAAAAAATGCGAGTATTTGATTGGTTATCAAAACGTGCTCAAGCTCAACCACCTAATATAAATGCCAGCTCACGAACCGGCTTCCCTCATTTAAAATAAAAAAGATCTTAAATCCCGGTTAAATCTCCACTCAATTTTGTTCACATTCAATCCCTATATTAAAATCTCCCCCAAAATTCTCGAACCATCTTTTTCTTTTCAATCATTTTATTCCATTAAACCATATATTTATATAAATATATATCTTCACTCAAACCCTACTAGATCTCCAGATCTACAACAATGTCAATCATCACCAGCACCTTCATCTTCACACTCCTCTTCACTCTCTCATTCGCCGCCCACTCACCAGCGCCGGCGCCGCACCTCGGTTCCGACGACTCACCTTCACCACCGGCACCATCACCAGAAGCAGATCTAACTCCACCACCAGCAATTACTCCATCACCTGCAAAATCTCCATCACCGGCGGCAGAGGCTCCGTACGCGGTGACTCCGGCGCCGGAAGCGGCGGATTTTGATGCGGCGGAGAATGTGAAGAGCGAGGAGAGGAAGGAAGGTGGTGGTGGATCAGGTGGAATGAGTGGAGGAAAAAAGGCGGGAATTGTGGTTGGAGTAGTGGCGGCGGTGTGTGTGGTAGGGTTAGGGGGCGTTTTGTATAACAAGCGCCAGCAGAATATTCGCAGGGCCGAGTTTAGCTCGGCCGCGCGAACAGAGTTTCTTTAAATTTGCAGTTGATTATTGTTATAGTTATTGTTATCGTTACGGTGTTTATGATCGTTATTGTCGTGTTTTAGGTTTTTAGATCTAGATCTATACGGGTGGATGAGGATTTATTGGTTTTGTTACTACATTTATTATTATTATGATTATGTAAATTGGATCTGTTTGATTTGATTCTTTACTTACATTGTTACTTGTTAATTTTGCCTTTGGTTGTTAGAATGTTTATTGTTTTGAGTTCTTAGGGTATGTTTTGCTAATGTAGCGGTAGCAAAAAGCACTAGCAAAGCAATACGTGAGGTGTGTTTGGCGCAGAGGTTTATGAGCATTTAGGAGTGGTGAGCCTTATGATTTCTAATTCTCGTTTCGCAAACAGCAAGTAGTTTTATCTATTTTTAACGGAATGCTCCTTTTTCCAACGCTCTCTAGTACCATTTAGGAGCTGATTTACACATTATAATTACAACTCCAACTATGTTACCGAACATTTTTATAAAAATATACGTTGAACGTTTTCTATCAAAATATAGAGCTACTGCTCTGCTCACTGCTACTACTACTTTTGCCAAATACACCCGTAGTAGTATGAAGAGTAGCTGTTTGTTTTGAAAAAGCGGGTTACATAGCTATTTACTCATGATTAGTAAGTGGAAACGCTGGTTGCTCGTAAATGTTGCTAAAAGTAACGTTTTGATTTGGAGCGTTTAGGAAAAGTAAGAATGCTAGTTGTTTCTAAACAAGTAATATGTGCAAAACGCTAAACACTAGGTGCTAGATGATACAAAACGCTCATAATGCTTGCTACGAATCATACCCTTAATTAAAAGCTCCATTTGAGGCAACATGATGAATTTCATATCAGGCATTGGGTAACATTCAGTTGGTTTAAACAGGATTTTAAACTTTCTAAGTTATGACTTTAATTTCTGGTTGCATTGCAATAAGTTATTGGCATGCACCTAATTTGAATGCAGACATCAACTCTTTCACAACTACCATCATATTGTCACTTAGATTATACTCATACTACACCTGTTGACTCTAACATTGGTTTGGCAGAAATGGTTGTCATAAAACGTTTACCTAGATGATGATAATGTTGTTTTAACTTTCATTTTGCCATTCGGGATCTGCTATTTTCCCATCATACACTAACACCACAATGTTTTGTTGAGCATTCCTTAAACACTTCCTAATCAAAGTCGCACCCTAACGTCTATAGATGTCCACTGCAAGATTAGCTTTCACCTGGTCGTTATACATCAAACCACACAAAATGAATTGTATTTTGACTTCATTATACCACTTAACTACTTAGCTTCAAGTGTGCATTGTCAAAGTTAGTTACTTAGCTCTAAGCTCAAGGAAGATTTGCTAAATAGATATTTTTTACTGTTTAAAAGAAGTAAATAAATTGGTTTGCATTTGGTTGTCTTGCATCTTTTTATGGTGGTTTTGACCCTGCTATCACATGCCAGTGATAAATCATGCCATGGTTTTCTGTTGCCTGGTTCAACTTATGGATGGCTAGAACCATTAACCACCCTGTAACCATGTAATAATGCAGCATATAAACATGATACAAGTAAGCTTATATCCACTATGCTTATATTGTATTTTCCCTGGGTAAATCATGGCAGTCTTCGACCTTTTTTTCTTTTTTTTTTTGCTCTTTTTAACTAGGCAGGCTTGTATGTTATAAATCTGCAACATTGTATTGAAAATATGGGGTTTCAGTCTCACTTTTACAAATATCATGAACCTTAATGAGGTTAATAATTCCAGTGTCATGCTTTGTTTGGTAGATTTGCTATGGAAAAATCAGATTAAATGACCCAAGGTAATCTCACTAGCCTTTGTTCAGTGTCATTCTTATAGTAAGAAAGGTGCTAGATGGTTTGTAGCAATTTAAGAGTAAATACCATAACCTCAATAAATTTCAGAGCGAGAAAGTCAGAAAGGTTATAAATTGCAAAGTCTTTGCAATAAGAAAAGAAAAAAAAATAAAAAAAATAAAAAAAAAAAAAAAAAAACACCCGAAAGTTGGTAGAGCCGCAATGCAAAACATATGTAGTAGAAAATATACACAACATGTCATAAGCTAAAACTATCCTAATTTCGGAATCCAATACATTCAATATTTAAGCTCATTCAATATTTAAGCTCGACTCGTTTACTACACCCCTACACACTCCAAATGTTTGTGCTAGCAAAGTGCAAAACATAAAAATATCAAGCTGGCTGTCGTGGTCACCCCCTAAATGGTTTCACAAGCTAAAACTACCCTAATTCAGTAATTCATGGATCCAAAACTTACAGACATCAAGCAATACTCAGGCAGCAAAGTGCTAAACTGAGAACAAACTCACCAAAACTCGTGTTCAATTCGACTGCCTTGCCTAAGCATTAACACGACTTAATCACAATTCAAGGTCAAATAGAGATAACAGTATAACGACTTAAGCTAGATCAGGTCAAATTAAGCTCAAAACACAATAACATGGTAGAACTGGCGATTCTTAAACAAAATAATTTTGAAACTACAGTAAAACCTCTATAAATTAATACTCGATAAATTAATAACCTCGATAAAATTAATAATTTGTCCAGTCCCAACTTGGGACTAGTACAAATTTGGACCTCAATCGATAAAATAATAAGATAATAATTTTTTTGAAACCCCAATGTATATATATTAGTCCCAACGAAACTATAAATTAATAATTATTAAAAAATTCATATATATATATATATATATATAGGGAAGGGATCCAGTAAGAAGTAAAACTAAAATGAGAAGAATAAGAAGGATTTATAGCCACACATTTTAAATAAGAGGGAGAATTTTAAGGGGAGATGCATCTATTTTTGTAGATGCATCTGAAATGAGTGGTTGTGGTTTCTTCTTATCATTCTTATTTTAATTTATCTTCTTATTTGATCCTAACTCTATATATATATATATATATATATATATATATATATATATATATATATATATATATATATATATATATATATAGAGTCCCTTTATTTTCAGAACCTATCTTAACTGCGAGAACTGCGAGAACCACTTATGTACTCTTAATAATGCATAGTGTGCAAAATATCAATGCAAAATGGCATTTTTGAAAATATCTATATTTTTTTTAAATATTAAACTTTTTTATTTAATTCAAAAGGGTATAATAGTAAAAGACCATTTTTATTTTATTTTATTTTAATTTGTTTTTTACTAAATCCCGTTTTTTGCTTCTTTTTTTTTTTTTTTTTTTTTCCTTTTTTTTTTTGTTTTGTTTTTTAATTTAAGATAGTATTTTGCAGTTTAGTGCATATATGTTTTAAGCTAATATGTTTAGTGCATATATGTTTTTTTTTAAGATAGCATATTTTTAGATTTAGTGCTACAATATATATTTCCATAAAGAGTTTGGAGCATATGGGTTTTTTTTAATATAATAAAATTTACAACAACCAAGAACATAAATGTTATATACAAACGTCGATATCATCGACGGAAATATAATTAAAATATGGATTTCTAAATAGCATACATACATGAATCTAATCGATCTATATACATGAGCACTAATGGGCATATGTGCACACTCATTGTTATCATCATTTTTAGAAGTCGGACATATATGCACACGCGTAGCCGTCAACATTTTTTCAAAAGTCGAACATATATGCACACTCGTAGCCGTGAACATTCTTGTAATTACACCTGATACAAAGAAAAGTACAAAAATTAGCAACAATAGTATTATTAAAATAGAATTGTGCTGAAATACATATATGCAACTACTAAAACATGTATGCACACTTGTTAAAATACATTCTTTTAATAATTGCTTGGATTTCCTTTTTATTTTTACACTTACTAAATAAAAAACATACATGTTTAAAGCATTTCATTTATAAGCAATCATTTTCTAAAACATACTTGTTTGAGACATTCATGTTTTGAACATACATGTTTAAAAATCATTTTCTAAAACATACTTGTTTGAGACATTCATGTTTTGAACATACATGTTTAAAAACATCATGTTCTCAAACTAATTTCTAGAAACAAAACAAACTAAGCATCTAGCGGAGCCAACGTCATTTGGATCGGTTGGTTTACGGTTCGAACCATTTAATGAACACCCATAATCGAAATAAACATATGCGAAATTGATAATTGCACTTAAATCACGAACATCTTTTTTCGAAATTTATAATTAAAAATCTTTTAAAATATGCTAAATAGATAATTGCATTAAACAACAAAAAGCTTGTACGTCCCTTTGCTTTTTTGTCGTGTCACTCTACATATAGGTTATTAAATGAAAAGTTAGTAACTCCATACACTAACCTCTTACTAGTCACTACATACACCCAATAAATTAAGTCATTTGTAGTTTGTGTTGTTTTTCCTCTTCTTTTAATTAGAGTGTACGAACATGAATTCATGTTATCCAAAAAAAAAAGAAAATCATGAAAGATCATACTTCACCTGATCTGGTAATCCCTTTTCGAAAAATAAACATATAATCTAAATCTGATATTGGTTGTTACCATAACAGAATCGCCAACCTCAGAAATAAAAAATGTATGAAACGATATTACCTGCTAACTTGTACTCTTCACGCTCTATTAATAATTACGAACCCCATTTAAATCATTTATTTCGGATAAAAGTTGTTTCGATTTTATTAGTGACTTTGGGATAAAGAAATTGAGTGGTTATCAGATCTAGATGAAGGGAGGGAGATTGTGGTTATGGTGGCTTTGAAATGAAAACTATTTCATACAGGTTGCCTAACTCAGAACCCAGTAAGGCAAATCATTATAACCGATTTGGGTTGGATGATTTAAAAAACGGGAAAGAGGTGGTGATCTGCAAAAAAAAGAGAGGATTGTTGGTGGAGGCTAGGGTTTGTGGGAAAGATTATGAGGATGATTGTTGATGGAGTCGGTTTTAGGTTTTGAGAGGAAAGAGAAGAGAGATAAACGGGTTAGTGCATCTTTTTAGGAGTGAATAAATGTCTAAATTACCCTTACATGAGTTACACAAATCTACCTTATCTTTTAGTTATTTACATAAATTGCACATTCGTTTTTGACCATTGATCAGCTCATCTAATGGTTTACAACGAGTTCTCGCAGTTCTCGCGGTTAAAGTAGGTTCTGAAAATAAAGTTTCACTATATATATATATATGGGGAAATCTTAGCTACACCAAGGGTATAGCCAACTTAGCTACACCGCACTATAAACGCCCTCGGGTACATAGTGAAAAATAAGATAAAACCCCCACACACGTTGACAGTTGCATATAAAGTCATCATGTGTAGAATCAACTTTTATTTTTCACTATGTACCCCGAGGGGGTTTATAGTGCGGTGTAGCTAAGTTGGCTACACCTTGGTGTAGCTAAGATTTCCCCTATATATATATATATATATATATATATATATATATATATATATATATATATATATATATATATATATATATATATATATATAGAGAGAGAGAGAGACTAAGGATCAAATAAGAAGAAAAATTAAAATGAGAAAGACAAGAAGAAACCATAACCACACATTTTAGATGCACCTACAGATATAAATGTAACTCCCATTAAAAATCTCACTCTAATTTAGAATTTGTGGCTAAAAATTCTTCTTATTCTACAAATATATATAAATGTCATACGTAATTGGAACTTGTACAAATTCAATTAAGGCCATACGTAATCGGAATTTGTCCCAACGAAACTAACTTTTTACTTATTCAAAAACAATGAACTTGACAAATTCAATAAATTTATGAATGTGAATTTATAAAATGTTAATTGAAACTTGTTTTCGAATTTATTTTTCTATCTCTAACTATTATACATTGTAACTAGTATATTAGACTTGAAAATTTAAAGGTCATGCGTAACACCTCTTTAAATTAATAAATTATTAATTTATAGATATAATAATATCTCGCTAAATTAATAAAATATCACGGTCCCAACACTATTGATTTATAGAGGTTTAACTGTATGCACAAATTTAGGACCGCATAATAGCCTATCTAAGTTCAGACTCGATAGAAGCTTAACTGAAAAACATTCACCTAATACGGTCAAACTCAACTTGATCTCAACTCATGCTTAACTAAAGACAACATAACTACTTAATATCAAAAGGCTCAAACTGAGCTCTTACAAACTCAAAGACTACCTTAAAGCACCTAATACCGATAAAATGCTTCATGAACAGACTCAAAACCAAAAACAAACTTAAACCATAGTTTAACAAAATTCTGTTAAAAAGTGATCGTCGCATGAAACAGATGGTACCTTCAAAACAGTATAAAAGCGTAATAAGAAAAACTAAGAAGCTTTGAATCATTATGATATCATCTAGTCTAGCAAATCAATCTAGGGATCTCAAAATCACCATCATCAATCTCCTACTGACTCAACCTCCTTAATTGATACTCAACCTCATTTTAACAAGCATCTAAACATCATAAACGATAATGCAGTTATCTGCATTTATGCAACTACTCATAAAAACCAAACAAGCTTTCTTAACAAACGTTTCTTATACGTTCTAACCCAATCCGATGCTAAAAACTCAGTATCACAAAACAATTGCGCATAACGTACCATTTCAAAAATATCATCATAGCTTCGTAAAGAAACTCGAATAACAAATTACCCAAGTCGTCTCAAAATTCATAAACCAAAACAGATACTAATAAATAAAAACTTCTTAATCTTGAGGAATTTCAACATCACCATCGGCAATTTCCTGCTGCAAATCCTTGGGATCCTTCCCGTCAACGGTACATCCCACACTGACACAAGTCCCTAGTATTTCTTTCACCGTACCCTGAAGTTCCTTTGCCATTGATCTAGGCTTCATAATCTTAGCAATCTCAATAACATCATCAAGTGAAATGTTACCTGCAGAGGTAGCAATTTAAAACTCACCGATTAATTATCGCTCAAGTCGGGTAAATATTTATTAGATAACGGGTTTTAACGGGTATTTGATGTAACCTTCTACTGTAGGATTTGATGGGCTACTGTGCTTATTGAGATTTTAATAAGCTCGTAAGCTCATTATTAACAACTTATAAGCTTATCCACCAGAGCATATAAGCTATGGCTTATAAGCTCATCAACTTAAGCTTATAAGCTATTAATAATGAGCTTATAAGCTTATTAAAATCTGAATAAGCTCTAAAGCCCATCAAATAAGCTAAAACAAACACCCATCGTATAACAATTAATGTTCCTCAAATATATTAATCTTAAGTTTATGATTTCATAATAACCCAAAAAAATTTAAAATAAGCCACAAAAGGCGAGCTTATGAAACATTTGCAAAAAACCATATACGCCATAAGCCAACTATATAAGCTTAAACAACCCAGACCCATTTAGACCCATGTTCCCAAAAGACTATCTAGACAAATACCCATTAGACCCATAACCCGACCCGACCCATGACCCGACCCGACTCAAAAAACTATACCTGAATGCTTAATATTCTTGACTTTCTTCCTATCCCTCTCAGGCTCCTTCAAAGCTTTAATAACCAAAGCAGCAGCAGAAGGCACCACAGACACTTTCGCCTGACGGTTCTGAACAGTGAGCTTGACAGTGACACGTAAGCCCTTCCAGTCCTTGGCTGTCTCTTTAGCAATGTCTTCTCCGATTTTCTTGGGGGAGAGACCAAGTGGGCCGATCTTGGGAGCGAGGGAAGAGGCGGCCCCGACTTCGCCGCCAGTGACTCGGACGTAGACGTCCACGACTTGGGATGGGTCGAACTTGGGCGGCATTGTGGTGGTGGCGGCGGTTAGGGTTTTTTAGGGTTAGGGTTTGTGTTATGGGGGTGGAGGTGTTTTTTAAGGGGTGATGTGATAATAAGTGGTTTGGAAATGAAGTTTTTTGGGCTTTATGTGTATTTGGGCTGTGGTGTAGTGATTGGGCACATTGGTTTGTTTTAGTGAAAGGGCCTGTGAGAAGAAATAGAGTTTAGTATAAAACTTGGCTAATTAGAACTTTTTTAAGACAGGTAGTAATGGTGACCTTATGGGTGATCAAATACCTATGTCATTTTAGTGTTACTTCTGCTTATTTCTCTAAAACTAAATGCCCGTAGTAAGTCGACTCCGATCGCGACAAAAAACATAAAATTACTTAAAAAACACACTCACACACACAAACCATATGCAAACCATTCGGGTGCCTGGGCAACCTGACTAAGCAAAAAAGAGGGGGGGGGGGGGGGGGGGCTGCAAAGGTCGTTGTGGGAGAAGGGGGACACGACTCTAACAGATAGACTGCCCCTTGGCTAGGTCTCCATTAGCTGAAATCGTCTTTACTTATTTAAATGCAAAAGGTAAAAACAAATTATAGAATATGAGGTTCCATGTTTATTGAGACACATGTGTAAGAAAATGTTGTTTTACTATAAGGCTGAAGGTGTCATCACTGTCATCTCAGTTTTTTCTCTCCTCTCACTTCCACTCACTCTTTTTCACCATAAATCCGTTTTGGTTACTATACCTATTGTGATTTGCGAATATGTTAAGTTAGTCAATCAAAACATTTATTCAAATTATTGGCTTGGCCTACAAATCATTTTCATTGTTAAAAAAAACGTGATTTCAGGGGTGGACTTATAGTTTGGGCTAACTGTGACACATGCTACATAATTTATAATTATGGAGTTGCCAATGTTTGCTAGAAATATTTTATAAAACTTAATGTTTCAAAACAATATTTTTAATGTGCTATACCATTAAATCCGAAGCCAGACCGAAGTAAAAAAAAAAATCATGCGCTTGATAAACAAATTAGAACGACCTTAAATATTTAAATAGAGGACTGGACGATTCAGATAATGAGTATGATATTTTTAGAACCTAACAACGCTTAGTTAAGATGTCCTCTTTATCTTTGTTCATTCGTTTTCATGGTGGTTATTGAGTTACTACAAAAAAAAGTACCTATAGTGATCAAATTTTTTGTGACGAACCATTATTCAGTCTCTATTCTTGTCATTTAGTCACAGTTAAATATGTCAGTCACTACATTTTGGTCATTTATACAAAATATAGTGACAGTATCAAATGGTGGTTGCTAGTAAATATTATTGAAAAAAATGGTTGTGGGTAGGGGTGTCAGTAGGGTCGGGTCAACCCGACCCGAACCCGAACCCGATAAGGCCTTATCGGGTCGGGTCTAATTGGGTCAAAAATCTAGTCGGGTTGTTTTGACCCGAACCTGATAACCCGATAATGTTATCGGGTCGGGTTAAGGTTAAAAAAATAATGTTATCGGGTTATCGGGTCAACCCGATTAGACCCGATAATCAATTTTACATTTTTTATATATTAGTTTTATAGCTATTGTACGTTTGGTTTAAATGTATTAGTTTTTATATATTAGTTTTTTACAACATGTAACTTAAACGTTTGGTTTCCCTTGTTCTCAGAAAACGTTTGGTTTCCCATTAACAAAGATGATACAATGACTCAAGTGAACAAAGCTGAAAGTGCAATGATTTTTTTGTCTACTAAACCTGTATGAAAAAAGCAAGTTTCTTCAACAACATTTTATCCAATAATTACAGTTGGATACATCGACTTGGATCCTCAGAGTTCATTTATATTTTGTATATCTAGCCATCTAGGTAGGCCTTCGATTTCTTTGAAAGCAACAGGTAGACATTTCATCTTTGTCTAGCGTGGTTCATTCCAATAATTATCAATTAAAACAAACAAAAATGCTATGCTTTGAAACCAAACCAAAAGAGTAGATAATGAACTTTCTACACAATCTAGAGTTAACCAAGTTCTTCCTTTACATCCAAATCTTCAACAAAAGAATGCATTTTTTTTCTTTCTATTGCAGCTCCAGTAACATAATTTCCTCATGATATATTTTATAAATAAATTAAACCCGAACCCGACAACCCGACCCGATTTAACCCGACCCGATAACACCCGAACCCGATAACCCGATTACTTATCGGGTCGGGTTGCGGGTCACTTTTTAAAAATTTATAACCCAACTCAACCCGACCCGACAAACCCGATAACCCGATAACCCGACCCGATAACACCCCTAGTTGTGGGTATGTTCAAAGGTTACAGACAAAGAATCAGGGGTCACCAATTTTAAATATGTCTTTGACTACTTTTTAGTGGAAAGTTAACAAAGTTTCATGACCAAAAATAATGGGCATGGAGTTTTTGACTTAGAGACCAAAATTTGATTGTCACTATTACTCACTTGTTGCTTTGATTAATTGTTAATTGGATATTCATGATGAAAACGTGCGTGTTTTCATCACGAGTTATGAATGTTGATATTTTATATATTCTTGGTTAAATTGTTAAGTGAATTTGATATGCAAATTGGTTGATTTTATTAAAATATTTAATGATGCGGTTTGTATGACACCCGGTTTCTATAAATATAAATAATTAGTTCTTAGGTTGGGAAAAACCGCTAACTTTAATTATTGTACTCCCTCCGTCCCATAATAATTGTCCTTTTTGACTTTTTTTAGTCTTTTTGTTCAACTTTAACCATCAATATTTTTATTTGTGTTATATAATACTTGATAAAAGTTATATCAAATGAAAATACATTTAAAACATAATCTATTCATATATTTTTCATCAAGTATTATATTACACAAATAAAAATATTTATGGTAAAAGTTGAATAAAAAAGACTTAAAAACGTCAAAGAGGACAATTATTATAGGACGGAGATAGTAATAAACTTGATGTGTTAATGTATAATTTGATAAGGCTTTTGCATCGATTTAGCGATTTATGTGATCCAACGGTTCCTAGCTCGAAAACTAATGGGAGCCTTGTTTAAGTATATATTAATTGTTAATTCTTAATGTTTTGCATATTTATTAATGGTTAGTTGCATTGATAATTGTTATGTTTGTTTTACTTGTTTAGTTGATGGTTTATTATTTGCTTTTTGTATAAGTGATGACTAAAGTTAAAAGTAAAGAGTTCTTCGAAAATTAAAAATAAACATGACTAAAAACTAGGGATGGCAAAAAACCCCGAACCCGAACTTATCGGGGCGGGGCGGGGCGGGGCATGCTTATGGGGTTTCGGGGCGGGTTTTGGGGCCTTAACGGGGATTCTTATCGGGTTTGGGGCGGGGACGGGACACACCATCCCCGCCCCGCCCCGCCCCGAAACATATACATATACATAAAATATTGTGTTAGTATTTACGTACTAAATATAATTCTCTAATTTTTGTTAGTTTTTATCTTTATGATATTTCAAATTATGATCATAGAAGCTTGTTTTGTATGATACTATTCTATAAAGTTGTGATTTATTCCAATGACAATATATTATTAACGGGTTCTCTATTATTCAAGCTATTCCATAAAATCATGTTGTTAATAGTGTAAAAATAAGAATAAACGGGGAGCGGCACGAGTATGATGGAGTATGGCGCTAAAAAAAGATAACCCGATAAGACCCCAATAGGGAATGGGGCGGGTTTGGGGGAGTATCTCACCCCAACGGGGCACCCCAATAAGATCCCTAATGGGGATTGGTGTGGGTTTGGGGATGATTTTTGTTATCGGGTTTGGGGATGGGGATGGCCGCCCCGCCCCAAACCCGCCGCATTGCCATTCCTACTAAAAACTATGAAACCAAGATTTATTATAAACTTTTCTTTCAAAGTCTTATATATCGCTATGTGGTTCGCTTCGCGCAGTAATTCGCTCCCGTGACGAGACTTACAAGAATCTAGTTTATAATTTAGATTTTTAAACTAAGGATCTATTCTTTTATCAATGACCAATATTTGATCAACTATCAATATCTTGTGTATTTATAACTCAATGGGTTTGAGGTATCTCGTGATAGGGCTTAAGGTCTTCCCTACCCTATTCTGAAGCCATGCACTATAATCATTCCCGCAATAAACACATAAGTTATTTGGTTATAATTAAAACATGGTCTAGCGTTTTAATGACTTGTTATCTTTTTTCGCCCCACTACTTGTTTCGGCATACTAGGTAATTATTGGAAGAACTTGAGTCTTTTGACTCATGAAGAGTATAATATAGGGTTTAATCATTCTTTAATGTTTTTCCATGATAAAAGTAAAGTTTTAAGCTTTTAAAAATCAAGTTGAATCATCAATTTTTATGGTGTTATGTCATTATTTTTATATTCACAAGATTTGCATATAAATTTAAGTGACATATACCATTGATAGCATCAAATAGTCCTGAATATTAAGTGTCAATTTTTCCCAATAATGCTTGTAATTTATATCATTTATATGGATTTACGCTTGTTTTCCATTATTTTCCACTTTCAGGTAAATTACGAGCATTGGAGCTAAAGAGACGCGGAATTGGAGAATTATCTAAAGAATTATCATAGTATGCTAATTTTGAAGAAGTTACGGCGTAACTCATCTCTCACATTACGCCGTAACTATTGCGTGACTCAGAAAACCAACTTATCAGAAGGTTACGGTGTAACTCTTCCCAAAGGTTACGACATAACTATGTTAGGTCAAATGAGGTTCCACGCCGCTGATACTTACGCCGTAACTATTTCATCAACTATGGCGTAACCAAGTTTACTGAAGACTACGACATAGCCACTAATAAGGTTACGCCGTAACTACCAGATCTAGTGCAATATACTAAGAAATTGAAGGTTACGGCGTAACTCTTGTTATGGTTACGCCGTAACCCATATCTGGCCTATAAATACCCCACGAATTTAAGCATTTCTAATCATCCCATTCCACACACAACAACCAGAGAACGTGGGAAAAAGCTCAAGGCAGGTCTAGAGGAGCATACGGAGCTGTCTTCAAGGGAGAAATCACTCCCCTACGATAAGCATTAGCATTTTATATTTTCTTTACTTTCAATTCATGTATTTCGTACCTTTGAATATTGAATTGGTTTGTATGATTAATATGAGCAGCTAAGCACCTCTTGGTGCTGGCCTAGTTATGATTCCTTAATTGTTTTGTTACGTTTATATTACTTTCGTAAAATTATTTCTAAGTGTATGCATGCATAGTTTATTGGTAGCCACCCTTGGTTCGGTAGTTTTGAATGGCGGTAGAGGCCAATTGCCTAGGAGATATGACCAACTGACCCTAGTTGAGCGGACTGAGACGGGAAGGGTAAGATATGACCAACTGACGACCCTTTCTACTTGTGCGATTTGACCAACTGATCACCTACCGTTTGGATGAACTTAAGAATTAGGGGGTGAGTGTTTAAGTTGCTAACGCCCGAGCACTCACTATTATAGATCTAGCATGTAGCGGTACTTAATGACTTGGCTTAGGGTACCAGGAACAACATGACTTATGAGGGGACACCTGACTTCTCCTGTGGTGGCATCTTTGCTGATAGGTTAGGGCGAATTGACCAAATGCTGTCCTCTCGACTTTGACCCTACCTGAAGTAATTGGAAGTAAGTAGACGTAGACATAACTAGCTAGGAGGATTAACTAGGTTATCACCACTCTCCTATATTGATTTACCCTTTACCTTTTATCTTCCTTTTATTTGCTTTATTCTGGTTTAGTAGTTTAATTAATTAATTCGCTATCGAAACCATTATTAATTTGTGACACCTAGACTTAGTAATAATCCAACACACATAGCTCTTGGGACGACCTCGGCTTTACCGATTACTACACTACAGGCGACCGGGTACACTGCCCGTTAGTGCACTAGGGTAGACCATAGGTATAACGAGACTTTATAAATATTAAAACCTGGTCAGTAAAACCTGCATCAAGTTTTTGGCGCCGCTGCCGGGGAGTTATATTAGGATTAATATTAAGTCTTTCTTTTTAAAACTTTTCTTTTATTCTCACGATCATACTTCGAGTTTTCAGGTACCATGAAAGTTGTTAACATCGATGACCTCACTCTTGAGGAATATTTGGCATTAATAAGGGAAGAACAAGGACCAGGGATTGTTAGGCCGGCTATCGCAGAAGATGCTCAATTCGAAATCAAACCTCAATTCATGAGGGAATTACATGCTAATCCCTTCTCTGGAAGCATCACTAATGATGCCCATGAACATATAGACAACGTCGAGTACATTGTCAGCCTATTCAAAATTCTCAAAGTTTCACACGATGCTATCATGTTACGAGTATTCCCTATTTCTCTTACGGGAGCTGCGAAAAGATGGGTTGATCGATTACCTGTTGGGACTGTCAACACTTGGCCTATCTTAAAAAAGTGTTTCATTCAGAGACACTGTCCTCCATCAAAGACGGCTAAGCAATTAGAAGAAATCCATAACTTCAAACAAAAGGGTGATGAAACGTTATACCAAGCTTGGGAAAGGTATAACGAATTGTTATACAAATGCCCTACTCATGATCTCAACAGCCAACAAAAAGTGAACGTCTTCTACAAGGGTCTGAACATCTCCTCAAGACAAATGATTGATTCTCAAGGGCCGATTCCTGGTATGACACCCACTTTGGCTTTATAAACTATTCAAAAGATGGCAGACCACTCTCACAAATGGCACAATAGAGGGAGCAACCGAAGCAATAATGGAGATATAGAAGGCCTTGCAGCAATAAAAAACAAATTAGAAAGCCTAGGAAGAGAAATGAAGAAGCTCAAGGAAAATGTGCATTCCATTCAAGTAGAGCGAAATGGAACTCCACTTACCAAAGAATGTTCCTCCAACGAGGAAGTTAAAAGGATCGGAGAAATTAAATATGGACGAGAATCCCCTTTCAACAACTACATTAATAACGGGCCCAGATATCGAGAAAAATCCCCAGGATTATACACAAGAATCAACAACAATCCTCCTAAACCTAGCCTTGAAGAAATAATGCACAGGCACATCGAAGAATCTACAAAAAAGGGAGATAAACTCAAGGAATGGATGATCAAAGTGAATGATGTAGGATCGAATATTTATTGTGTTGATGATTCGGGTGGTCTTGGATGATCAAAATACATGTTTGCCATATTTAGAGAGAGAAAGATAGAGAGGGTGTTCTTTGTAGAGACTTGGTTCTCAAATGTGAAAAGTTAGATTGAATGAAGCACCACCCCTTCCATGGATGGAAGGGGTATTTATACTTACAAACATAACGTCCTCCTGACGGACTGTGGATCAGGCATACAGTGGGTAAAGACCCGTCCTTCCTCCACGGTGTTACACTAAACTATTCTACGCTACAAACTAACTAATAAACTACTAAACAACGTAAATAATGATATGTCTACGAGCTAACTTATGCTAGATAATATTTGGGGTGACCGACTCTTCACTATGGAATTTTCAATTTTATCTTCAGTTCTGAGCTCGTAGACTTCAATTCTTCATGTTCCACAATCTTTGTGCTATTGTAGAGATTCTTCAAAGTCCGCATAGTATTGTACTTTCAGTGGAGGCCTTTAACTAATCCACATCTTTGATGATCTTCGAGCTTTCTTTGAGATCATCAGCCACAGTAAATCTCTGGATCACTCTTAGTTGTGTTGCCATCATGTGAAGTTGTGACTTTCGGACCGACATGCTCACACTTTTGGATCATGACATCTTTCCATCAGAGTAGCAGAAGCTTTACTGGTTCATTATATTTGCAGCAGTGTAGCAGAAGCATAGTATAAAATATCAGAACCAGGTTATGTAGATATGCACCAGTCATGATTTCTTCAAATTAAGTGTGGATGCTGTGAGCATTCGGCTTTGGATTGACCGCTCAATTCTGATCAGCTGCAACCGTCCAAATGTACCTGCAAACAACAGTTAGCAATAAAACACACGAAAGTGTCTTTGATCACTTTCGTTGAATTGAGGTATACGGCCCACGGTTCCCCGTTGATCAGTACAAGTACTGCCTGTGATCAGGTAGGATTCCTAAGAATCTCCTTGACAGGGTTTCGCAGCTGTTCTAGCTGTTCTCAAACCGGAACATCTCAAAGAAGACAACACAGAGTGAGTGAACCAGCAAATTGAGATTCACTGATTAATGAAAAATGATTTGAAAAACAATCGCGTATTGCTTGAAGAAAGAGTTTTGCAATACGACGAAGGTTTTATGAGAAAGATCAATTTTCAATCAAAATACTTTTTGTATTAGAGAATGAGTACACATTCGACGTGCTAGAGAAAAGAAGAGATTCGCACATCGAACGGTTTTTCTAAAAGTATTTTTCAATCAGAGATACTTTTTGAATTTGAAATGAATACACATTCGACGTGCAAGAGAAAAGAAGGTTTGCACATCGAATGGTTTTTCCAAAAGTATTCGTCAATTCCATTCCTGGACCAAGGTTGATTCAAGATTGAATCTCCCCATCGTTTCTATCCAGTTGTCACAAGCTTGATCTTACGAGAAGATCTCACATGTCACCCACCAAGAGCTTGTTTGATGTTGGCTCTAGAAGGATTTCCATCTTCATTGTGAATATTTTTACATATCACTTGGATGTTCTGGCAATACCACAAGGATAATGCGTAGGACTCTTAATATATTCTTACTTTCCACATTGTGTGAAAAAGCAAGTCTTCAAGAATTTAGTGTCCTAACGAGATATTGTGGATGATCTCTTGGCTCTAGACTCAATTGTGCATATTTGGTTCCTGTGCCGGAGACTAGGGAGAGGGTCTCCTTCTTCAATATCAACAATCTCTAAGAGAAAGTCGATAGATTATGTAGGTTCCCCGTGAGAATGAAACAAGCCCTTTTAAGAGGAACTTGAGTAGCTTGGGAAGTTTAGTGCAGTGCGTCACTGGGTCCATGACGTCTTGTCTTCAATACCAGTATTACCTTAGTAAACACCAGTAGCATATGTATTGAACCCGGTTACTGCCCTAAGGTTGAATTATTGGAGGGCTATTTCTTTTCACCCTTTTTACATTCCAATTCTTTTTCATTCTTCAATCCCTTCAGTGCTTATCGAGACTTCATAACTAGAACCTTGTTGGGTTTATTCCAGTACTAGCTCTGTCTCAGTCCGCACTCTTCCCATATTCTCATTTTTCTCCTTTTTTCATCATACCTAAGGACTCTACACTATCTAGTGGATTGTCCCTGGGTAGATCCCTCTGGTTCTGGCGGATCGTGGGAACAAATACCTAACCTCACCATCCTTATAACTCCATGCATAAAGTAAAATAGTCGGTCTTTTGGTACAGTTCATTCTTCCTTGAAACCAATTGAAAAATCATTTGGAAAAACAATCAAGGTACCTGTGATACGAGATCAAAGCATTTTGTACCCTAATAGTTTTGATCATTTAGAAAACCTCCCCCTCAACATGTGCGTATGGTTTAGAAATTGTTTAGCACAAGGAGGCAAGAGGACTTTGAAATATTTTCTTTGATCACAATTTTCATACGAAAAAGCCATTTGATTTTCATGGTAAAATTCTCCCCCTCAATATGTGCGTAGGATATTTGAAATCATTTTATCACATAGAGGCAAGAGTTCTTTTGAAGCACATTTACGATCACACAAGCCATTAAGAAACCATTTAAAACTCAATCAAGGTACTTTATGTTAAAACATAAAAGCATTTGCACCTTGATAGTTTATTTTCTTTAAAAATGCTCCCCCTCAATATATGCTTCAAGATTCGAAAGCGTTTAGCACATATGAGAGAGCAGCGTGCACAATTAAATCAAAACGATCACCTTTTATTAAATTTCATTATTAAATCACAAATTCTCCCCCAATAAAAAATATCAAACCCTTTGAGATTTTGGATCCCAAGTGATTTAATTAGGTTTAGAAAACATAGGAGAAAATGTGGCCAGGTTTAAATACTCATCTTGTTTTTGGATAAATGCTCCTCCTCAACATGTGCATTGTATATTTGAAATCGTTTGGCACATGGAGGCAGGAGTGCCTATAAAGGACTAAAACCAATTCCATTAAAACAGATATGAGATTTAAATCACGATCTCTCACCCGATCAAAAATTTCAAACCTTTTGAGATTTGTGATCCCAATTGATTTAAATCATTTAAAAGAGTTTGGGGAAAGACGTGGCAAGATTTAATTTTTTGAAAAATGACAGATAAGGACCAATTTAAGACATTAAAGATTGTTAGTGTCAGGTATGATAGTTTTTAAGAGATCTTTTAGTAAAATAAAACAATTTCACAATCAAACAAGAACAGAAAAAATTTCATTTTGAAAGACCTTGATTCTAAAGAAAAAATCATACCATGACATAACATTAAATCTTTAGATCACCACTTATATTGTACAAAGCGGAACTTTTGTGAAGAAATATCGTTTGAAAATATTTTATTTTAAATCACTCTCCCCCTCAATCCATGACCGTAGTCGATAATTGAGTGACTCAAGTTTTGATAAAATGAAGTCCGGTGATTTTCAAAATTAAGTCCAATTAATTTTCAAAACAATATTTTCCATTTTCAAAACAATTTAATCAAATTATTCAAAATTGTTTAAAAATGGTATCCATCACAAAGATACGTTAGGTGGTTGAGAAGCTTCCGTTGTTGCTGTAGGGCTTGGAAGAAAACCGTCTGCAGATGCAGTGAGACTTCTTCTTACGTTGCATATTGAATGCCAACTGAGGTCAAATTAAGCTCCGTTTCTTCAATCACTTAGAAGAAAACCATCTGCTGATGCAGTGAGACCTTTTATGTTGCATTTATGCCAACTTTCCATTGAAGTCAAATTAAGCACCGTTTCTTCATTTGTCAACCCAAGATATAGTTACCCTTTCCTTTCGGCATCCAATCATCTTCAATTGTGGGATCCGGATCGGGAACATTCTTTTATACCAATATACCTGCATACGTTAGTGAACACATATACAAATATATGGTGGTCGACATCACCCAAACAACAATCGACTAATAAAAGTCAATACAACATATCAATCAGATCATATAAATGTATGGGAATAATGTGCTCATCAAACTCTAATCATCTAATCCTAGCAATCATATCCTAGGCACCTAGTCCTTCAACATAGGTTAACATCATTTTTAATTAAGCATATTAGGATAATTAAGAAAGCCCGTTAGATGATGTAGATTTGAAAAACATTATCCCCCTCAATCCATGACTCATTTTATGAAAAGTTTAAAAGCGCTGAAGTCATTGATTGAGTTTACAATTTTACAAAAACTCTGAAACTGATTGTTTTTACAGCAACTCATTTTCCACCATTTTTATGAAAACAACAAATATTTTTCTGAAGAATTTTAGATTGAAAAACATTTGTGTAGGAACAGCAGTCCTATTGACGACATGCTTTCCTTGTTTTATTTTAGGATAAGTGCACGATATTTTTGAAAATGTGTTTAGTACAACACTTTCCTTCTTTTGAAGAGCGGGTTGCTATCAGAAATAATAGCAAGCCATGGTTTTAAGCACGGGTTACAGTCTGAAGTAACTGCAAGCCATGTTTTGAGACATGTTTAGAAAGAAATATGTACACCTCCTGCTCGAACTTCATCTAAAGTCCCGTGCCATTATTGAATGACATTTCTAAGACCGTAGATGTTATCGATACCTGAAGACATGTCTTGAGAAAACATATTTTTGGTATTTTTCAATTTTCTGATTTTTATGGGCTTTTGTTGATTTTATATTTTTCTATTTTGTTTTTTGATAAATATATACAAAGATAGAATAGATGATATAGTTAAAGAAGATGATGATACGAGTACCGAGATAAGGATATCGAGCAGCACGTCGTAGAAGATAGAGGTCATCAACTCTTAAACATTCACCACCAAAGCTTCCAGGGCTCTTGAATCGAAGAAAGAAATTGAACCATCTGAAAGTGAGACTCTGGCAGCTTTCCCCCAAACCGAAAATCCATTAGATGAGCAGATTCGAAGCTCTATTTCAAGTTTGCCTTAGCCAGGTGCACAAAGAAGCACACCATTATCATAAATCCCGCTGCTCCTTTTAAGAACGATAATCGAGGATCTCCATTCGGGGATATATCATCAAGTAGAAGAACAGCAACGTATCATCCCACATTTGAATACCTCTTCTCAAATTCCTTTTCCACTGAAGTCTGAAGCAATCCATTCCGAAAGGTGTCAAGAGACCACTTCCCCCACGTAGTTGAAATGATGCAGTCAGTCTCTTAGACTAGAGCTCACGAACCCGAATACACATACCCGAAGACAAAGAAACTTATACCATCGAAGTAGCAGATTAAGTCCAATAGCCAAAGAATAACCTCGATGTATACTTTTCTCTCCCCCTAAAAAAAGTGTATGAAGCTCAAGAACCTGAAGTACCCGAATGCCCAAAGAGAGAAAAGCCGATAACATTGAAGGAAGCAGGCCGAATCACTGATTATCTCTGCGGGTGACAATCACTGCGGATGTCAACACCGGAATAAGTGATTATATCTCTGAATCACTGATTAAGCTCTCAAGTAAAGCAGCTGAGCGCCCCCAATGTACACAATTCTCTCTCCCCTGATGATTGCGATAACATCGAAATCATCACACACTTGTGTACCTCTTTCATCATCAGAAACTAACTCTTACATCTCTTCCCCCACGTAGTTGGAATAAGAACACTAAACGCCTTGATGAGTAAAACCTTGAGTTTCTCTGCGGTCATGACATTTGTTTTCCCGGGATATCTTCAATAACTTTGAAGAGTTAAGTTCATCAAGTTTACTCGCCATGAGTCAAACCTTGAGTTTCTCTGCGGTAATAACATTTGTCTTCCCGGGATATCTTCAATTACTTAGAAGTATTAAGTTCATCAAGTTTACTCGCGTTTAGATGCTTGTCTCCTTCCCCCTTGCTGGTTTTGATACTTCAGAATCAGCAACATCTTATCAGCCCAAATACTTGAAATCTTTATGAGAAGAACACTTGAACTCTAGTGAGAATCAACTTGCTGAAGAATATGAGCAAGTCTAATTGGGGATTAAATCAGACATTTCACCCTCTCCCAATTAGTGCTCTCCCCTAAACCAACAATCTTTTAATAAATGCCCAGAATAAGAAGAAGTCTTTGGATAATCAAATGCAACTTGTCTTTAGTCTTCTAACATGCAACAGAAAATGTAGAACAGACTGTAGACTCGAACTTCTTCAAGATTGTTCTGTTGGGGAATAGATAGTTAACATCTTCAACTCACACCAAAAAGTATCCCACCAAAAAGCATCCCAATTAACTTACATCTTGCAAATCCCCTTAACTAAAATCCCTCCCAATCAAACAAGAACAGAAAGATGTTCATCAAGGAAATCAACAATCAGGCCGCAACGAACACACAAGATGGTAACACCAAACTACCAATCACATCAAACAAGAACAGAGAGATTGTTCGGAATCATCATGTTGATGTATACGTGAAGCATTAACCGGAAGCACTTTGTCGATAAACTCATCAATCCGAGTGAAGATGTCAACCAACGGCTCTTAAAAGAAACTCCATGTGAAGATGACCTGATAAGAAGAAGCTCGGTTCTTACATGAGTTAAGAGCCGTTTGACCATTTATTCTCATATATCAATCAACCATGCAGAATTATCACACTTCTTCTCCCCCTCAAGAATTGCATAAGGAGATGCCATTCTTGATTAAACAAGTGATTATCTTCCAAATGTAGTCTATTCACACTTCTCTCCCGCAAAATTAGCACAGGATGTCGCCATCGTCATTATAGTTGAGAAAGTGGAATCAGAAAACAACCAATAGTAGCTCGGTTCACTTGATGACTGAAGCGCATTGAAAAAGTATGAAGCATGTTGATGAGAATGGTCATAATAAGAAGATTTCTCTTCTTCAGAAGATAAAGTGCACTGACACGTACACTTTTCTTTTCTTTGGAGAACGAGGCATTAACTGTTGTGTTCATACGTCATAAGAAGATTTCTCTTCTTTTGAAGATAAAGCGCACTGAAACGTACACTTTTCTTTTCTTTAGAGTACGAGGCATGAACTGTTGTGTTCATACGTCATTATCTCTCTCTTTTCAATCTCTTGGCAAAACATGTAATCAATCACCATTATCATTCAGTAGGCTCTTTGTAGTGACAGCTGATGGAGATAACCCAATATGATGAATTTGACCCTGAAGTAAACTAACCCGAACTCGTGACTTATACTTGCACATATGTAACAAAGAACGGTGTCGATTTCCATTAGCATCTCTAAGTACTCTATACTCTTCATCCAACCAACCATCAAGTAATAGACGTACTTTACCTCTTGAAAATCCACAATTGAATGTGACACTGAGCACTACAACGTAACTCCTTAAAGTGATAGTTATTTTGTAGTGGTATGAGCCCAATTCCCCCAAGTGGTAAAAGAAAAGGTAAAAGACACCCAACAATAACTAGATTTCCAAGTCTTTGTTTTTGATAAAAAGCTCGAACAAGGATCATGAAAAATCTTCATCCAACCATCCCCGATACCTTCAGATACTAAGTACACTTGCCCGTGATAATTCACTTCAACCTCAAATAAATAATAGTGGATTAACCCCGTTGTCACATCTTCTGGTTAAAAAGCTCAATTCTAGCCTCCTTTGACGTTTTAAGTGAACTCTGATAGTGGTTTTCATCCCGACCATGGTTAAAAGCACATAACCCCGTAAAACCATGTAATAACCAAACTGCCATGACAAATATCCAAACACACATCCAATTCATGAAGTACTCCCTTTTATCCCTTCTTTGAAGCAGAAACCGCAACACCAGCATCACGTAAGATCCAGAATTACACTTTCTCTTCTCCAAGATGGTTCCATCATTATGGGATTTTACAACTCTATGATTTAAACCGAGAAATAGTTTCTTTCGCGAGATTTTACAAAACCAAGAATAAACCGTAAGATAGATCCGGAAATGCACTTTACTAATACCAGGATGTTTCCATTGTCACGGGATTTTACAAGTCTATGATTTAAACCGAGAAATAGATTCTTTCGCGGGGTTTTACAAAATCAAGACAAAACCGTAAACAACGTCAGCTTGAATGTGTTATGACAACTTTGGTTTCGGTGAATATCTGTTTTAGGAGAACATGCAGCGGTTCATCAACGGTCCATTGTCCAACATCAACAACATCAACAACCATCCAATCAACACTTTGGTAAACACATCATTCACGCATTCTGTCAGCTATTGTAGTGACCACATGGAGAACTAAACTCGATATGCCAAACTTGATCATGAAGTAAAACTCCCCAGATTTGTTACTTAAACTTGTACTAATCCTCGTGAACAAGAAACGGTGTACCCAATGTACAAAACCTCTTGACATTCTCAACTGAGTGAGACACCGAAGTGATAGTTACGTTGTGGGTTAAGCGAGAAAGAATCACAAACGAAACTAAATAGCCAAGTCTTTATCACCCTCTATAAATGCCCAAACAAGTCATCTTCGCGGAAGGGTAGAAAGAAAGAAGACGAAATAAGTAAACTCGCCCGGAAAAATCTCACTTCAAATCCAAATAAGAAATACCGTACAAACAACCCCGTAGTCAACCTCGTTCAAATATCAGTTCAAGCCATGACACAATATACTACGTGAGAATGTGTAGCCCTAAGAATCAAACCTCATAACCCATTGAATTTCATCATCCAATCTCATATCATCAAATCACAGTTTCACAAATCATTTCCAATTAAAAAACCGTTTGAATCAACACATTGATACCAAACCCCGTGAACATTTTTCCAAATTATTGCTTAAGCCGTGAATTATGTATCCCTCCAAAATACCACTCGTAGACCAAATAATTTGTATCCTCAATTTTTGAAAAAAAAATCGGATAACACATTTAAGATTATATAAGACTCGGTCCATATTGTCAAATATCAAAACCAATCGGGCTCCATCCGGATCCAATAAAGAGCGCAATCAAAGGAACAGTTTTCAATCGGCCCATTGAATAGGAATGAAGTATCAGGCCCAAAAAATAGATCCGATCCATCCAAAAATCCTGAAGCCGGTTAATATAATAACAATCCCTAACAATTAGGTCATAGTATAACCCTAAACTCACTCTCAAAAATACACGCCTACCACATATCATTTCACTCCCAAAAAAACGCAGCAGCACTAACTCATCATCTCAATCACAGATCTTACAAACTCATATCCTTAATCTTCCACAATACATCCAGACGCCTCCCACTTAAAAACAACCGAATCCAAAATCAATTCATAAACCTCATTGAACTAAGAGGCAGCCACATGGATGGCACAAGACTTAATATCGTGGCCACATGGATGGTTTAACTGAGTCTAATAAGCCACAGGGATGGCTCCACTTGCTAGGAAAATGGTTTCAAGGTAGGTATTAAACATGTATTTACGTTTTCCTTATAACCGAACAAGAAGAAGGATGAAACCATTAATGGTTTTGTTCATTCTACATTAGGTTCGAATATTATATTCATGTTTTTGATACCATTAACCAACGAACGAGAAGATGTGGAATAACAGTTAGTTGTTATTTTCATTCTTTTGAAGTTCGATTATGACCAAGAAGCTTAGTCTTCAAATGGAATCGATGATGATCGTTGTTAAACAAAAATCTTAACAAGATTGGGAAAAGGTTGACACAAATATGAGGTTCGTTGTAATTTTTTCTACAGTTATTGTTTTTGAGTCGTGTGATTTCAGGAGAGGTTTATGAGGGTCCTTTGAAGTGAGTCTAGATGTAGGATTGATTTTTTGGAAATGATAATTTCGGACTGATGATGTTATAAGCTGAGGTCGAATTGTATTTTGATATAAGGTAGGTGGGTGATGTGGTCGAGGGTCATTTGTTATCAATTCTTCTTCTTCATTTCTGTCACAAGTCGCTAGCCAAAATCTTGGGTCAAGTCGCTAGCCACTTTAAGTCACAACTCGCTACCATTAAGTCGCTAGGTCTGTCAAGTATCTAGCTTTTCAGTTTGACTCAAAAGTCAAACCGGTACAAGTCGCTAATTCTTTCAAAAACTCACAAGTCGCTACTTATAAATATAAGTCGCTACCGTTTAAAGAACCAAGTCGCTAATATTCTTTGTCACAAGTCGCTAGCAAAGTTTTTGAGTCAAGTCGTTAGTGGTTTTGTACAATTCGCTACTTAGTACATCGAATCTGGACTGTATAGGAACAAGTCGCTAGCATGATTTTAGAAGTTTTCCGACCCTAAAAACGTTCACCTTCATAAAACCCAGAAAAATGATGACCTATGCAGAAAAAACACTTGATTTTGACCCATGTTTGACTAGTGTAATGATCATGATATTCATATTTTGGACAAAGCATATTTTGGACATAGCGTACATAAACAGAACTTGGACAGAAACAGACTTGGACACATGTTTGAACCATTTAAGACCATAGACCAAAAGAACAATACCAAGACATGATAAACTGTTTACCCAAAGAACGTATTCCGACCACAAAACGTATCAAAACAAGTTTCAAATGAGCAAATAAGTATCAAAACCACAAAAGCATCAAAACATGATGAAACCAGTTTCGAAACCACATAAAAAAATCATCAAGACACAAAAACCTTGGCTCTGATACCAATTGTAGGATCGAATATTTATTGTGTTGATGATTCGGGTGGTCTTGGATGATCAAAATATACATTTTCCATATTTAGAGAGAGAAAGTTAGAGAGGGTGTTCTTGGTAGAGACTTGGTTCTCAAATGTGAAAAGTTAGATTGAATGAAGCACCACCCCTTTATACTTACAAACATAACGTCCTCCTGACGGACTGTGGATCAGGCATACAGTGGGTAAAGACCCGTCCTTCCTCCACGGTGTTACACTAAACTATTCTACGCTACAAACTAACTAACAAACTACTAAACAACGTAAATAATGATATGTCTATGAGCTAACTTATGCTAGATAATATTTGGGGTGACCGACTCTTCACTATGGAATTTTCTAATTCCTAACAAATGAGGACACCAATATGAATCTACGTAACCAAGATGCTGCGATTAAAAACCTCGAAACACAAATTGGGCAATTGACTAAAAACCTTGAAACGAGTAATGCTAAAGCCATTGCCTGCAAAGCCATATTTGCGCAAAATAAAGCAAAGAAAGAGCAGTGCACATCCTCTATCACTAATGATCTTTCCGGGATTAACTACCTAAGAGAGGATGATATATCAGAAGACGACGAGGTCCTGCCAAGCCAACTTCCTGAGAAACAGCAATACCAAGAAAGTTTTCTTCTTCCTTGCACTATTGGTAATATTAAGATTCCCGCATTACCTGATTTGGGGGCCGGGGTAAATCTTATCTCTACCGCTTTATTTGATAAAATAAAACTTACCAATTTAAAAGAAACAACTATTATGATAGAAATGGCTGATTCTTCTAAAGCCGTACCAAGGGGAATTGTGAATAATGTGCTTTTGAAAATCGGAAAATTCTTTTTTCCAAGTGATTTTGTGGTTATTGACATGGGGAAGCGGGAGGCTTACAACTTGATTGTTGGAAGACCTTTTCTGGCCACTTATAGGGCTCAAATTAAGGTTTTTGAAAAACAAATTTCTTTGGGAACTAAAAATGAACGAATAACTTTTAGTATGAAAGAGCATTTAAAACCGAAAGTTGAAATTTCAAATAATGTTGATGTTGTTAATGTTCAATCACTAGATCCCCCTCTACACTTTAATCCTATTACTAATGATAATAGAGAGAATGTTGATGATTGTAAGCAGAAACAGGGAAAGGTTGTCCAAAGCATTGAGGAAACTCCAGTTCAGAACAAACATTTCCGCAACTCGATATTAACCAAGGATAACGAATCAATGACAGCATGGTCCCCGAATAATCAAAAATGTGAAGGAAAGGCGAATGAATGGATATACCCTCACAAGGGTGAGAGACATGATATTGAATAAGCATTTGAAGATTGGTACAAAATAAGATTTGGAAACTCAAAAATCCATAAAGGACTGGTTAAGCAGTATAAGTACAATCATCTCACTAACACAATAAACGGTGTAAGATCTAGCATAAGTATAACTAGTAGTCTTATTGCTGAAGATGATGACCGGGGAAAATCATGTGATGAATGGCTTTCACATAAATTTAGAACTCATGGCATCCGTAATACTACAAGGAAAAAAGGGCTTGACAAATGGATGAATGAGTGCCAACGAGTGGTGGAAGTCGGCCAAGTCTGAAGGCCCCCTTAGAAGCCCCGCGGCTCTGAGTCTAACTTAAAGACTCGTAAATAAAGAAAAGTGCTCTTTCGGGAGACAACCCGAATTATCCCTTTCTTTTGTTTTATTTCCATTTCTGTAGGGTTTTGTGTTTTCTAACCATTTTTGCAGGAAACGAGGAAGTAATTGCTGCTGCAGTTTGCTGATCTGACCAGAGTTATAGCGTAACTCATCTATGTGATTACGCCGTAACCAACTTTTTGCAGCAGAATTCTTAACGCATTAATCATTACGGCGTAATACCATCTCTGTAGTTACGCCATAACCACCCGCTTTGCAGCTTATGTCAGGTTTTGACAGTTACGGTGTAGCTCCCTTAAAAGAGTTACGACGTAACCTTCCTCTGCTTTAATTCTTTCATTTTTAAAACACAATAACCTTGTATTAGTATTTTAAATGAACTTTGTGGGTGTGTTCCCTGTAAACCCTCAAAAGACTTCACTCGTCCACTTGGGACACCAAGTGGTTTAAAAGGCTTGTTGCATATGCTAAATGCAACCGTGATTCCTACGAAAGTGAGTTAGGTTTATTTTTCATTTTTTCTTTTTAGAATTATGCTTGTCGGTAGTGTGATTTCAGGGATTGAAGTTTATTCATGATGCTTATACGAAGGCACATCTCTTTTTCGTGGGCCTTGTTTCTTTTTGGAGCAAATTTCAGGGAAGTTCTCGCTCTAATTCTACTTTTCTCTTCACCTTTATTTAATGCTTAGTACAAAAGGGATTTTGTACAATTCAAGTGGGGGGACGGGAGTAGAATTACCTCTTGAACATTATTTTGCCCTCGTTTTTCTAGTTTATTTTGAAAAATTATGCCATTTTTAAAATTTTGACATGTTTTTCTTAACCTAACTAGAGTAGACCTTAGCCGAAGACATACAACCCTTGATATTATATGATGAGATTAGCCTAATCCGTTTCCAATATTTTACCCCAAATCCACCAAATTATAAGTGTGCCGGTAGCTTGTAAACTTTAGAACTTGGCCTTTGCATCATTTCGAGACCATAGACGAGGTATGTTGAGTTAGCTCGACGTATTTGGACTTTTCAGTTTTAGAAGGCAATATTATAGGATTATCACCCCAAATAGCCTACCATTGTGTGTCTATCGATTAGTCACCTCGACTTCTCGACCCCCACGTGAAACCCTTTTTGTTGCACTCACCTTTAGTGCAAGATACCCCTAGATACACCCTTCTGAGCCATTTCTTTCATTTTGTTAACCCGATATATTGTTTCGATACACCTATACACCTTATCCTACCCTGTAGTCTTTATTTGTGATTGGGAAGTCATCATTTGCCTAAGTTCAAGGTTCGAGTGGAAAGGTTCGGAAATCACGCTTTCATCGACAACATTCCCGAAGATCATTGAAGACCCCCCGAATTCCCATTGTTCATCTCAAGTGGGGGGATATTATGTTTAGTTATTATTGTTATGTTGAAAAAAAAGTGATTCCTTAAAAAAAAAGAAAAAAAAAAAGTTAGTTGTTATGTTATTGTAAAGTGCAATGTTATAAGCACTATAAGCTTTATAGATTTAGTATCGAGGAGGCCACCTCGGTCACATTTGAAGATTGGAGTTGGTAATTATGCCAACAGTTGGAGAAAAGGTAGTGTGCCCATCACGACGTCCTCTAATGACACATCTATCTTATATTTCATGATCTGGTTTCTTGACTTCAAAGCTTGAACTTTGGGGGGACGGTAAGTGGTGATGACTTGGTTATAGATTTAGACTACCTGCTTGTTTTTTATTTTACACCATTTATATATCCCATGTCTTATCCTACCCTTTAGTCATGAAGTGTGTCTAGGTGATGCAGCGAGCAATCTTTGGTGTCTTGGCCATGGATTTGGTCATGTATCATTGATTTTGTCCACTTCGCCGTGACATGTTAGTAATGACGAGTCGCCCCTTAACCTTTGTCGTGTCTACCTATATTGCCTTCGAGAATTGTTTAGCCCTTAACTCTAGTGGTGGAGATTTGTGTAACCGCCAAGCTTATGATAGAATACATGCTATGACTGTGCGATTGAGTGATCACCTTGAAATTGACACTTAGAATAGTTGAGAGATTTGAGTGTTTTTTCCCCTTTCGTGAGGTGTTCGGCTTTGTTTTATTCTAGCATGAGGGATTTATAAACTTATATTTTCCAGGTTAAGGGCAATTAGAGTTCAAGTGAGGGGATATTTGATAACATCAAATAGTCCTGAATATTAAGTGTCAATTTCCCCCGATAATGCTTGTAATTTATATCATTTATATGGATTTACCCTTGTTTTCCATTATTTTCCACTTTCAGGTAAATTACGAGCATTAGAGCTAAAGAGGCGGAATTGGAGAATTATCTAAAGAATTATCATAGTATGCTGATTTTGAAGAAGTTACGGCGTAACTCATCTCTCACGTTACGCGGTAACTATTGCGTGACTCAGAAAACCAACTTATCAAAAGGTTACGACGTAACTCTTCCCAAAGGTTACGACGTAACTATATTAGGTCAAATGAGGTTCCACGCCGCTGATACTTACGCCGTAACAATTTCATCAACTACGGTATAACCAAGTTTACTGAAGACTACGGCGTAACCACTAATAAGGTTACGCCGTGACTAGTAGGGGTGAAAACGAGCCGAGCCGAGCTCGAGCTCGTTTAGGCTCGAGCTCGGCTCGTTTATATATAAAAAGCTCGAGCTCGAGCTCGAGCTCGTTTCGAGCCTCACATTTTGAGCTCGAGCTCGGCTCGTGAAATTTTTCACAAGCTCGAGCTCCGCTCGAGCTCGTCTCGTTAACACAAAGCTCGACTCGTTAACACAAGGCTCGAGCTCGTTAACACGGTTATACGTATAGAAAATATATATACGTATATATTTTTAGGGCTCGTTTAGGCTCGCGAGCCTAAACGAGCCTTTTGTATAGAGCTCGGGCTCGAGCTCGATTATTAAATGAGCCAAAACTTAGGCTCGAGCTCGGGCTCGAGCTCGTTTAGGCTCGGCTCATTCGAGCTTTTTAGCGATCCGATCCCGAGCTTTTCACGAGTGGCTCGGCTCGTTTCCACCCCTAGTGACTAGCAGATCTAGTGCAATATACAAAGAAATTGAAGGTTACGGCATAACTCTTGTTATGGTTACGCCGTAACCCAGATCTGGCCTATAAATACCCACGAATTCCAGCATTTTTAATCATCCCATTCCACACACAACAACCAGAGAACGTGGGAAAAAGCTCAAGGCAGGTCTAGAGGAGCATACAGAGCTGTCTCCAAGGGAGAAATCACTCCCCTACAATAAGCATTAGCATTTTATATTTTCTTTACTTTAAATTCATGTATTTCGTACCTTTGAATATTGAATTGGTTTGTATGATTAATATGAGCGGCTAAGAACCTCTTGGTGCTGGCCTAGTTATGATTCCTTAATTGTTTTGTTTACATTTATATTACTTCCGTACAATTATTTTTAAGTGTATGCATGCATAGTTTATTGGTAGTCACCCTTGGTTCGGTAGTTTTGAATGGCTGTAAAGGCCAATTGCCTAGGAGATATGACCAACTGACCCTAGGTGAGTGGACTGGGACGGGGAAGGGTAAGATATGACCAACTGACGACCCTTTCTACTTGTGCGATTTGACCAACTGATCACCTACCGTTTGGATGAACTTAAGAATTAGGGGGTGAGTGTTTAAGTTGCTAATGCTCGGGCACTCACTATTATAGATCTAGCATGTAGCGGTACTTAATGACTTGGCTTAGGGGACCATCAACAACATGACTTATGAGGGGACACCTGACTTCTCCTGTGGTGGCATCTTTGCTGATTGGTTAGGGCGAATTGACCAAATGTTGTCCTCTCGACTGTGACCCCACCTGAAGTAATTGGAAGTAAGTAGACGTAGTCATAACTAGCTAGGAGGATTAACTAGGTTAGCACCACTCTCCTCTATTGATTTACCCTTTACCTTTTATTTGCTTTATTCTGCTTTAGTAGTTTAATTAATTAATTCCCTATTGAAACCATTATTAATCTGTGACACCTAGACTTAGTAATAATCCAACACACATAGCTCTTGGGACGACCTCGGCTTTACCGATTACTACACTACACGCGACAGGGTACACTGCCCGTTAGTGCACTAGGGTAGACCATAGGTATAACGAGACTTTATAAATATTAAAACCTGGTCAGTAAAACCTGCATCAACCATCATAAAGTAACTTAATTGAGTGATTTTTTTAAACCTATGATACGAAGATGTATGCATGCTTCTTCATACATATTTGATATAAATGTTATTGATCAAATAAAATTATACCCTTTGAAAATTTAAGTCTATGTTGTCCAATTGTAAAAACACTTGCAATTGCCTTTTACTCTGCGTGAGATGTAGGTACATTGCAACACAAGTTAGATTAATTTTCTTCGTGAGGCGTTGGTGGACTATTTACAGTTTTTTTATTGGATGACTTAATCTAGTTAATTGGTGAGACCCTTAACCCGAAGCATAAGATGAGATGAAACATGCTTACATGACACCATGTGATTGTCCCTAGTGTCATTAGTAAGTCGTATAATGATCTAAGAATTGCACAATACTGGCAATTATTGTTCGACACTTAGCTTTTTGAATACATCATTACTAGCAGACCAACTGATGTGATGGTGGTATGTCACTTAGGGTCCTAGCCTTAAAGAAATTAACTATTTGTTTAAACATGGGTATTTAATTTTATTTAAAGGAGTATTCTCAAAAATACTAATTTTTTAACTTAAAATCTGTTTTGTAGATGAATCCTTCACAAAACACGAACTTTTCGGCTTTCAGGTCGATGCTCGAAAGAGAAAACTAACTGGACCAAACTTCAATGATTGGTTTTGTCAACTTATGATTGTCCTAAGAGTTGATAAGCAATCTGATGTTTTGGAACATCCTCTTATCCCTCCTACTCTTGATGCTTCTAATGAGGAACTAGAAGCTTGGAATGCTCAATATAACCGTCATAATGAGGTTATATGTTTTATGCTTACTAGTATGACTCTTGAACTTCAAAAGTAGTTTGAAAGTCACACTCTTTATTACATGCTAAATGAGCTAAGATCCATGTTTGAAAAAGCTGTTGCAATTGAATTGTTTGATCTTCTTCAGACTTTTCATTCCTGCAAACAAACAGAAGGACAATCCGTTAACACATATGTTCTTAAGATGAAGAGTTACGTGGAGCAATTGGAACGCCTTAACTACGTTCTACCTCAGGCTGTGTCCGTTAGCCTTATTCTCAATTCCCTTACTAAGGATTTTGAAGGATTTGTGCACAACTACAATATGCATAACATGGGGAAGACAATAAGTGAGCTACATGCTATGCTTATCGAGTATGAGAAAGGGTTTCTAAAGAAAGCTGATACATTACAAGTTTTAGCGATTCATGGTAGTAGAATCCAGAAACCCAATCAAAAACCGCAAGCGAACAAAGGAAAAGGTAAGGGTAAGAGTAAGGATAAGCAAGTTCTTGCTTATGCTCCCAAACCTAAGAAGACCCTACCCCCAACTAAGCATGAGCATCCTGCTAAGGATCAGGCTTGCCACCACTGCAAATAGGTGGGAAATTAGAATAAGAACTGTCCTATTTATATAATGGAGTTGCATTCAAACAAAAAGAAGAAGTATGCTGGTTCTATTTCCAGTACTTTAGGTATCTCCACAATTGAATTATTCCTTTTTTCTCATAATAAATCCTGGGTGTATGACAGTGGATGTGGTACTTATATTTGTAACACTTCTCAGGGTCTTCTAGGAGAGAAGAAGCTGAAACATGGAACTTCATATATGTACGTGGGCAATGGTGTACGTGCAGCTGTGGAAGCCATCGAAAGTTTTGACTTAGTGTTGCCTTCGGGCTTAGTTATTATTTTAGACAATTGTCACTACGGACCTTTTATAATTAGTGGTGTTGTTTCATTTTCACGTTTGGTTGATAATGGTTGTGTTCATACTATTTCTAGTAATGGAATTTCAGTTTCTTTAAATAATGTTTTTTATTTTATTTTAATGTTATTCCATGTAATGGTGTTTATGAAATTGATATGAATGATGTTGAACCAAATTTTAATTCTATGTTTTCTATTAGTAATAAGAGATCCAAGATTTTTGACTCTACCTATCTTTGGCATTATCGCCTTGCCTATATAGGCAAGAAACGCATGAAAAAGCTGCAACATGAAAGGTTTTTGCAATCTATCAATGATGAATCATTTGATAAATGTGAATCTTGTGTATCTAGGAAGATGTCAACGAAATCATTTCCGCATCAAACGCAAAGGGCTTCTAATCTACTTTAATTAATCCATACTGATGTATGTGGTCCATTTATACATGTGTCAACACAAGGTGCTAGCTACTTTATAACCTTTACAGATGATTTTAGCCGTTATGGTTATGTTTATTTACTTAAATATAAAATGAGCTTTTTGAAACATTTAATGTTTTTAAGAATAAAGTAAAATTACAACTCGGAAAGAAGATTAAAGCTCTTCCACTAGATAGATGTGGTGAATACATAAGCCAATAGTTAAAAGATTATCTTAAGGGGTGTGGAATTGTCCAATAGCTCACTCCTCCATATACACCACAACACAATGGTGTGTCTGAGAGGAGGAATCATACTGATAAGCGTACAACGCGCGTTCGGGGTCAAAGGAAACTTCCTTTTCTTCGAGCAAGTTTTTCAACCACCTAGGCAGTGAACCTAATCATTGTAGTGTAGTATTAGGGTAAGCCTCGAGATTGATATCGTTCTCTAGGGGAATAGGAATGCTAGTGAGAAATTACTACGCTAAGGTTGGGGTTGAGGAAGATTATTTTTTATCTTTTTTACATTTTTTAAAAATTAAAAGGTACGAATCTCGGGGTAATGGATTTGGGGGGTGGTACTTCTACCAATTACTCTACTATTCTAATTATCTAATTAACTAAGCTAAGGGGTAGTCTATGTCTAATTGATGTGTGCTCGTATGATGATTAAAAATGTGTCTACCTAGATACTATTACTCCCTAGTTATCTTTTATTGATGGTTGAATTGTCACGTCCTTATTCTTAACGCGTTATGTCTTCTAAGGTCGTAGGGTATGCTTTTTTCCCTAACTCTTTGAGAATACCTTAAGGTTATTGCCTACAAAATCTCTAGGATTTATAAACTAACTCTAAGGTTATCTTTGGATTTTTAGCCTACAATAACTCTAGGCGATTATAAACTAATGTTCACAAAGATTACTCAAGCATTAAAAACACAACGATGGCCTATTGCAATCCTAAGCCAATTACAATTAAGATAAGAGACAACCAATCAATATTCAATAACTAGGTTTCATAGATCTAAGCAAACACACAAGTAAATTAGTCGGACATGGTAAACATGCAAGCATACACACATACAATCGAAGACATAATGAAATCAATGAAGTAAATTACTTATCTTGATGTAAAATAGGGTATGAGAACCCTAAGATACTGCCCAAGACAAACCAAAATCGTTTTAGGGTTTTACTCCACAATTTTACCTCTTTAAAAATCTGAAAATTCGAATTCTATATATAGAGTTACAACTGCGACGGTGTCACTCTTTAATTGTGACGCCGTCGGATCGCCGCCATTAGGGTTTCGTCTTGACCAAGTCAACTTTGTGATGGCGTCACGTTGTGGTTGTGACGCCGTCGGCTTCATCTTCTGACGCCGTCTGAATCTGGATCTTGGCCGTCTGAGTTGTGACACCCTACTCTTTAAAGCCTGACGCCGTCAGGTACAAAGTAGCAATTTCACTCCTGAGTCGTCGCAATTAGAGGGACGGCGTCGCCCTTTGTTTGTGACGCCGTCAGGTGCATTTCCAGCAGCTTGAGTGTCTTGATCTTGACTTTAGCCATTTTATTCATATATTCACGCTTTTTCATCCAAATAAGTGTCATTCCAGCATTTTGCCTTCAAGAGACCTAAAAAGTGAAAAGGAACGAAATTAAGTAGTAACGGATATAAAAGTGGCCGATTAAGGGCTTAAATGACCCCTCAAAAGTGTACCTTTTAAATCCTTATCACATACTTTGTTAGACATGGTTCAATATATGGTTAGTCTTACAACTCTACTTTTATCCTTTTGGGATTATACTCTTGAAACAACTGTTCTCATTCTAAATATGATTCTAACCAAGAAGGTTGATAAGACTCCATATGAAATATGGCATGTAAAAAGTCCCAAATATGTCTTACTTAAAGGTCTAGGGATGCGAGACATTTCTGAAACAAGACACGCCTGACAAACTACAACAAAGATCTGTTAAGTGTATCTTTGTTGGATACCCAAATGAAACTATGGGTTACTTCTCCTATCCACCAGAAAACAAAATTGTTGTTGCAAGGAATGCTAAGTTCTTTGGAAAGAATCTCATAGCTCAAGAATCTAGTGGGAGGATTATATATAGAACTTAAAGATTATCAAAAAGATACCTCACCTTCTGAAAATACAAGCTTACCTTAAGTGGAGCCAGAAAGTCACGCACCTCCACCTGAAGTAACTTCCGTTCGTAGGTCCTAAAGGACTATTTACGCTCCTGAACGATTTTGTCTAAATGTAGAAGTTGAGGAGTATAGCTTAGGGGATCTTAATGAACCTGCTAGCTATAAGGCTGCCATGGCTGATCCTAAAAAGGATAAATGGCAAGTAGCTATGAATGCGGAGATGCAATCCATGCATGATAATGAAGTATGGGTTGAAGTAGAACTTCCTCCTAACACTAAAATCGTTGGTAGCAAGTGGATTTTCAAGAAAAAAAACTGACATGGATGACAAAGTACACACCTATAAGGCTCGTCTTTTAGCAAAGGGCTATACTCAAACCTTTGGGGTTGACTACTCCTTTTATCTTTTAGCAGACATTAGAGCCATTACATTTCTTATAGTCATAGCGGCGTACTATGATTATAAGATTTTGCAAATGAATGTCAAAACTGTCTTCTTGAATGGTCGCCTTGAAGAATATATCTTTATGACACAACCTGAAGGATTTGTCAATCTAAAATATCCAAAGCGTGTATGCAAGCTTCAAAGTCCCATTTATGGATTAAAGCAAGCATCAAGGCAATGGAATAAAAGATTTGACAAAGAAATCAAGAAATTTGGTGTTTTACAAAATCTTGATGATCCATGTGTATACCAGAAAGCTAGCAGGCGTAATGTTGTTTTCTTTATCTTATATGTTGCTGATATTCTGATCATGGGAAAAAACATTCCACTATTGAAAGGAGTAAAATCCTACCTTGGAAAGTGCTTTGCTATGAAAAATAAGGGAGAAGCAGCTTATATCCTTGGAATAAAGATCTACATATATAGATCAAGGCAGTTGATTGGATTAAGTCAAAGTGCTTACATTGATAAAATCCTAAATAGATTTAGGATGGAAAATTCTAAGAAAGGATTTATCTCAATGCAAGAAAGACTGGGCTTAAGTTGTACACACGGTGCTTCTACACCTGCTGAGGTAGAGCATATGTGTAATGTTCCTTATGTTTAGGCTGTAGGATCGTTTATATATGCGGTAAGATGCACTAGACCTGATGTGGCGTTTGCCCAAAACATTAAAAACCAGTTTCAATATAATCCAGGTGAAAGTCACTAGACTGCTTTGAAAAATATTCTCAAGTATCTTAGAGCTACTAGAGATATGTTCATTGTTTATGGTGGAAATCCTAAAGTGGAGCTCAAAATTAAAGGTTGCTGCGACACTGGATATCAAACCGATAAAGACGATACAAAGTTTCAGGCAAGATACGTCTTCGTTATTAACAGAGGCGCAGTAGATTGGAAGAGTAACAAGCATACCACTACTGGAATGTCTGCAACAAAAGCTGAGTACATAGCTGCTTTAGAAGCTACGATAAAAGCTATCCGGATTAGGAAATTTGTTTATGGGTTGGGCATTGTTCCCAGAAGCCAACAACCTATGGAGATGTATTGCAACAATTATGGAGCAATCGTCATCGCCAATGAACCTGGTGTTATGAAAGGCACCAGACACTATCCTAGACAATGTCACTATGTTCGAGAACAAATTAAAATTGGTGAAATCAATATACTCAAAACTCCCACATATGACAATTTAGCTGATCCTTTTACGAAGGCTTTACCTAAAATAAAGCTTACTCAACATGTTGAGAGTATATGACTTCGTTTAGCTAATAGTTTCATGTAAATCTGTGTTTAGTATTTGGATAAAAAATGTTAAATAGTTATTATATTTTAATGAATTAAAGTATTTGATATGTTTGTTTTCATTCATAATAAGCTATATTCTATAATTGCATGTTTAAATTCATGAGTGATTTATATCATACTAAATTTTCTATTGTCAATAAACTATATGAGAATATAGTTGAATTAAGACAAATTTGAGAGATTGTAATATTCTATGAATATTAAGGAGGAGTCCCACCAAACTCACATGGTATTCAAAAGTTGCATACTGGACTTCCCCAATTAACAAGATCATCACTTTATAATCGTCATCATTAATTGAATCTTGTAAATGAGCCATTGATTTATCCTTAGACTTGAGGCGCAAGCTAAAATTGCATGTGCGGATCACATCTCTTGATTATAGTCTAACTCTATCCGTAACTGGTAGTTATAAGGGCTATTTTTAGAAGTTTTGTGAAATATGCGAATTACGCTTGTTGTCAAGATAGAATTTGTTGCTTCAATTAATTTTGAAGTATGATACTGTTGAAACCCAGATCCGGACTCAACTAGGGTATGAGTGATATCAATTGATTGAATGAAAACAGCGGAGTAATGATAACAATCAACATCACTAATAAGGTTTTCATTATTGAAAGGTATAAATTACTACTACTACTAATATACACACGCTATAATCGTGTGTCTAGACTCTCATTAGGAGATGTCTTCTATGAAAATAAATGAAAGGGATGCTTGTAACCTAGACGCCTACCCTCTTTATATACTAGAGGGAGGTTACAAAAACCCCAATCTTAGCTTACTAGAAAAGCTAAGCTAACTATTACATATTAGGCCCTCATTGTTTCTTCTTTCTTCATTCTTGCTCGTGGTTTTGTAATATTCAAATCATCAATTCCCAACAATCTTCCCCTAAACTGGAATTTGACTAGGTTAAGTTCCAGTTTCTTGGTATTACAAAACAACCTGTATGAAGAAACAATGCTAAAACATGTCATCACAAATAATAAGCAGCACACTATGAATCTTCTTCCCCTTTTTCTAATAGGGGTCTTCTGAAAGAGCAACATGTTTAGTGGCAAAAGCAACACTTGAAGAAGCACATCAGTGGCATAGAAGATTAGGCCATGTAAATTTTAAGAATATCAACAAATTGGTCAAAGGAAATTTAGTTAGAGGTTTACCCACTAAAACTTACAAGAATGATCACTCCTGTTTGGCGTGCAAGAAGGGTAAACAACACAAAGCTTCATGCAAGAAGCTTGAGGAAAGAACTATTAGAGAACCTTTGGAATTGCTGCACATGGATCTATTTGGTCCTGTTTTTGTTACTAGTCTAAACAAGAAAAAGTACTGCTTGGTTGTGACAGATGATTGCAGTAGATTCAGTTGGGTATTTTTCTTGGGATTTAAAGATGATACTTTTGACGCTATTCATGATCTTATAATAGCACTTGAAAACCAATTGAGACTCAAAGTTAGAGGTATTAGATGTGATAATGGGATTGAATTCAAGAACAAGCTTATGGATGAATTTTGTGCTAAGAAAGGAATCAGGAGGGAGTTCAGCATTGCAAGAACACCACAGCAGAATGGTGTTGCAGAGAGAAAGAATAGAACTTTGATTGAAGCAGCCAGAACTATGCTTGCAGATTCATTACTACCTATTCAGTTCTGGGCTGAAGCTGTAAGTACTGCTTGCTATGTGCTTAACAGAGTATCAGTCACCAAACCTCAGATGAAGACACCTTATGAGTTACTAATGGGAATCAAACCAAACATTCGTTTTCTAAAACCTTTTGGATGCCCTCTGACTATTCTCAACACAATTGGTCATTTGGGAAAATTTGATGGCAAGTCAGAAGAAGGATACTTATTGGGGTACTGCACCAACAGCAAAGGATTTAGAGTGTACAACAGAGTCACCAAGAAGGTTCAAGATTGTCTTCATGCTGAATTTTTAGAAGATCAAGAAAATCAGAAGGGTAAAGGTCCTGATTGGATGTTTGATCTTGAAGTTTTGACTCCTTCTATGAACTATATACCTGTTAGAGAAGAAAATCAACCTGTACACAACGGAGAAGATTTACAGTATGTTGTTCATGGAGTTCATATTAGACCTGATGCTGTTCCTGATGAAGAACCTATAACTGTTGAGAAAGAGAAAAGTACTGATGAGCCAAAAGCTACATTATCTGCTGAAGATCAAGCTATTCAAGATGAGCTTAATAGGATGCTTTTTCAAGATGTTATAGCACAATCTTATGATGATGATCAAATAAGAGCTTATGAAGAAGCAAAGAAAAAGACAAGTCTACAGAGTACACTCACAGTACTTTGGGTGACAGTACTTTCAATCAAAGTACTGCTGCACCTGTTCACAACACTTTGGATGATTTGGATGATCCTACCATGCCTAGCTTACAAGGCACTGATGATGAATTTGAAGATGAAGGTATTTTCTCAGATTCCAATGAAGGTGCTGATTTTACAACTTTGGATGATAATGTTGAAGTTCCACAGATTCCTATTTTAAGAGTTCATAAGAATCATCCTACTGATCAAATCATTGGACCTTCCACCTCTGGAGTGCTTACAAGGACCAAAGCTAAGGGTTTTTCTAAACCTCACAATGCTTTACTTAGCTTTGTCTATAAACAGAATAGGCTAAATTACAAGGATCATCAAACATGCCTGTTTACTTGTTTTATCTCTCAAGAAGAACCCAAGAATATAGCTCAGGCATTATCTAAAGAAAGTTGGGTTGAAGCTATGCAAGAAGAACTTCTTCAATTTAAACTTCAAGAAGTTTGGGTACTATGTGATCTACCTGATGGAAAGAAGGTCATTGGTACAAGATGGGTGTTCAGAGTCAAGAGAGATGAAAGAGGGAATGTCATCAAGAACAAGGCAAGGTTAGTAGCTCAAGGCTACAGACAAGAAGAAGGAGTAGATTATGATGAAGTATTTGCTCCTGTAGCAAGGATTGAAGCCATTCGAATCTTCCTTGCTTTTGCATCATATATGGGATTTTAGGTTTATCAGATGGATGTCAAGAGTGCCTTTCTCTATGGCAGCATTACAGAGGAGGTTTATGTCAAACAACCTCCTGGTTTTGAAGATCCTACCCATCCAAACAAAGTCTATAAAGTGATTAAGGCTCTTTATGGCTTACATCAAGCACCTAGAGCTTGGTATGAAAGGCTCTCTACTTTCCTATTGCAACATGGTTACAGAAGAGGAGCAATTGACAAGACTTTGTTCATCAAAAGAGATAAGAAGGATATCATGTTAGTTCAAGTGTATGTAGATGATATCATATTTGGGGCTACAAAACAGTCCATGGTTAAGGAGTTTGAGCAGCTGATGCAGAATGAATTTCAAATGAGTTCTATGGGTGAGTTAACTTTCTTTTTAGGACTTCAAGTTAAGCAGTCAAAGGAGGGAATTTTCATAAGTCAAGACAAGTATGTATCTGACATACTTAAGAAGTTCAATTTTGATGCTATGAAGCCAGTAACTATACCTATCAAGTCTATCAACTCATTGGGCAAGGATGAAGATGGTCAACCAGTTGAAGTCAAGTTGTACAGATCTATGATTGGCTGTCTTATGTACTTAACTGCATCTAGGCCTGATATCATGTTTGCTGTTTGTTTATGTGCAAGATATCAAGTCTCACCTAAGGTCTCTCATATGAATGCAGTGAAGAGAATTTTCAGTTATTTGAAACAACAACCTAAGTTAGGATTGTGGTATTCAAAGGATTCCCCTTTTCATTTGGAAGCTTTTTCAGATAGTGATTATGCAGGTGACAACTATAACAGAAGATCAACTACTGGAGGATGCCAATATCTTGGAAGAAGATTAGTTTCATGGCAGTGTAAGAAGCAAACAATTGCAGCAACATCCTCTACTGAAGCAAAATATGTGGCTGCTGCAAGATGTTGTGGACAAGTTTTGTGGATGCAGAATCAACTCTTGGATTATGGGTTCAATTTCAAGAATACTCCTATCAATATTGATAATGATAGTACCATTTGCATTGTGAAGAATCCATTTTATCATTCCAAGACCAAGCACATTCAGATTAGGCATCACTTCATTAGAGATTGTTATGAGCATGGGCTCATTAATGTTGTCAAAGTACATACAGATGATAATGTAGCTGATTTACTCACCAAAGGATTTGATGTTTCAAGATTCAATCACTTGGTGGTAAGCATTGGAATGATTAATTATTGAGTTACATTTAAGGGGAGGACTGCATGGTTAGTTAGACAGTCCTATGCTTTGCTTAAGGGGAGGCAATACAATGCCCACATGGAGTGTTTGTTATTATAGAGAAGAAGATGGAAAAGTACTGATGATTTGTCCTATGAAAGTACTGCTCTGGAAAGTACTGCACACGTGGAAAGAACTGCTTGTCTTATCAACGTACTGTTCCAACGGTCAAAAAGAAGGGTAAATTCAAATAACGGTAATGTTGTTATTATGGGCTGTGATTTTTCAAATCCTACCTATCAATAACTACTTCCCGATTTTCCCTCTCATCTTTATTCGTATCAATCTTTTCCATATTTCTCTCTCTCTCTCACACACTTACGTATTCAAGAATCAATATCTTTTACAATCATCCATGGCAAACCTACACACAGTTTCTAAACATAACATGGTGGCGAATTTAGATAAAACGGAGGCTAATGTCATCTTCCATGACATAATTGATTTCTTAACTGGTTCCCCAATCAGTTATGCGCTTTTGGTGGAACCTGATCTCATTGAGCCCTGGATACAGCAGTTTTGGGCAACTGCAAGGACACATATGGAGAATGATGAATCTTATATTCAAGCTAAAGTTGCTGGAAGGCTTATAAAGATTACTGAAGCATCCATTCGTGAAGATTTATTGTTTAATGATGCAGAAGGAGCTATTAGGTTTGATAAACAGCTTCTTTGGGATACACTGAGAGATATTGGATATGAAGGGTCTTTGGTTGACACAACAAAATTCAAGAAGCCCTTGTTCAGTCCATATTGGAAGTACCTGGTACATGTTCTTCTTCATTGTATAAACTCTAAAAGTACTTATTGGGAGCAATTTGGTTCAAACATTGCATCTGCACTGGTAGGATTGGCTACAAATCGTATGTTCAATTTTTCAAGGCTAATCTTAGATGGAATGCTCTCACACATCTCTCATGGATCAAGATGGTTAATGTATCCGAGATTTATTCAAGTCTTCTTGAATAAACAACTTTCAGATGTACCAAAGCCGTCAAGTCTTTTACCGATTGTGGTACAACCAACCAAGATCTTCACATTTATGGCTAGGAAAAGTGATCTGTTTACTGGAAGGAACACCCCATTAACCACTTCTATGATGGAGGTTGTTCAAGCAATACGCGATGAGGCTGCAGAGAGTGATGACAGAGAAGGTACTGCTTCAACACAAGTTTCTCCCACCTTATCACACCATACTACTCCTATTGCGTCACCAGAACAAGATATTCCTATTCCCTCATCATCTTCTGAAGGAGACACTACTACTATACCCCCTGAAGGTTTAGTGTTAGATAATTATATTATGACAAGAGAGTTAGTTCGATTGAAGAAAACCACTGAGGCTCAAGCTGCTCAGATAGCCTTATTGAAGCTCAAGTTTAGAAAGTTCAAGAAGTCTGTTTGGCCCTTGGTTAAACATCACAGGTTATGGGACAAAGCTGAAAAGAAGAAGCGAAGGCATTTTAAGAAGACTTCTACAGGAAAAAAGGTTCATCAGCATTCTTCTGTCCAATTGGGGAGGAATTTAGAAGAAGAGAATTTGAAAGAAGATGCTGAACTATATAAAGAAAAGGAGAATGAACCTCAAAGTACTGAAGCACATGTAAATCTTCAATGTACTGAGCCTGAAGGAACTGGTGTTCAAAGTACTGATGATCAAGGTACTGCTGATCAAAGTACTGATTTTCAAGGAACATCTCGACAAGAATTAATTACACCAAGGGTGTTAGATTTTGAAGAAGAAGCTGGTCCTTCAACAATTCCTCAAGAAGAAGAAGCTGATACACCCAAACCAATACACACTGCAAGTGATGATGAAACTATTGCTGAAATATTACATGATTTATCAAAACCAAGGGGTGTTAGCATTCCAGGAGTTGCTGAAGAACAACATCAAGTTTCTCAATCTCAACCTGTGTTAGATCCTAAAGATAAAGTGAAAGGTAAAATGATTGAAACAAAGAAGAAAAAGAAACTCACTTTAGCACAACTAAGGGCTGCTGAAGTTGCTAGGAATGAGGAAGCAACTAGAAAGTACAAGCTGAATTGAATGCTGAAGTTGCTATTGAAGAAGCTAAGGATAAAGAAGTAGCTAAGAAATTGCAAGAAGAATTGAATGCTGAAGCTGTTGTACAATTAAAGACACCTATTCCTGTTTCTGCTCTACCAAGAAGACCAAATCGTGCTAAAGAAAGAAATGCAATGATGGCTTATTTAAAAAGTCAAGGATATATTGGATTGCAGAAGTTGAATTATGTTGAGATGAAACAGTTGTATGAAGCTGTTAGAGAAGCTTATCAGAAGCATGTTGATAGTATCAAAGATTTTAAAGATGATGATACTCAGAAAGAAGATGATAGAAAAGGAAGCTTAAAAAGAAAAAGAACAACTGAAGTTGAAGATGATCAACCATCAAAGAAGGTTGAGTTAAGGTCTAATACAGATGATGAATTAAGGAATTACTTAAGAGTTGTAGAATTTGAGTATTCTAAAGCTGATGCAGAAAAGAAGACAGAAAAGAAGAAGAAAAAATCACCAATAATTACTTTTGAAGTTGTAGAATCAAAGGATGGAAATTATCTGATGTTTCATAGAGAAGATGAAAGCTTCAGAGTGTTTAATATGCTATGGGATCTATTGCACATAATAGATAGAGAGGATTTATTTCATTTATATCATTTGGTGCAAGAATATTTTGAACACATTACATCAGAAGGTGTTGGTTTAATCTTGCTTGGAGATCTCACAACTGTTTGGGAAACTGAAGAATCAAGCACTGATGAGATTTGGAAAAATCAAGAAGATTGGGAGACTATCAGCTGAAGATTTTTTGAAGAATCTGGAGTACATGTTTTAGAGTTAGAAGATGGAACTATGATTCATATGTTAGCAGATAGAAGATATCCGCTTACATCAGATCTTATGAGGAGAATGCTAGAACATGGTATGGAGGTTGAAGAAGATAATGAAACTGCACTTATGGTCATCAAATTGTTTATCAGATGGACAACAATGGCTGAGGATGAAGCATAAAATACTGGTATGATGTTTATAATTTATAAATTTTTGAAAAACAAGTACTTTATTTGAAGTACTGCTGGAACAAACAGTACTTTAACCAAAGTACTGCTTGTAGCATAAACCAGTAAATGTTTTTGAAAGAAAATTTTTTTGAAACAAAAGTTAACAAGCAACAATGGTTTTTGAGATGGGTATAACAGTAGGTTATCAGTTCACCATGTTTACAAAAGAACTAGCTAATCCATGAGCAAACGGCTCTGGTAAAGATATCTCAAATCCGTTATATAGTTGACAACTTGCTAATAAGTTGTATGGTACTCAACTCACCATATCAGCAAATGTAAAGAGTTGGCTAGCCCACAAGTAAAATGGTTTGTGGTAAAGGCTGTGGAAAAACCATTTATATGGTAATTAGTTCACCATGGTTGCAAGAACTAACTAGTCCAAAAGGGTACAGCTTTTGGTAAAGACAAATCAAATCTGTTGATAGCTGATGATTTGCTCAAAATCATATGGTTATCAATGTACCATGGTCTTAAACACCTAAACATTTGGCTACTCCAGAGTTAATGGCTTTGGTAAAGAGATATCAAAATCCATTAAATTTCAATGATTCACCTCTCACAGGAGTTTACACACCTGGAAGTGATAAAAATAGACTGAAACTTAACTGAATTAATGTGCAAATTGTCATATGTTGCTGAGTTGCTGAAAAGATGGAGCTTGCTGAATGTTGCTGAAAAAGAATTACAAAGATAAAGATTACTTTGATGAAAGCACATAAATTACAAAGACAAACTCTGAAGATAAAGATACAATCCTTGAAGACAAAGATGTTAAAGTCAAATATACAAAGGAACTTGAAGTCAAACAAGTAGAATTCAAGTTAGGGGAAGATTGTTGGGATATGAAATGTCAAAGTACTGAAGAGTTAAAGTACTGAAGAAGTCAAAGTACTGCTAAAGTAAGAAGTCAAAGTACTGCTCGATACATCAAAGTACTGCATGCTTAAAGGACTGCTATGCAAAGACATTAAGGATTAATGTGTAAATTCTAGAATGTTCTAAGTTTAATATAGTATTACTTGTCGTACAAGGTTATAATTGTAAACCGACTAGGGTTATCCTTAAGCCTATAAAAGGACCCTTAGTTTGGCATTAGAATATACGTGTTTTTAGAGTTTTAGAGAAGTACGATATTAGAGTTTTAGAGTTGTTAAAGAATCTGCATAACAAGCAGATTTAGAGTTATTAATAATATCGTTGAAAGTTAAAGTTAATTCTTCTTAGCTTTGTTAAGTAAATTCCGCATACTTAATAGAGTTTGCTCAGTGTTTCATTGTTAATAACTTAGGATTTATGCGAGGTTATTAAACCCTTAACAAGCTATATAAGTTAGTTTGGTTAGAGTACATCGATCCAACAAGAATTCATAAGATCGTTTATAAGCTCAGCTAGGGATCACTGTTAATACAAATAAGCCGTAAAAACGTTTATTTATATTTTACGATCTTCTAATGTTTTGTCGACAACAAACGTAAAATCATTTTAATGAAACAAATAAAATACGTAAATGGTTTGAACTAATAGTTTCTAACATATTCACATAAAACACTAAAACAAGTATAAGTGATTTTATGATTTAATATTACATATGTACAACAACTAGTGTTACATATTTGGGTAAAATATACGCATAACTAGTATGTAGTATATTGGGTAATATAAGTGGGTAGAAACTTAAGTATCATAACCCATTGGGCAAATACATTGAATGTAGTTGGGTACAACCCAAAGCCCATGACCCATGGAGCTTGACCCATAACCCATTGCATGACATCATGCTTATATCATATATGGATAATATCCATAACCCATGGTATTGACCCATACCCAATGTCTAGATACATTGAACCCTTGGTGAGCACTCAAGAGAATGTCTAGATACATTGAACCCTTGGTGAGCACTCAAGAGATACATTGTATCTAGCTAAAGACCCATGGATCAACCCATGACCCATAACCAAAAATACCCATGGGCAAAGAGGAGCGTTCCACGGATCCCTGGCTTTGTGTCAGCCGGATCCCTTGTGGGAGGGATCCGCGGGATCCGGGGAACAGTAGAGAATTTCCTCTATAAATAGAGAGCCATTTCTTCCTTTCTACTCACCACTTTACACACATACTTCCCCCAAGTATTATACCTCTCTAACCTCAGATCCAAGTGATCTATGTAGTTTGTCTTTTGTTTTCGTGTGATTCTCTAGGTTCCTCTCAAAGGCGAGATCACCACTTCTTGAAGACGAGCAAGCTCAAGTCCATGAGTTGCCAAGCTTCGTTATCATCAAGACAACTAAGGTTCTCTTGTTGATAGTTCTTTCTTCTTTCGTAGATGTTGGGTCGAGGGCATTAGTGAAGGATGCCGAAAGTGTCAAGACGAAAGCATTAGTGAAAGGTGCTTATCGTTCGTGTCAAAAGCATTAGTGAAGAATGCTAAAGGTGTCAAGACGAAGGCATTAGTGAAAGGTGCTTATCGTTCGTGTCAAAAGCATTAGTGAAGAATGCTAAAGGTATCAAGACGAAGGCATTAGTGAAGGGTGTCAAGTGGTGTGTCAAAGGCATTAGAGAAGGATGCCTAAGAACCAAATCAAGTGGCATTTGGGATGAGTGCCTAGGTCGTATAATCAATGAGGTGCATCGTTATACATATAAGTATTTGTTTATTTCCAAGGATGGTGATATCCTTGATGGTGTTGTAACAAGGAGTAGATCTCCTTGAGATTAGGTGTTGTGTTGTGAAGGGTAGTAGTTCCTCCATAGAAATGGAACTAGGTGCTTAGCCTGGTATCAGAGCTTCGTTACCAAGTTTTTTTTTGTATATTGTACTTTGAAAACTTGATACGATCCGTGTATGTTTAAAAACTACAAAGAAGGGAATTTCTTAAAACAAAAAGTCATGTTTTTAGAAATCATCATATGTTGGATAGTGATAGATCATTCTAACATTTTCCTTTGAGAAGTCTTCATACTAGGATTTGGGTATCTTAGAAGATCATGAAGTATTTCGCGTCTATGGTTTTTAAAACCATAAAAAGGGAATATAGCAAAGGATTGGGGTATCTTAGAAGATCATGAAGTATTTCGCGTCTATGGTTTCTAAAACCATAAAAAAGGGATATAGCAAAGGTATGTTTTCTTAGTTACATTTTTTTTCAAAAACGTGCTAAATTGCTTGTGGACAAAATGGTGATATATGCTTTTATCTTATAATAAGCATAATATGAAAAGTGTTTTAGTGATTTTTTTTCTTTGAAGTTTTGTTGTTAGATATCTTGTTAATCAAGTTTGAATAAAGGTAAAAATGGGTAATATAACTTCACTAAAAAGTCTACTAAGACTAAACCTTTTCGTCGGGTCAAAATGTACATTTTTGTAATTCTGTGTCAGATCCTCGGATCCCTCAGGTTACACTGGACGGATCCCTCAAGCAAGGGATCCGTGGTACAGAAGACAGTTTTTGTCTAAATTTCAAAAATTCATAACTTTTTAACCGTAAGTCGTTAGAAGTCGTGCCACCTATCGTTTTAAAGGTATTTGAGTCTACTTTCGTTTAAAAATGATTTCATAAACTGATTCAAAACAATAATTTACAGAATCATTGATTTATAATAGAAAGTCATTTTTCGGTCATAACTTTTGCACAAACTTTTGATCTAATTGGAGACGGATGTTTTCGCTTTTGAATAACAATGTGTCCTCTATTGAAATTAAGGTTTTGATCATATTTATAAATATAAAAGAAACTAATCAAGCTTGGTATACATGTTTATATTTAACACAAAGCGATGAAAAGAACTTTCGTATGCTATGCTAAATGATAAATTGTCTTCTTTGCATTACTTGATTATTTGCTTATCTCAAATAGCTTTTGTGCTTGTTTGATTGAATAGCATATGTGGTTTCCTTACCTTGCTATTCATTCTCTTGTTTGTCGATTTAGTAATATTCTACTAATCAATGTGCTATTTGAAGGAGTGTTTGGGATAACATCTAGTTGTGTCGAAAATGTTAGTTTAGATATTTAGATAAGTCATATAGGTTGAAAAATGTTTAAAACGTATAACACCCTAAATGGTTTTTTGATTGAGTTTGTCATATGTGCTTATATGATTTCCTTTGTTCTTGTATCATTTTCTAAAAACAACAAGAATGTACATCGGATCATAACCTACACTTGTGTTGATGATGTACTCTCCCATTTTCCTTTTCATGATCGCTCTTCAAGCTTCATAGTAGGATTGACAACTTGATTATTTCATCCGACATACTCAAGTAAATTATTTTGCAACGCAAATATAATTGTTCATATCCGAAAGTCCAAACTCAAAGCTTTCCAACAACATATGTTGAACTAGCTCATACAACCATTTTTTGTTGTTTACCATATGGACAACTTTTAAACTTATTTTTAACATGACGCCTTCGTCACCTTAGTTGTCTCAAGTATAATATTAAACGAAGCAAGGTATCATCATTGTTACTCTTTGATAGGCCATTGTAGGAATATAAATTTTCCTAACTTGAGAATGAATACTGGAGAACTTATTGCACTAGAAACTCAATTTGACCTAACGGTTGAATTGCTTCCTTGATAGAAGTTGGGTATGTGGAATCACCCGTAAAAATGGTCGTGTTTAGCCGTAATTGAGCACCGCTAGTAACAGTATCATATTCATTCTCTCACTTGGGAAATTTATACTCCTATGTTTTCCTAAAGTAAGTTTACAATGGAAATACTTTACATTGTCTTAGGATTACTAATCAAAAAAGTTGTAAAATAAAATTTTATTTTAGTTAATCACAACCACTTGCCTCATCAAGCGATTATCTTGCTTTGATCGAGAAGAGCTACATGACTTCATGGACGAATTTCATTGTATGCTAATCACCATCCGTAATGACTATACATAGTTCATTGCTTCCGTTGGCTAAAACAACCCTATTGTCTTGAACACCATCATCTAATCTGCACGCCATTGTTAATACAAACGATTTACTAATCTAGACCGTAAATCTATTTTGAGCTTCTTGAATAACGGTTGTTAAGTTTGATAAACCTATGTGTTACTTGTGAGCTAGATCTCATTTAATTGCTTATGTGCTATTTCTACATGCTCTTAGTATGTTTTACTTGTATACATGTATACTTACTGTAGAGATCATTAGCTTCTAAGTTCGATACTTAGAACAAACGCTCACTGTTAAGTAAAACTGTCCCAGATGCCAGATCCCTAGTTTGTAACTATCTGGATTCCTCAAGTGAAGGATCCGTGGGATCCGGGCAAATAGAAGTGGAATTTCAATCCTTTACACCTCAAACCATGTTCCTAGACTACTTCACACTAGCTGAACTTAATACCTTAGGATCTCTTAAGTCCTTCTCAAGCTTAGTAAGCTTCACACTCACTCATAGCTCATTAAGGATCACACTAAAAGTGCTTTTCGATCTATTGTTTCACCTAAACTCATTACTCTTCCGCTCTCTAGATCACTCATTATTTCTCACATGATCCCTCACATCTAGACCTAGAAATCTTTCGATTATGGCAAAATTGATCATAATCATCCTTACCTCAAAATTGGTCGAAATGGATCAAATTCTAGTTCTTCCACCTTAAAACCTTTAGGATCTTCTCCAAGACATTATCCTAAGTCAAAATATGATCACTAGGATCATCTAGCTCCATTTGACACTCTCAAGATTTTAGTGTCATCTTTGTTCATTCATTGGTACTCACGAAAGTTCTAATTTCTTTCATATAAGGCAATCATTAGCTACATCACTTATTGCCCTTGAACATTTAAGTACCCTTCCATTTAAAGACACTTAGGAGAACTGAAACATTCAAAAAGGTACAGGCTTTAGACCTTTCAAATATCACTTCTATCATTTCCTAGCTACTGAGAGCCGGATCCCTAGGATTAGCCTAGACGGATCCCCCATTGGTGGGAACCGTAGGATCCGGGTGACAGATTTATGTCAACTCTTGCTCAAACAATCATTTCAAGCTCATCTTGCTAACTTGAACACTCCACCTCATCCTAATAAATCTCTGAAGTTGACTCTTGTGCATGCTAATCATCACATTCCAAAGGATATTAGAGACTTAAGTCTTGAATGCACTTGCTAAATCCTTCCCTTTATAAGTCATCTTGCTAGAATCCCTTAGTCATCAAACACAACATAATTCTCAGCATTTAGAAACCTTTTCCTTAGTCATTTGATCATGAGGAAAGCTCCTAGTGCTAACTCATCCAACCAAGAACCACCCAAGAGACTTGCTCGTGTTGTACACGAAATTTCCTCAACCGAATCATCTCCGGTTAAACCCATAAATGGTAGGACTTCCCATCCACCGAATCATCATCCGTAAGAGATAATAGTGCTAGAATCTCACCTCAACAAACCCAATCAACAATTGCCAAGAGAACCGCAATAATTAGCATTAAACCTCTTAGGTTAGAAAAAGGATCATCGAGCTCTAAACCAAACGTACCTAGTTCTAGCAAAACGTCTAAACCTTCATTCCTAGAGCATGGAATACACTCCTTTACCAAGCCTCTCTCTATTCATTAGAGCATTCACAACCAAGAACTTCCCATTCACCAACCTTCTAGTTAAAATAGGAACCACCTACATCACCAACTAGTCCATCGTTGGAAACAAGGAACCACCAAGGACTTGATCATATAGAGGAATTTCCATTACCCCCACTCTCATTCCTAGTAGAACCTCATCCTAAATTACTCAATGTACCTCCACCATCATTTGTAGAACCTCCTCAAAACATTCTGTTCCTAATCAAGACAATAATTGCTCTAATTGTCTAATCACCCAAGGACTTGTTCAAGAAGTACGAAATGAGTTGCATTTCATGTTTAATCATTTCTTGAAAGATTGGACCAAATCAACAAGTCTACTCATCCCTAGACTCAAGCACATTGTTGCTTCTTAAGCTTTGGTCACTTATTAGTATTAGTAGAATATGGCTAAATCATTCTCTTAGTTTTTAGAGATTTGTTGATCATCTCTTATGTTTTATTGAATGATAGTTTACTTGCCATATTGCATTGAGTATATGTTTGTTGGTTGAATACATATCTCATTTTGATATTAACATTACTTGTTACATCACCATTGCTGAATTTAATCATCAGCTATACGGATCCCTCAAAATTGCCTAGACGGATCCCTACTAGGAGGGAACCGTGGGATCCGTGAGACAGAAAACTATTTTTCTACTAACTTGGATCACATATGCAGGAAATTGTGCATTATACTTGTTTTCTAACATTTGTTTTGTAGTTATTCAATCTACACTTGAAGCCTTTGACACCCTAAAGCTAGGGGAGCTTTGTGTCAAAACAATACATTGCAAATTACTTGCAATATTAGGATTACATTTCTCGACATCCCTTTGCAAAATTGCAATCATCAAAGGGGAGCACATTCGTCACTTAGACGAAATCTTTTGCAAACTTAGTTGCAAACAAACTAGATTAGTATTACTTTCTTGACGCCCTTACCTAGGGATGGACTCGTCAAGGGGGAGTAAAGACGAGATCCTTTCCCGTTACTTGCTCTCTACCTCTTTTTATTTCTTTCACATGTTTTTCTTAAAAACAATGTGTTGCTTTCTTTCAAGGATCTTTTTGTTTCGACAAAAAGGGGGAGAAGATAGTAAAAACTACAAATTCAAACTTTTACGAATTTTAGCTTTTCCTTAAAATAATTTTATGTTTTATCATCAACAAAAAGGGGGAGATTGTTAATACAAATAAGCCGTAAAAACGTTTATTTATATTTTATGATCTTCTAATGTTTTGTCGATAACAAACGTAAAATCATTTTAACGAAACAAATAAAATATGTAAATGGTTTGAACTAATAGTTTCTAACATATTCACATTTTCACATAAAACACTAAAACAAGTATAAGTGATTTTATGATTTAATATTACATATGTACAACAACTAGTGTTTGCATATTTGGGTAAAATATACACATAACTAGTATGTAGTATATTGGGTAATATAAGTGGGTAGAAACTTAAGTATCATAACCCATTGGGCAAATACATTGAATGTAGTTGGGTACAACCCAAAGCCCATGACCCATGGAGCTTGACCCATAACCTATTGCATGACATCATGCTTATATCATATATGGATAATATCTATAACCCATGGTATTGACCCATACCCAATGTCTAGATACATTGAACACTTGGTGAGCACTCAAGAGAATGTCTAGATACATTGAACCCTTGGTGAGCACTCAAGAGATACATTGTATCTAGCTAAAGACCCATGGATCAACCCATGACCCATGAACCATGACCCATGACCCATAACCAAAAATACCCATGGGCAAAGAGGAGCGTTCCACGGATCCTTGGCTTTGTGCTAGCCGGATCCCTTGTGGGAGGGATTCGCGGGATCCGGGGAACAGTAGAGAATTTCCTCTATAAATAGAGAGCCATTTCTTCCTTTCTACTCACCACTTTACACACAAACTTCCCCCAAGTATTATACCTCTCTAACCTCAGATCCAAGTGATCTATGTAGTTTGTCTTTTGTTTTCGTGTGATTCTCTAGGTTCCTCTTCAAGGCAAGATCACCACTTCTTGAAGACGAGCAAGCTCAAGTCCATGAGTTGCCAAGCTTCGTCATCATCAAGACAACTAAGGTTCTCTTGTTGATAGTTCTTTCTTCCTTCGTAGATGTTGGGTCGAGGGCATTAGTGAAGGATGCCGAAAGTGTCAAGACGAAAGCATTAGTGAAAGGTGCTTATCGTTCGTGTCAAAAGCATTAGTGAAGGATGCTAAAGGTGTCAAGACGAAGGCATTAGTGAAAGGTGCTTATCGTTCGTGTCAAAAGCATTAGTGAAGAATGCTAAAGGTGTCAAGACGAAGGCATTAGTGAAGGGTGCCAAGCGTTGTGTCAAAGGCATTAGAGAAGGATGCCTAAGAACCAAATCAAGTGACATTTGGGATGAGTGCCTAGGTCGTATAATCGATGAGGTGCATCGTTATATATATAAGTTTTTGTTTATTTCCAAGGATGGTGATATCCTTGATGGTGTTGTAACAAGGAGTAGATCTCCTTGAGATTAGGTGTTGTGTTGTGAAGGGTAGTAGTTCCTCCATAGTTGTAACACCCCAACCCGACAAGGGTAGAAGTGTCACATTCTGGTGTCATATCAGAACATACAATTAAAATATTTACAAACGGAAACCTTAAAAATGAAGTTTCAAATCATATAAACAATTGTCTGATGAGGAAAATACAATATCCAAAATGAATGAAATCTCAAAACAAAACTCTTCAAAGTAAGTCCATAAGTACTATGGTACTAGGGTTGGTCCACTAAGATACTCTAACTCTCAGCCCATCGAAGCCCATCTTCAAACCTACAACCTGCCGCAGGAAAAGAAACGCGGCTGAGCTTACAAAGCCCAGTGAACAGATATAACAAAACGAAAACTAAACAAAAACAGAAATACGAAATGAAATAAAGAAACGAATAACGAAGTCACAGCGGAATGAGGATAATGAATCACTGAGAATTCTGCGGAAACACAGACACACAGAAATCCGGAAGAACAAACAACAAATAAGAACAAACACATAGCATATTGATGACACAAACTGAAGCACATCAAAATCAACAGGCAATTAATGAATCAGGAAATTTAAGTACATATAAGTCAAACAAAATACCGAAAGCTAGCAGAAACAACTACTAGAAGTAAACATGTCCTTTACATAAGTCAATTAATCTACATTTAACACACTTATCCAATATCGTAGCAGCGGAACAATAGCAGTCAAACGTGGCAGTCACACATACAAATAGAAAACACAGTAGGAAACTATAACTAAATAAGCAAAAGACACAGCATAGCAATTAGCAAGTTATCAAGTCAGATAACATAAGTTAAACCATTTCCCAGATCAAACTTTAGTATAGACAGAATTTAAACATGGCAGATCAAACATAAGCAGATACGAACACCAACGGATAATCAAAGTTCACGAATTATCTAAACAATTATACATAATGAACTTACAGAACAATCAATTATACACTAGCATAATCATCATATAGATCAACAAGGTCACATAATGGTAAACTAACATATAATCAGATGACAACATGCGAATCACATTTAAGCATATTAATCATATCCTAGCATGGCAAACGGTAGTCACATAAACATGTCAAAGCATAAACACATTCAATAAACATATAATAATTCAGTATGTAAATGGAAACATTGACAAATACGGAATCATAAACAGAATATCTAACACAGAAATAACAGATACAGATTTAGTTATCTACCACGAGCCCAGAACATATCATATCAGAAGTAACTTTCTTATTCGGAGGGGTGACCTCGGAATACCTTATATAATATGAGGGGAGACCTCAATAACAAATGGAGTAGCTAACTCCCAGAATTTGTGAAGACGCGTATTGCACACAACATCATTCACCAGACAAATCATATCGGATAACAGATCAGATCTAGGATGCATCCATACACCCCAACAGACAGATAGTGGCCATACTATCAATAAACAGATAACAGAAAGGGACGTGGCAGAACATCACTCTACTGCCCTAGAGTCATGTCAGCGGTGCATCACTGACACGGACATGGAACCCCCATGACTAGTGAAATATTGGCTCGGGTGTCAAACTAACTTAGGTCAAACAGATTGTCATAAATGACACAGAGCATAATTCATCATAAAGATCAAACAGATTTGCAAATCGGAGTTTTCATATCATAAGTTCAAATAAGATGTTTCATGGTTCAATAAACAGAGATTTCAGATAAGCAACGGATCAAACAAATCAGAGAGGGTTCATATCAAATGTTCAGAAATCAAAGGTTCATATCACCGTCACATATCATACGTTCATAAATCAGAGGTTCATAATCAGATGTTCATAATCAGAAGTTCATAATCAGAAATTCATACTCAAACATAGCAAGGTTCAACAAACAGAAGTTTAGACAAACAGAGATTCACATAAACAGAAGGGAATCATAGCAATGGCATAGGGAATCCTAATAAACATAAGAGAAAGGCCAAAGAAAGAAAATCATGAGAAACCTTTACTGAAAAGGTCAGAATATCTGTACCTTAACGCAAATGAGGGAAAAGCAAATGAATGAACGAACACGAAGATACGACGCCACGTCTTCTTCAATGAATCTACATGGATTACGATTCGTATAATACTTATTAGCTTCTTTTATAAGCTTCTTATGCCTTTGTAAGTGTGTTACTTATTGATATAATGTTTTATCTTTCATTTCCTTAAACTCATATTTGGACCAGACTTTAACGATTTTTATAAAATACTTACTTAGCTCAAATGAAATCAAGCAAAATCCCAGTGGTTCCCACATGAGTTAAAAGAGTCTCCAAAAATTGGTGGGTTCTATTTCCATGCTAAATGGCCTACGGAAAATCATAAGTCCAGACCTGTCCAGAAAGTAATAAGAAAATACACCTTAAAAGTTTACGCCTATTGGACCTGTTTAGACACCTTGGAAAAATTTCCAAAACTCCCAGAAATTCATTTATATCCTAAATGTCAATCCTGTAAAAGGAGAGTTCCCAATTCCTTATGGTTTGAAAATGAAAAATCAAACAATCCAACCAAATTTCAGACCCGTTTTCTCAGCTTTGACACTTGATCTTGTAAAATTCAAAAATACGACTTAGACAACTCCAAATTCGACCAAACCACTTGGAAAACTTAACTAAGACATAAAATAAACTTTTCCCACAAAAACCCAGATTATTTCACTTATAAAATTGGATCTATAACACACACAAATTCGACATATGATGCTGTCCAGTTTTAGGGTTTATTAAAAACCATTATAATCACAAGTTTTACGTACCCAAACGCACCCATGACCCATGAAAGCCGTATGACCTGTTTTAATAGCATCTTAACATGCCCAAATTTTATATTTTCCAGCTTATGAATTTTTATTCACACTCTTTTACGTATAGTCCATGGTTCATTTAGTTTGCCAACAAAATCATTTATGTGTCGACAAAAGGGTTCCCAAAATCAGATTCAATCACCAAGGTTTTTAGTGCACATTAACTCGACATATATAGGGTTTATTTCATGATTTCATGTAGCCTTTAACTTGATCTATCTTAGCCATGCTTATTCATTTTATGTAAGATGATTATATTGTACAAAAGCATGCGCGTGTAAAGACCTGTGCACGACCAGATTCAAGAGAAAAAGAAAGGACGAGACGGGGTGACTATGAGGGTACCTTGCAGCGTATGAAAAGAGGAAGGAAACAAGGACCAATACCACGCAACTCAAGCTTCTTATATGTCCTAAAACCACGGTCAACAGCAATCAAAACAGTCCCTCGTCCTAGGAAAACCCCACGACCAGGCCACCTAAGATCTATGACAGAAAATGGAGAACCCACGATACCACAGCCCCTTGAATCACGTTACAATTCTTTGTACCTTGTCTTTGATCGAATGAGGTGAAAAGAACCAGCCGTCATTTTTGGTTGAAGAAGAAAATTAGGGTTTGTTTTATTTTTTTTACCTATGGAGCGTATAACACAAAAAGAAAAGAAGGGGAATACAGGCTTTGTCTTAGACGAGCCAAAGGGAGAAGAAAAATGGGCCAAGCTCAAGTTAGATGGGCCAATATTAAGTTGTAGTATTATGTAATTCATATAAGAAATTTCGGCCCATAAAGACATAAAACGATGATATGTGATTAAACGTAAAGTGTGCGTCGATTTCTTTTTATCTCGTATTAATTCGAGTATTCTTATGTTGGTAACAATGTGGTTCAATGTAGGATAATTGTTTCATGAGTTAGGTTAAAGTATATCTAACGAGCTCGAACTATTATGCATATTTCACGTATTTAATAAATATTTGATCTGAGGGTATAATAGTCATTTAACACGTTTGCGATTTTTAGGGTTTTACAACTCTTCCCCTCTAAAAGAAAATTTTCGTCCTCGAAAATTGAACAAGACGGAACAGAACAGAACACGAATCGGACTTTAGAATTTCAAGGAATAGAGCAAACGCGAAACTTATTCTAGAACAAACAGATTCTTGTCAGAACATTCATACTTATACTTTTCAGAAATCAATTCAACAGTCAAATACTTATAACAGATAATCATATACTTATCAAAGTAATGGCAGATAACAGATGATATGCAAAAAATCAAACAACACACTCTAACTTATTCAGGTATCTAATGATGAAAACAACATATGCATAGACAGAACGAATCCTAACGGTCTTACTAATCGCAGAAGTACGTGGAGACATACAAACTTAGGGCAGACATAGCAATCTATAGGTTCACACGGATCATAACGATTTCGGATTCCAAGCGTACAAAACTTATATATAACAGTTGTCAATGAGAATCTCGCAAAGAGGTACAAAATTTCAATCGAACATGAGGAGCGACAAATAACAGATACAAGTCAAAGTCCATTCACGTATCAACCACAGGCATTTCCCCAGACGTCATATGATTTCAATAAGTTCAAATTATATGATCTCGGTATTATCACGTTGATCAGGCGTCATAATACTTGCATCACATAACAAGTCCTTATTATCATCATATTCTGTCTCGGGTCATGACAACCTACATAACTAATATCAAAACAGAACATATCACATACAGATAACAAGCAACATACTGAAACAGGCCAGATCACATACATACCACATATATTACATCACACAACTTACCATATTACCAAACAAATGAGGCCACCAACTTGCATAAAACGGTTCCTCATGACTCATTACTGTCGGTCCAAAAAGAAAAACTGAGATATACAAGAATGCTAAACGATAAAACTTCACGATTCAAACCGAGTTCTGAACGAATCAAAGAAACACAATACCGATCAGAATCACTTAACAGAATATCAACCCGCCTCAAAACGCATGACAAACGAATAGGAGTAACATAAGTCGCGCCCAAATCATATGAAGTAAATGAACCTTCTCAGCCACCGGTTGAATCTTGTCTCCGTCTTTTGCGTCTTTGGTTGGTCCGTCCTGCTTCCTCCAGTAGCATCCTGATGCCTCCAGCAGCACGGCAGTCGGGTGTGGCTTCTGCTTCACGAACCTCTCCAGCTCAGAGACTGTTGCAGCAACACAGGTTCGGCACCATCATCTTCGGCTCCGCGGGTAGTCTCCATTTAACGGTTGACAAACGGATGTGCGAAGACAAAATAAGCAAAATTCGATGCGAAAAGAAGAAGGCCAGATCAGCGAAGACAAACGAATATCGAGGTCAAATCTGAACGACAATCAAAAGGAATCAGAAGAGATCAGAACAGACGGAATCCTAGTGTCTACCCACTCCTCACAGGTCATAGCCTAAGCTCTAAGGGTCCTAAAACCTAGATCTCTGATACCATAAATTGTAACACCCCAACCCGACAAGGGTAGAAGTGTCACATTCTGGTGTCATATCAGAACATACAATTAAAATATTTACAAACGGAAACCTTAAAAATGAAGTTTCAAATCATATAAACAATTGTCTGATGAGGAAAATACAATATCCAAAATGAATGAAATATCAAAACAAAACTCTTCAAAGTAAGTCCATAAGTACTATGGTACTAGGGTTGGTCCACTAAGATACTCTAACTCTCAGCCCATCGAAGCCCATCTTCAAACCTACAACCTGCCGCAAGAAAAGAAATGCGGCTGAGCTTACAAAGCCCAGTGAACAGATATAACAAAACGAAAACTAAACAAAAACAGAAATACGAAATGAAATAAAGAAACGAATAACGAAGTCACAGCGGAATGAGGATAATGAATCACTGAGAATTCTGCGGAAACACAGACACACAGAAATCCGGAAGAACAAACAACAAATAAGAACAAACACATAGCATATTGATGACACAAACTGAAGCACATCAAAATCAACAGGCAATTAATGAATCAGGCAATTTAAGTACATATAAGTCAAACGAAATACCGAAAGCTAGCAGAAACAACTACTAGAAGTAAACATGTCCTTTACACAAGTCAATTAATCTACATTTAACACACTTATCCAATATCGTAGCAGCGAAACAATAGCAGTCAAACGTGGCAGTCACACATACAAATAGAAAACACAGTAGGAAACTATAACTAAATAAGCAAAAGACATAGCATAGCAATTAGCAAGTTATCAAGTCAGATAACATAAGTTAAACCATTTCCCAGATCAAACTTTAGTATAGACAGAATTTAAACATGGCAGATCAAACATAAGCAGATACGAACACCAACGGATAATCAAAGTTCACGAATTATCTAAACAATTATACATAATGAACTTACAGAACAATCAATTATACACTAGCATAATCATCATACAGATCAACAAGGTCACATAATGGTAAACTAACATATAATCAGATGACAACATGCGAATCACATTTAAGCATATTAATCATATCCTAGCATGGCAAACGGTAGTCACATAAACATGTCAAAGCATAAACACATTCAATAAACATATAATAATTCAGTATGTAAATGGAAACATTGACAAATACGGAATCATAAACAGAATATCTAACACAGAAATAACAGATACAGATTTAGTTATCTACCACGAGCCCAGAACATATCATATCAGAAGTAACTTTCTTATTCGGAGGGGTGACCTCGGAATACCTTATATAATATGAGGGGAGACCTCAATAACAAATGGAGTAGCTAACTCCCAGAATTTGTGAAGACGCGTATTGCACACGACATCATTCACCAGACAAATCATATCGGATAACAGATCAGATCTAGGATGCATCCATACACCCCAACAGACAGATAGTGGCCATACTATCAATAAACAGATAACAGAAAGGGACGTGGCAGAACATCACTCTACTGCCCTAGAGTCATGTCAGCGGTGCATCACTGACACGGACATGGAACCCCCATGACTAGTGAAATAATGGCTCGGGTGTCAAACTAACTTAGGTCAAACAGATTGTCATAAATGACACAGATCATAATTCATCATAAAGATCAACCATATTTGCAAATCGGAGTTTTCATATCATAAGTTAAAATCAGATGTTTCATGGTTCAATAAACAGAGATTTCAGATAAGCAACGGATCAAACAAATCAGAGAGGGTTCATATCAAATGTTCAGAAATCAAAGGTTCATATCACCGTCACATATCATACGTTCATAAATCAGAGGTTCATAATCAGATGTTCATAATCAGAAGTTCATAATCAGAAATTCATACTCAAACATAGCAAGGTTCAACAAACAGAAGTTTAGACAAACAGAGATTCACATAAACAGAAGGGAATCATAGCAATGGCATAGGGAATCCTAATAAACATAAGAGAAAGGCCAAAGAAAGAAAATCATGAGAAACCTTTACTGAAAAGGTCAGAATATATGTACCTTAACGCAAATGAGGGAAAAGCAAATGAATGAACGAACACGAAGATACGACGCCACGTCTTCTTCAATGAATCTACACGGATTACGATTCGTATAATACTTATTAGCTTCTTTTATAAGCTTCTTAGGCCTTTGTAAGTGTGTTACTTATTGATATAATGTTTTATCTTTCATTTCCTTAAACTCATATTTGGACCAGACTTTAACGATTTTTATAAAATACTTACTTAGCTCAAATGAAATCAAGCAAAATCCCAGTGGTTCCCGCATGAGTTAAAAGAGTCTCCAAAAATTGGTGGGTTCTATTTCCTTGCTAAATGGCCTACGGAAAATCATAAGTCCAGACCTGTCCAGAAAAGCACAAATTGAACCATCACTAACATTATCACTAATAGTGGCAGTGTTAGCAATGGCCGTGGTTATTCCTTAAGCAGCAGTGGATATATCATGTGAGCTCTTGTGATTAGTGAAAACAAAAGCAATGTTTTGATTAGTTGAAGATGCACCAGCAATGTTGTTCTCAGACTCATAAACCTTCAAGTTGTTGTAGAGATTGTCTAGAGTCATCTTTTCAACGTCATCCTTATTTCTCCACACAACTGTATGCACAGCCCATTCAGGTGATAAGCTTCTGATGAACTTCAAATTGATATCTTCTTGAGCAACTTTGTAGTCCACCAACTTCAGTTGGCTGATGAGTTTTTGAAGTCTGTTATAAGTGCCATCTAGTTTTTCTCCACTGTGAGCAGTGAAGTTTTCAAGCTGATGCTTGAGCATGTTTTTCCTTGATTTCTTGGTAGCTTCATTACTAGCAAACCTTGTTTCAATAGCATCCATTAACTCTTTAGCAAACTCATATTGTTCAAAGTCCAAAGCATACTCATTAGGTATTCCCATGGAGAGAATACTATGAGCTTTAATCTCCAGCTTCCTTTTAGCTTTGTCAACCTCACTGACGATGGCTATCTCTTTACCATCATCACCCTTCTTAGGAAGAGTATCACCCTTTTCAATGACATCCCAGATGGTATAATCAATCATACGAATGTATTGCCTCATTCGCATTCTCCATACCTGATACTCACCTTGCTTGAGCATGGGCACCTTTGATGCAGTAACCATGTGAGTTTCGTCAGACATCTTAACTTGCTTGAATAGAACTTAATTAGACTTCTTCTTGATTTCAGTTTCTAGATCACAAGCTCTGATACCACTTGTTGATCACAGTTGAGCAAACGATCCTTTATAGAAACTGACTTAACAAAGACTTATTAAGTATTACGCGGAATTTAATACTTAATCTTAAGAAGAAGAATAACAAACAATCAACACCTCAATATTATTATTAATACGAATACTCTAACCAGTATTAGGGTTTTTACAACCTTGAAGTGTATCGACCTTAGATATAGCAAAACACACGTATATCTAATCTAACCTAGGACCTCCTTTTATAGGCTAAGGAGTCCTTTACATAATACAATACGTAACTTACAAGATAAATATCTTTTTCATATTTATCTAATACAAAATATTAAACCGACTATACAAAACTAGCAGTGCTTACAATACATTAGCAGTGGTTCTATATTACTACTAGCCGCGGTTTCACATCAGCAATGGATTCATTCTTCTGTCCGTGGTTTTATTAATTGTGTCCGTGGTTCCAACACTTAGAATATTTCATGATCTGTGGAACCTAAAACCCAACAGTATGAAAAATAATGCATGTTCAAAAACATGCTCCCAATGTGCCTCCACGAGCAGCATCCATCTTCTCATCAAATCTCCTTGCAAACACCATGTTACTCAACTAGGACGGATAAAAAGTGTTCTCTTGCAGCCAATCATAACTCAATAATCCTTCAACCTGTATTACTTCAAGAAAAACTAATACCAAAAAGCATAATTCCAGATAAAAAGCAAAAATAGCACGACATATAAAAATAAAAACAAAATAAAACCTAACTTACTTTCGTAGGAATCACGGTTGCATTTAGCGCATGCAACAAGCCTTTTAAACCACACGGTGTCCCGAGTGGACGAGTGAAGTCTCGTGAGGGTTTACAGGGAACACACCCACAAAGTTCATTTAATTACCAATACAAGGTTATGAAAATGTTTTGAAACTGTTTTAATTAAAAATTTTCATATCAGAGGATAGTTACGGCGTAACTGGATCGGCCCAGTTACGACATAGGCGAGTTGACTTAATAAAATGTGTACCAGGAAAGGGGTTACGGCGTAACTAGATCGGCCCTGTTACGGCGTAACAAGAAAGCCCTGAGAAAAGAAATACCTAGAACAAAGAGATTACGGCGTAACTAGATCGGCCTAGTTACTCCGTAGTTATGTAGAAGTGGGCAGATGGCCTTACTTATCGCCAGTTACGGCGTAAATGGATCGGCCCATTACGCCGTAATTACTCTCTGATGTTGTTGTGACCAAAGTGTCAACTTCTTCCTACGTGTTCAAGAGGAGTTATCGGAACTCCTATCATCTATCTTTGGTCTTTATACCTGCAAAAAAGATAAACAAAACATACCAAACCAACTACAAAACCTAAAAACCACAAAATATCCAAAACGGTCTATTAAATAAAAACAAAAACTAAATCTAGGATAGGGACGGGTAGTCTCCCGACGAGAACTTTTCTTTAACTCCCTTGAGTCTTTAAGTTAGACTCCTGCAACAGCCATCAATCAGACGTCTCCAATCATGTCCATTGCTCAACTAATCTCGGCTATTGATCTTGTCGAGATTCCCTCCACTTGTTCTTCTTGCTCAACCTGCACACTATCACAACCTTGTGCATTAAATGTGTAAAAATAATAAACATGAGCAACAAGTGAGATATAACACATCATTCATAATTTTTAAGATGTCTCAGACTTGGTTACGACGTAAGTCCTATTAATAACTACGCCGTAACTTCAGTCTGAAAGAAACCTGTTATAATATAAGAATAGATTACGTCGTAACCATGGCCAAGGTTACGCCGTAATCTCATGACAGAAGACATAATTGTAGAATAATATCAATCAAACAACCAAAAATACGAAGACCGTTTCCCGGCAGCGGCGCCAAAAACTTGATGCAGATGTTACTGACCAGGTTTTATATTTATAGTAACTCGTCTACCTATGGCCTACCTAATGCACTAACGGGCAGTGTACCCGGTCGCATGTAGTGAGGGAATGGTAAGACCGAGGTCGTCCCACGAACGGTTGATTCCTAACTGTCTAATTAATTAAATTAGTCAAATAAATAAGTTTTAATGTAAGGATTGATAATATTTAAGGTGTCACGTGATCAATTAGGCTGGTTCTCTGGTAAACAAGCTAATGGGAATGATAGTGATGCAATTCTTAAACCGAGTTCTTCCACAAGTGGTAATAGTCGATAGACTCCTTTGGTCAATTCGCCTACCCTATGGTTCTTAGAATCCTCACCAAGATGAATAGGTCACCCGGGATCATTCGGCAATCTAATAGCAGTCATTAAAAGCCGGCGTTTACTATCGCATTACATGGGTTCTAAATGTCACTAGATTCCTGTTTCAGGTGGGGTCAAAGTCGAGAGGACAACATTTGGTCAGTTCGCAATAACCTATTAGCAATGATGCCACCACTGGAGAAGTCAGGTGTCCCCTCATAAGTCCAGTTGTTCCTGGTCCCCTAAGCCGAGTCATTAAGTTCCGCTACATGCTAGACTTATAATAGTGAGTGCCCGGGCGTTAGCAACTTAAACACTCACCCCTTAATTCTTAAGTTCATCCAAACAGTAGGTAATCAGTTGGTCAAATCGCACAAGTAGAAAGGGTCGTCAGTTGGTCATATATTACCCTTCCCGTCTCAGTCTACTCACTTAGGGTCAGTTGGTCATATCTCCTAAGCAACTAGCCTCTACCGCCATTCAAAACTACCGAAACAAGGGTAGCTACCAATAAACTATGTATGCATACACTAGAAACAATTAATAACGCAAAAGCATTAATAATAAAAAGAATCAAAACTAGGCCAAGACCTAATTTCCACATCTGCATAATACCCTAGTGGAATGACAAATATAATTACCATATAAAACAATAAATAAACAAAGACATAACATCAAATAATTAATTGACTAATAATAAATTAATAATCAATTAAATAGAACACAATAAAAATTAATTCGCAAACAATTATATTGAGAATCAAGATTATAATAAACAATAATGAAACCAAAATAATATTATGAGTCAGAAAATAATTACATATCTTGCCAAGGATAAAGTTATCGATCCTCTAGTTGAGTACCGGGGCAAAACCAACCCTGGAGGATTTTGCCTCTAATTGAACCGTACGCCTCCTGCTTCTTTTCTTTCTCTTCTCTCGTACAGTATACCACAATAAATGAATTGTACCCAATTGATGCCTTTTTCAATTGATGAATTTTAAGGTATTATGCAATTTGGGCCCGGGATTTTAATAATTACGGCGTAATTAAATTAATAAGTTACGCCGTAATTCTTTGTAGCTTCATATAAAATAGCCGCATTTAATTAGTTACGGCGTAATTAAATTATAATTACGCCTATCCTTCAAAACTTTGCGCCCAAGTAATTAATTACGGCGTAACTAAACATCGGGTTACGCCGCAATCCTTCGACATCTCATACTCATCCGATCCGAAATAATCTCTACGGCGTAACTAATTTCATTTTACGCCGTAACCTTCATAAAAATAATTACGACGTAACCATAATAATTGGTTACGCCGTATCCTTCAAAGCATCATAAATACGCCGTAACATTATTAATGAGTTACGGCGTAATCTTCACAAATAATTATCAGGCCCTCATAAATCAATCTTCAGAACATATATTTGGCCTTATATTACATCTTTTCCGCTCCAACGCATCATTTATCCTGAAATGCAATTATAAACGAATATGAACGAATTAAGTACCATATTAATACAAATGAGGCCATAAACACGGGAATTTGATATATGAAAGATCAGGCTAATTTGATGTTATCAGTCCCGATGAATTTGGTAATCATGATCAATCAATGAAACGAGAAACAAAATAGTTAATTTATGGAATGACCTTGATCCATATCCGTATTTAATAAGGTATCTGAATCAAAAGGATAATAAACGATGAATCATTTAACTGTGCCTTTACGAAACCACACTCAGGTGTTTCTAGGAGCATTGACGTGTTGTTAGATGCTTAACATGTCCAAATGGGAGCTGTTGGGATATGAACACGAAACAAGTACCGTATGCCTAGAAAGCACGTGAGTCTATGGGGACACACGCGTTAATACGAAAAACTTTTACTAGTGAAAAGCTATTAATAAATGTTTAACTAAAAGTTACTTAAACTAAATAATTGTTGGACGATACTTAAAGGACCAATAAGCAAAACAAGGAAAACAAAGTTTCAGTTTACCTCCTTTGGCATACTACTGATCGGTATTTGTGTTCTAGGGGGTTTAGGATTGCTTAACTTGGAAGTCAAGTAATCCTTGGCTATAAATAGAGACCCTAACTCTTTAGTTCATATATACTTCATTAAAACTTAAAACCAAAAAATAGCTTATTATTTTCCTTGCTTAACCGATCGGCTCATCAAAGATCACAAAGGGTTTCGATTCTTGTGAGCTTAGTTGATTATACACATCAAGAACAAAAGGGTTTTTGGTTTGTTTTGATTAGAACCGATCGATCACCATCTAGGGTTTGTAAACCCACGAAGGGTTTATAGGTTTGGTTCTAGTCGATCAAACAAACAACAAAAGAAGGGTTCCAAGGTTTAGTTTGTTCCAGAATCATGAAGCTTTTCATTACTAGTACTAGCATACTTAATTGTTTGCTAAAAACGTATTTTGTGTGTTTATGTGGAGAAGATCTACGCTAATTTTTAAGTGGTTTACGTGTTAAGCTTTATACATACGCGTATATTAAAGAAACTAATTCGTTTCATTTAAATTACTAAAAGGTACATGTTTCTTGATCCTATGTTGATTACGTTATATTATACTTGATTCTATGTCTTCTGTTGCGTACTCGTGCTTATGTGTTTAATTAATAACGTGTTAATACATTTAAAATTGCAACACTAATTAGCAAATTGTAAACCGTGCAAATTAAGAAACATACCAAAACCTAAATATCAAATTTACCGAACACCTCATAGAGTTTGTTAATACAAATACACCATAAAAACGTTTATTTATAGTTTACGATCATTTCATGTTTTGTCGATACAAATAGTAAAATCATTTTAACTAGATAAATAAAATATGTAAGTTTTTGAGCCAATAGTTTACTAACTCATTTCACTAAACAATAAACCATCAAACATGTTTAGTTAATAACTTATATAAAACCAAAATCATTTTTATGAAACACATATAAGTAATATTTCTTGCTTATATTTTCATAAAATACATACTTTAGAACTAACTAGTTAAATGTAATAAGTTAGTAAACAGAATTGGACTATCCATAACCCAAAACCCATAAATCATAACTCATAACCCATGACCCATGCTCATTACATCATGCATGAAATCACAATGGGTAAAAACCATGACCCATGATAGAGTACATGACGCATTTCCTAAAGTCCATGACCTAAGATGTCTATTGCATCATGTATGACATCACACGACCCATAGTTAATAAACCATAACCCAAAACCCAGAATTGTAACCCAAAATCCAGAATAGACTCATCCAGTTGCCGGATCCCTTGGTTTACGCTGGTCGGATACCTTTGGGAAAGGATCAAGCAGATATAGCTGATCAGAGGACAATTTACCTATAAAAAGTTTGACATTTCCTCATTTCTTCTTACCACTTTTAGATACATCTTCTCTCTATATTCTTACTTCTCTAACCTCATATCCAAGGATCATCTATGTAGCTTTTCTCTTATTTATTCTCTAGGTTTCTCTTAAAGGCGAGATCACGACGTTTAGTATAGAAGACTTGCAAGCTAGAAGACATGGGTTGCTAGACTTCATCATCATCACAAGATCACAGAAGTATGTCTTGTTTTAGGTTCCTCTCAAGCATGTCATAGGTGTGTAGTTAGCTAGTGGTGCTTGGATTAGTTCCTCCATTGTAAAGGAACTCGGTATCTAGCCTTGTACCGGATACAGTCTGGAGATGTAGGTTTGGTTCTACCTTGCGGAAGAACCTGGTATCTAGCCTTGTACTGGATAAAGTGTAGGGTACGTAGGTTTGGTTCTACTTTGTGGAAGAACTTGGTATTTAGCTTTGTATCAGAAATAGTGTAAGCAACGTTGTGATGGATTCTCCGCCAAGAAAATGAGCTTGTGGCGTGTAGCGATTACAAACTCTCAATATTGGTACTTGGGGAGTAGAGTAGGGTAAGGAAGGTAACCTTGTTGCTGAACAACTATAAATACTTGTGTTATGGTTGTGTCTTTCTTTCTCTATCTCATAGTAAAGTGTAATCACATCTAACTATCAATATCCAACACACCAAAATAGATTGACATAAGCCGATCTAAAAGTTTTAAAACAAACTTTTAATCGGTAAAAATATTCAACCCCCTTCTAGTTTTCTACAATAGGCATCAGAGCTTCGTTACCAAGTTTCTTAGAGTATATTATACTTTAAAAACTTAAAACGATCCGTGTATACTTTGAAAACTAGCTTTGTAAAAACTAACATCAAACTCATTTTTAAAAATAATCATGAAACTTTTATTTTAGATATGATAGTTTGGATAATATTACTTCTAATATCTTGATGCAGGTTTTACTGACCAGGTCTTAAATTTATAGTGTCTTGCAATACCTATGGTCTACCCTAGTGCACTAACGGGCAGTGTACCCGGTCGTGTGTAGTGTAGTAAATGGTAAAGCCGAGGTCGTCCCAAGAGCTATGTGTGTTGGATTATTACTAAGTCTAATTGTCAATGAATAATAAATGTTTTGATAGGGATTTACTAAATTAAACTACTAATGCAGAATAAAGTAAATAAAAGCAGATAAATGGTAAAGGGAGATCAATAAAGAGAAGTGGTGCTAACCTAGTCAATCATCCTAGCTAGTTATGTCTACGTCTACTTACTTCCAATTACTTCAGGTGGGGTCAAATTCGAGAGGAAAGCGTTTGGTCAATTCGCCCTAACCTATCAACAAAGATGCCACCACAAGAGAAATCAGGCGCACCGTCATAAGTTTTGTTGTTCCTGGTCCCCTAATCCAAGTCATTAAGTAACGCTACATACTAGATTCATAATAGTGAGTGCCCGGCCGTTAGGAACTTAGACACTACACCCCCCAATTCTTAAGTTCATCCAAATGAGAGGTGATCAGTTGGTCAAATCGCACAAGTAGAAAGGGTCGTCAGTTGGTCATATCTTACCTTTCCCGTCTCAGTCCGCTCACCTAGGGTCAGTTGGTCATATCTCTTTGGCAATTGGCCTCTACCGCCATTCAAAACTACCGAACCAAGGTTACTACCAATGAACTATGCATGCATACACTTAGAAGTAATTATACGGAAGTAAAGGTAAACAAAAACAAAACAATTAAGGAATCATAACTAGGCTAGCACCAAAAGGTGCTTAACCGCTCATATTAATCATGCAAATCAATTCAATATTCAAAGGTATGAAATACATGAATTGAAAGTAAAAGAAATATAAAACGCAAATGCTTATCGTAATGGAGTGACTTCTTCCTTGGAAACAGCTCCGTATGATCCTCTAGACCTGCCTTGAGCTTTTTCCTACGTTCTCAGAGTGTTGTGTGTGGAATGGGATGCTTAGAAATGCTGGAATTCGTGGGGTATTTATAGGCCAGATCTGGGTTAGGGCGTAACCAATATAGGAGTTACGCCGTAACCTTCTATTTTATCATAAAAAGCACTAGATCTGCTGGTTACGGCATAACCCAATGAATGGTTACGCCGTAGTCTTCAATAAACTCGGTTACGTCGTAAGTGATGCAACAGTTACGGCTTAAGTATCAGCGGCGTAGAACCTCTTTTGACCTAATGTAGTTACGTCGTAATCTCTAGGAGGAGTTACGCCGTAACCTTCTGATAAGTTGCCATATTGAGTCACGCAATAGTTACGGCGTAATGTGAGAGATGAGTTACGCCGTAACTTCTTCAAAATAGCATACTGTGATAAATCTTTAGATATGTTTCCATTTCCGCGTCTCTTTAGCTCCAATGATCGTAATTTACCAGAAAGTGGAAACAATGGAAAACAAGCGTAAATCCATATAAATGATATAAATAACGAGCATTATCGGGGGAAATTGACAATTAATATTCAGGATTATTTGATGTTATCAAATATCCCCCCACTTGAACTCTACTTGCCCTCAAGTAGACCTTATTAGATAGATTCCTAAAAAGATATCTCCCATAACCTGAAAAATATGAGTTTACAAACCCCTTATGATAGAATAAAACAAAGCCGAACACCTCACGAAAGGGGAACAAACACTCAAATCTCTCAACTATTCTAAGTGTCAATTTTAGAGTGATCACTCAATCGCACAGTCATAGCATGTATTCTATCATAAGCTTGGCGGTTACACAAATCTCCACCACTAGAGTTAAGGGCTAAACAATTCTCGAAGGCAATATGGGTATACACGACAAAGGTTAAGGGGTGACTCGTCATTACTAACATGTCACGACGAAGTGGACAAAATCAATGATACATGACCAAATCCATGGCCAACATACCAAAGATTGCTCGCTGCATCACCTAGACATGCTTCATGACTAAAAGGGTAGGATAAGACATGGGATATATAATTGGTGTAAAATAAAAAACAAGCAGGTAGTCTAAATCTATAACCGAATCATCACCACTTACCGTCCGCCCAAAGTTCAAGCTTAGAAACCAAGAAACCGGATCATGAAATGCAAGGTAGATGTGTCATTAGAGGACGTCGTGATGGGCACACTACCTTTTTCTCCAACTGTTGGCATAACTACCAACTCCAATCTTCAAATGTGACCGAGGTGGCCTCCTCGATACTAATCAATAAAGCTCATACTATAGTGCTTATAACATCGTACTTTACAATAATAATAACAACTATTTATTTATTTATTTTTTCGAATCATTTTTTTAACATAACAATCAATATCCCCCCACTTGAGATGAACAATGGGAATACGGGGGGGGGGGGGGGTCTTTAATGATCTTTAGAAATGTTGTCGATGAAAGCGTGATTTCTGAACCTTTCCACATGAACCTTGAACTTAGGCAAATGATGACTTCCCAATTACAAATAAAGACTACAGGGTAGGCTAAGGTGTAAAGGTGTATCGAAATAATATATTGGGTGAACAAAATGAAAGGAATGACTCAGAAGGGTGTATCTAGGGGTATCTTGCACTAAAGATGAGTGCAACAAAAGGGTTTCACATGGGGGTCGAAAAGTCGAGGTGACTAATCGATAAACTCACAATGGTAGGCTGTTTGGGTGATAATCCTATAATATTGCCTTCTAAAACTGAAAAGTCCAAATACATCGAGCTAACTCAACATACCTCGTCTATGGTCTCGAAATGATGCAAAGGCCAAGTTCTAAAGTTTACAAGCTACCGGCACACTCATAATTTGGTGGATTTGGGGTAAAATATTGGAAACGGATAAGGCTAATCTCACCATATAATATCAAGGGTTGTATGTGCTCAGCTAAGGTCTAAACTAGTTAGGTTAAGAAAAACATGTCAAAATTTTAAAAATGGCATAAAATTTCAAAATAAATTAGAAAATGAGGGCGAAATAAAGTTCAAGAGATAATTCTACTCCCATCCCCCCACTTGAATTGTACAAAGTCTCATTTGTACTAGGCATTAAAATAAAGGTGAAGAGAAAAGTAGAATTAGAGCGAGAACTTCCCTGAAATTTGCTCCATAAAGAAGAAGGCCCATGAAAAAGAAACGTGCCTTCGTATAAGCGTCATGAACAAACTTCAATCCCTGAAATCCCAATACCGACAAACATAATTCTAAAAAGAAAAAAAAAATGAAAAATGAAAAACAAACCTAACTCACTTTCGTAGGAATCATGGTTGCATTTAGCGTATGCAACAAGCCTTTTAAACCACTTGGTGTCCCAAGTGGACGAGTTTAGTCTCGTGAGGGTTTACAGGGAACACACCCACAAAGTTTATTTAAAAACTAATACAAGGTTACTGTGTTTTAAAATGAAAGAATTAAAGCTGAGGAAAGTTACGTCGTAACTCCTATGAAGGAGTTACGCCGTAACTTGGCAAAACCTGGAATGAGCTGCAAAGCGAGTAGTTACGGCGTAACCACTGAGATGGTATTACGCCGTAATAGGTGATGCGTCAAGAATTCTGCTGCTAAAAGGTTGGTTATGGCATAATCACCAAGATGAGTTACGCCGTAACTCTGTTCAGATCAGAAACTACAACAGCAATTAGTTCCTCGTTTCTTGCAATAAGAGTTAGAAAACACAAAACCCAACCGAAAAGGAAATAAAATAAAAGAAAGGGATAATTCGGGTTGTCTCCCGAAAGAGCACTTTTCTTTATTTACGAGTCTTTAAGTTAGACTCAGAGCTGCGGGGTTTCTATGGGGGCCTTTGGACTTCCCCGACTTCCATCATTCGTTGGCACTCATTCATCCAATTGTCGAGCCGTTTTTTCCTTGTAGAATTATTGATGCCATATGTTCCAAACTTATGCGAAAGCCATTTATCACATGATTTTCCTCGTTCATCATCTTCAGTAATAATACTATTAGTAATTCTGATGCTGGATCTTGTACCGTTTATGGTGTCAGTGAGATGATTGCACTTATACTGCTTAACCAGTCCCTTAATGATTTTTGAGTTTCCAAATTTTATTTTGTACCAATCTTTCAATGCTAACTCAACATCATGTTTCTCCCTTATGAGGGTATATCCATTCATTAGCCTTTCTTTCACATTTTTGAGGATGAGTAAACGGTGGACTTGTTGTCACTGATTCGCTATCTATCGAGTTGCAAAAATGTTTGTTTGGACCCGGAGCTTCCTCAATGCTTTGGACAACTTCATCCTGTTTCTGCTTACAATTATCAATATTCTTTATACTCTCATTAGTAATAGGATTAGAGTGTAGAGTGGGATCCAGCGATTGAACATTTACAATGTCAACGTTATTAGAAATTTCAATTTTTGGTTTTAAATGCTCTTTCATATTAAAAGTTATTCGTTCATGTTCAGTTCCCAAAGAAATTTATTTTTCGAAAACCTTAATCTGAGCCCTACAAGTGGCCAGAAAAGGTCTTCCAACAATTAAGTTGTAAGCCTCTGATAACATCAAATAGTCCTGAATATTAAGTGTCAATTTCCCGCATTAATGCTCGTTATTTATATCATTTATATGGATTTACGCTTGTTTTCCATTGTTTTACACTTTCAGGTAAATTGCGAGCATTGGAGCTAAAGAGACGCGGAAATGGAAATGTTACTAAGGATTTATCACAGTATGCTTATTTTGAAGAGGTTACGGCGTAACTCGTCTCTTACATTACGCCGTAACTATTGCGTGACCCTGAAGTCCAACTCATCAAGAGGTTACGGCGTAACTCCTTCCAAAGATTATGACGTAACTCCATTAGGTCAAAAGAGGTTCCACGCCGCTGATACTTACGCCATAACTACTGCATCACTTAAAACGTAACCATGTTTACTGAAGACTACGGCGTAACCACTTATAAGGTTACGACGTAACTAGCAGATCTAGTGCATTTACGGAGAAATAGAAGGTTACGACATAACTCATCTTTTGGTTACGCCATAACCCAGACCTAGCCTATAAATACCCCACGAATTCTAGAATTTCTAATCATCCCATTCCATATACAACACTTTGAGAACGTGGGAAAAAGCTCAAGGAAGGTCTAGGGAAGCATACGGAGCTGTTTCCAAGGGAGAAGTTACACCATTACGAAAAGCTTTAGCGTTTATTATTTCTTTTACTTTCAATTCATGTATTTCGTACCTTTGAATATTGAATTGATGTGCATGATTAATATGAGCGGCTAAGCACCCTTTGGTGCTAGCCTAGTTATGATTCCTTAATCGTTTTGTTTGCGTTTACCTTTACTTCCGTACAATTATTTCTAAGTGTATGCATGCATAGTTCTTTTGTAGTCACCCCTGGTTCGGTAGTTTTGAATGGCGGTAGAGGCCAATTGCCTAGGAGATATGACCAACTGACCCTAGGTGAGCGGACTGAGACGGGAAGGGTAAGATATGACCAACTGACGACCCTTTCTACTTGTGCGATTTGACCAACTGATCACCTATCGTTTGGATGAACTTAAGAATTGGGGGGTGTAGTGTCTAAGTTCCTAACGGCCGGGCACTCACTATTTAGAATCTAGCATGTAGCGGTACTTAATGACTCGGCTTAGGGGACCAGGAACAACAGGACTTATGACGGTGCGCCTGATTTCTCCTGTGGTGGCATCTTTGCTGATAGGTTAGGGCGAATTGACCAAACGTTGTCCTCTCGAATTTGACCCCACCTGAAGTAATTGGAAGTAGGTAGATGTAAACATTACTAGTTAGGAGGATTAACTAGGTTAGCACCACTATTCCTCTATTGATTTCTCTTCTACCATTTATTTGATTTCATATTCTACATTAGTAGTTTAATTAATTAAAACCCTATCAAACCATTTATATTCTGTGACAATTAAGACTTAGTAATTTTCCGACACACATAGCTCTTGGGACGACCTCGGCTTTACCATTTACTACACTACACATGACTGGGTACACTGCCCGTTAGTGCATTAGGGTAGACCATAGGTATAGCGAGACACTATAAATATTAAGACCTGGTCAGTAAAACCTGCATCAAGTTTTAGGCGCCGCTGCCGGGGAGCTATTTTTGGATTTCATACTAAGTCTGTTTTTAATTTTCTTTCTGATAATGTCAGGATACATGACTCGCAGCTCTAGGCCCTTTCTAGCTACCCCATTTATTGACCCGGAGAAGAAATTTTGGAAAAAGAGGATCTATTCTGCGGTTCCTATTCACAACATCTTCTCATTTTACGAATCAGACCAGTCGGACACAAAACCAGAAGTCATCAATGAAAATAATATCAATGACCTTACCATGGAGCAGTATTTGGACCGACCAAACGATAACTGCCAACGAAGCTTCACTAAGGATTCTCCTGCCCAAAAATACTCCATCCCAGATCACATTATTCGAGAGTTACATGAGCTTGAGTTCTCTGGAGACAAAGATGAGGACGTTCAGGATCACGTAGATGAAGTTCTCCACTTATCCTCCCTTTTCAACGTCAGGGGTACTCCTAGTTACTCAGTCACTGCAAGGATTTTTCCTATGACTCTCACTGGAACAACTAAGAGATGGTATTACAAACTTCCTAGTGAAAGTAAAGAAGCATGGGGAAAACTAAGAAAGGAGTTCGTCCAGCAATTTTGCTCTCCTTCTAAAATGGCTAGGCTTCTTGGGAAAATCTATCAATTCATGCAGATTGGTGAAGAAATGCTGTACCAAGCATGGGAAAGATTCAATGAGCTTCTCTATCGATGCCCTACTCATGATTTAAACAAACATCATATCGTATACGTTTTCTATCGGGGGATTAATGCGCAAACACGAGAACTCCTTGATTCACCAAGACCCATTCCTAACATGACTCCTGATCAGGCCTTGGAATGTATTCAGCGGATTTCTAAACATTGCTACAAGTGGCACATGGATACTGGATACGGACCGAGAGATAACTTCGATCATAAAGTAATGAAGACTATAACGAAGCAAGAATACAATTACGGGGAAACTTTTGAAAAACGGAGATTGGAAAGAGAAGCTGAAGTATGTAGGGTTGAAAAAGTTAATAGTGTCTTTGAGACTGATTCCGAAAGCAATATTGAGAAAAAGATTCTCGACCACATCAAAGAATCAAGAGAGCATGACGATAGGATTGAAAAATTGATGAGCGCATTTGTGGATAATACAGTCTCTTCTATTAAAATTCACGATGATAGGATAAAAAGATTAGAGGAAAGTGTCAGTTCATGTTCAGAAGCCATCTCTGATTACCTAGCAGCTCGGGAGGAAGAAGTTGTCCACACTGTAGAAACTATCCTCGAAGAACCTTTGACCTTTTCAGAAAAGGTTAAGCGACGGATCAGTATGGAGAAGCAATCACTTTTGGACCAAACTCTGCTGGTAAACCCTCCCAATGATGCTAATACTACGCGGGAATTAAGTTATGATGAGACTATTCGCCTCAACGAAAGATGCTCAGCGGTTTTGAGGAACGAGTTACCACAAAAGGAAAAAGATCCAGGATGTTTTACTCTACCTTGCTATATAGGGAGCTTGAACTTGTGTAACGCCCTGGCTGATCTTGGAGCTAGTATTAGTATAATGCCTCGTTCGATGTTTTTGCGTATGGGAATTGGCAACTTAAAACCGGCCAAGATGAAAATTGAAATGGCCGATCGACCCATGCAATCGCCATTAGGAATTGTTGAAAATGTATTAGTGAAGATAAAGAGATTCCTTTTTCCAGTAGATTTTGTGATTCTTGATATCCCGGAAGACAATAGGATACCTGTCATTTTAGGAAGACCCATGCTTGCTACCGCTCGCACTAAAGTAGATGTCTTTGCCGGTAAATTGACTCTGGAGGCTAATGGAGAGGTCGCCACATTCGGACCTAATGAACATTTGTCTACCCCGGAGAAGGTGTGTACTATTGACCAAGTGGGGGATTTTGGTGAAGCCCTTGAAAAGTTTCTTAGCAACCCCCCGGATCCTGGAGAGGTTGAGTCGAGGAAGGATTTTGATGTTTTCGTGAATTTTGAAGAAGAAGATAACTTAGGATTAAGTGTTGAAGACCTCTCTAGTGATGTCGAGATGACCCATTGGCAAGACAAATCTGAAAAAACATTCTTGCAATCGAACCAACCGCAGTTTTATGAGATGAGGGCACGAATCCATCATAGGAATCCCTATTATCTGAAAATCTCATGCAAAATTGGATTCATTGACTTTCACCCATTTATCGACACAGATTCCCCAGTCAATATTATCTCTAAGGAATGCTACAACCAGGTTATGGAAAAGGAGCTTGATTACAAAGGAAACAACTTCCTCGGGATAGCAACAAACATACGAGGTTTTGTAGGAACACACTCATTTCTAGTCGACTTTGTGGTTTTGGATGATGTTAGCCAATTCATGGCAGACAGACTGACTGGGGTGATTTTTGGAAAACCCTTTAAAGAAATATCTGGGCTTGATAAAAATGTGAAGGAAGGACTGGTTTGGTTAAAGATTGGCGATGATAAAACTGTTTTCAAAATGCCAAGGACTGTCAAAAACTTTAAAAATTGGACTAAAAGACAGTTGAGTTATGCTAGACCCCTGCTTGGTATTAGTGAAGAAGATAAAGCCAAAGGTTTTGATCACCCCTACCAAAAGATCAAAATTTTTTACTTAGGATGTTTAGAACTTGGAGATGGATACAAACGGGATGAGAATTTGATCGGCTGGCTTCAACATGGAGATCGCTCATTCCACGAAGTGACAGACAAACACTGGTAGCCCGCGGCTCTAAGTCTAACTTAAAGACTCGTTAATAAAGAAAAGCGATGTTTCGGGAGACAACCCGAATTATCCCTTTCTTTTGTTTTTATTTCCTTTCTGTTGGGTTTTGTGTTTTCTAACCATTTTGGCAGGAGACTATGAACTAATTACTTCTGCAGTTGCTGATCTGAACAGAGTTACGGCGTAACTCATCTTGGTGATTACGCCGTAACCAACATTTTAACAGCAGAATTCTTAACGCATTACCAATTACGGCGTAATACCATCTCAGTGTTTACGCCGTAACTATTCGCTTCTCAGCTCATACCAGGTTTTGCAAGTTACGGCGTAACTCTCTTATTGGAGTTACGACGTAACTCTCCTCTGCTTTAATTCTTTCATTTTAAAACACAGTAACCTTGTATTAGTTTTTAAATGAACTTTGTGGGTGTGTTCCCTTTAAACCCTCACGACACTTCACTCGTCCATTTGGGACACAAAGTGGTTTAAAAGGCTTGTTGCATTCGCTAAATGCAACCGTGATTCCTACGAAAGTGAGTTAGGTTTATTTTTCATTTTATTTGTTTCTTTTTTTTTAGAATTATTCTTGTCGGTATTGTGATTTCAGGGATTGAAGTTTGTTCATGACGCTTTAACGAAGGCACGATCCTTTCTCGTTGGCCTTCTTCTTTTTGGAGCAAATTTCAGGGAAGTTCTCGCTCTAATTCTACCTTTCTCTTCACCTTTATTTTAATGCCTAGTACAAAAGGGACTTTGTACAATTCAAGTGGGGGACGGGAGTAGAATTATCTCTTGAACATTATTTCGCCCTCATTTTTCTAGTTTATTTTGAAAAATTATGCCATTTTTTATATTTTGACATGTTTTTCCGAACCTAACTAGATTAGACCTTAGCCGAGCACATACAACCCTTGATATTACATGGTAAGATTAGCCTTATCCGTTTCCTATATTTTACCCCAAATCTACCAAATTATGAGTGTGCCGGTAGCTTGTAAACTTTAGAACTTGGCCTTTGCATCATTTCGAGACCATAGACGAGGTATGTTGAGTTAGCTCGATGTATTTGGACTTTTCATTTTTAGAAGGCAGTATTATAGGATTATCACCCAAACAGTCTACCATTGTGAGTCTATCGATTAGTCACCTCGACTTTTCGACCCCCATGTGAAACCCTTTTGTTGCACTCCCTTTTAGTGCAAGATACACCTAGATACACCCTTCTGAGCCATTCCTTTCATTTTGTCACCCCAATATATTATTTCGTTACACCCTTACACCTTAGCCTACCCTGTAGTCTTTATTGGTAATTGGGAAGTCATCATTTGCCTAAGTTCAAGGTTCGATTGGAAAGGTTTGGAAATCACGCTTTCATCGACAACAATTATGAAGATCATTGAAGAACCCCCGAATTCCCATTGTTCATCTCAAGTGGGGGGATGTTATGTCATCATGTTTTGATTAAAAAAAATCAAAAAAAAAGGTTGATTGAGTATGATTTTGTAAAGTGCGATGTTATAAGCACTATAGTATGAGCTTTATTGTTTAGTATCGAGGAGGCCACCTCGGTCACATTTGAAGATTGGAGTTGGAGTTATATCAACTGAAGAAGAAAAGGTAGTGTGCCCATCACGACGTCCTCTAATGACACATCTACCTTGCATTTCATGATCCGGTCTCTAGACTTCTAAGCTTGAACTTTGGGCGGACTGTAAGTGGTGATGACTTAGTTATAGATATAGACTACATGCTTGTTTTTCATTTTACACCAATTATACATCCCATGTCTTATCCTACCCTTTAGTCATGAAGCATGTCTAGGTGATGCAGCGAGCAATCTTTGGTGTCTTGGCCATGGATTTGGTCATGTATCATTGATTTTATCCACTTCGCCGTGACATGTTAGTAATGACAAGTCACCCTTTAACCTTTGTCGTGTCTACCCATATTGCCTTTGATAATTGTTTAGCCCTTAACTCCAGTGGTGGAGATTTGTGTAACCGCCAAGCTTATGATAGAATACATGCTATGACTATGCGATTGAGTGATCACCCCGAAATTGACACTTAGAATAGTTGAGAGATTTGAGTGTTTGTTCCCCTTTAGCGGGGTGTTCGGCTTTGTTTTATTCTAGCATAAGGGATTTGTAAACTCATATTTTCTAGGTTTTGGAAGATATCTTTTTAGGAATCTATCTAATAAGGTCTACTTGAGGGCAAGTAGAGTTCAAATGGGGGGATATTTGATAACATCAAATAGTCCTGAATATTAAGTGTCAATTTCCCCCGTTAATGCTCGTTATTTATATCATTTATATGGATTTACGCTTGTTTTCCATTGTTTTACACTTTCATGTAAATTGCGAGCATTGGAGCTAAAGAGACGCGGAAATGGAAACGTTAGTAAGGATTTATCACAGTATGCTTATTTTGAAGAGGTTACGGCGTAACTCGTCTCTCACATTACGCCGTAACTATTGCGTGACCCTGAAGTCCAACTCATCAAGAGGTTACGGCGTAACTCCTTCCAAAGATTACGACGTAACTCCATTAGGTCAAAAGAGGTTCCACGCCGCTGATACTTACGCCGTAACTACTGCATCACTTACGATGTAACCATGTTTATTGAAGACTACGGCGTAACCACTTATAAGGTTACGACGTAACTAGCAGATCTAGTGCATTTACGGAGAAATAGAAGGTTACGGCGTAACTCATCTTTTGGTTACGCCGTCACCCAGACCTGGCCTATAAATACCCCACGAATTCCAGTATTTCTAATCATCCCATTCCACATTTAACACTCTAAGAACGTGGGAAAAAGCTCAAGGAAGGTCTAGGGAAGCATACGGAGTTGTTTTCAAGGGAGAAGTCACACCATTACGATAAGCTTTAGCGTTTATTATTTCTTTTACTTTCAATTCATGTATTTCGTACCTTTGAATATTGAATTGATGTGCATGATTAATATGAGCGGCTAAGCACCCTTTGGTGCTAGCCTAGTTATGATTCCTTAATCGTTTTGTTTGCGTTTACCTTTACTTCCGTACAATTATTTCTAAGTGTATGCATGCATAGTTCTTTGGTAGTCACCCCTGGTTCGGTAGTTTTGAATGGCGGTAGAGGCCAATTGCCTAGGAGATATGACCAACTGACGCTAGGTGAGTGGACTGAGACGGGAAGGGTAAGATATGACCAACTGACGACCCTTTCTACTTGTGCGATTTGACCAACTGGTCACCTATCGTTTGGATGAACTTAAGAATTGAGGGGTGTAGTGTCTAAGTTCCTAACGGCCGGGCACTCACTATTTAGAATCTAGCATGTAGCGGTACTTAATGACTCGGCTTAGGGGACCAGGAACAACAGGACTTATGACGGTGCGCCTGATTTCTCCTGTGGTGGCATCTTTGCTGATAGGTTAGGGCGAATTGACCAAATGCTGTCCTCTCAAATTTGACCCCACCTGAAGTAATTGGAAGTAGATAGACATAAACATTACAAGTTAGGAGGATTAACTAGGTTAGCACCACTATTCCTCTATTGATTTCTCTTCTACCATTTAATTGCTTTCATATTCTGCATTAGTAGTTTAATTAATTAAAACCCTATCAAACCATTTATATTCTGTGGCAATTAAGAATTAGTAATTATCTGACACACATAGCTCTTGGGACGACCTCGGCTTTACCATTTACTACACTACACACGACCGGGTACACTGCTCGTTAGTGCATTAGGGTAGACCATAGGTATAGCGAGACACTATAAATATTAAGACCTGGTCAGTAAAACCTGCATCAGCCTCCTTTTTTCCCATGTCAATAACCACAAAATCCGTAGGGAAGAAAAAATTTCCAATTTTTAAAAGCACATTGTTCACAATTCCCCTTGGTATAGCCTTAGAAGAATCAGCCATTTCAATCATAATAGTTGTCTCTTTTAAATTGGTAAGTTTGATTTTTTCAAATAAAGTGGTAGAGATAAGGTTTACCCCGGCCCCTAAATTAGCTAATGCGGGAATCTTAATGTTACCAATAGTGCATGGGAGAAGAAAACTTTCCTGGTATTGTTGTTTTTCAGGAAGTTGGCTTGGCAGGACCTCGTCGTCTTCTGATTTATCATTCTCTCTTAGGTAGTTAATCCCGAAAAGATCATTAGTGATAGAGGATGTGCACTGCTCCTTCTTTGCTTTATCTTGCGCAAATATGGCCTTGCAGGCAATGGCTTTAGCATTACTTGTTTCAAGGTTTTTAGCCAATTGCCCAATTTGTGTCTCAAGGTTCTTAATCGCAGCATCTTGGTTGTGTAGGTTCATATTGGTGTCTTCCTTTACTTTTACCATCCACTCCTTGAGTCTATCTCCCTTTTTTGTAGATTCTTTGATGTGCCGGTGCATTATTTCCTCAAGGCTAGGTTTAGGAGGATTTTTGTTGATTCTCATGTAGTACCCAGGAGATTTTTCTCGATATCTGGGTCTGTTATTATTGTAGATGTTGAAAGGGAATTCTCTTCCATAGTTAACTTCTTCGATCCTTTTAACTTCTTCGTTGGAGGAACATTCTTTAGAAGGCGGAGTCCCGTTTCGCTCAACTTGAATGGAATGCACATTTTCCTTGAGCTTCTTCATTTCTCTTCTAAGGCTTTCTAATTTGTTGTTTATTGCTGCAAGGCCTTGCATATCATTATTCTTGCTTCGGTTGCTTCCTCCATTGTGCCACTTGTGAGAGTGGTCTGCCATTTTTTGAATAGTTTCTAAAGCCAGGGTGACTGTCATACTAGGAATCGGCCCTTGAGAATCAATCATTTTTCTGGATGAGATGTTCAGTCCCTTGTAGAAGACATTTACCTTTTGTTGGCTATTGAGATCATGAGTAGGGCATTTGTATAACAATTCGTTATATCTTTCCCAAGCTTGGTATAACGTTTCATCATCCTCTTGCTTGAAGTTATGAATTTCTTCCAATTGCTTAGCCGTTTTTATGAGGACAATATCTCTGAATGAAATACTTTTTTAAGATAGGCCAAGTGTTGATAGTCCCAGCAGGTAATCGATCAACCCATCTTTTTGCAGCTCCCGTAAGAGAAATAGGGAATACTCGTAACATTATAGCATCATGTGAGACTCTGGGAATCTTGAATAGGCTGACAATGTATTCGACATTGTCTACATGTTCATGGGCATCATCGGTGATGCTTCCAGAGAAGGGATTTGCACGCAATTCTCTCATGAATTAAGGTTTGATTTCAAATTGAGCTTCTTCCGCTATACCTGGCCTAACAATCCCTGGTCCTTGTTCATCTCTTGTCAACGCCAAATATTCCTCAAGAGTGAGGTCATCGATGTTAACAGCTTCCATGGTACCTGAAAACTTGAAATATGTCGTGAGAAAAGTTTAAAACGAAATTAAAGACTTAATATCAAACCTAATATAACTCCCCGGCAGCGGCGCCAAAAACTTGATGTAGGTTTTACTGACCAGGTCTTAAATTTATTTATAGTGTCTCGAAATACCTATGGTCTACCCTAGTGCACTAACGGACAGTGTTCCCGGTCGTGTGTAGTGTAGTAAATGGTAAAGCCGAGGTCGTCCCAAGAGCTATGTGTGTTGGATTATAACTAAGCCTAATTTTCACAGAATAATAAATGTTTCGATAGGGATTTACTTAATTAAACTACTAATGCAGAATAAAGTAAATGAAAGCAGATAAATGGTAAAGGGAGATCAATAGAGAGAAGTGGTGCTAACCTAGTCAATCATCCTAGCTACTTATTTCTACGTCTACTTACTTCCAATTACTTCAGGTGGGGTCAAATTCGAGAGGACAACATTTGGTCAATTCGCTCTAACTTATCAGCAAAGATGCCACCACAGGAGAAATCAGGCGCATCGTCATAAGTCCTGTTATTCCTGGTCCCCTAAGCCAAGTCATTAAGTACCGCTACATGCTAGATTCATAATAGTGAGTGCCCGGCCGTTAGGAACTTAGACACTACACCCCCCAATTCTTAAGTTCTTCCAAATGATAGGTGATCAGTTGGTCAAATCGCACAAGTAGAAATGGTCGTCAGTTGTTCATATCTTACCCTTCCCATCTCAGTCCGCTCACCTAGGGTTAGTTGGTCATATCTCCTAGGCAATTGGCCTCTACCGCCATTCAAAACTACCGAACCAAGGGTGACTACCAATGAACTATGCATGCATACACTTTGAAATAATTATACTGAAGTAAAGGTAAACGAAAACAAAAAAATGAAGGAATCATAACTAGGCTAGCACCAAAAGGTGCTTAGCCGCTCATATTAATCATGCAAATCAATTCAATGTTCATAGGTACGAAATACATGAATTGAAAGTAAAATAAATATAAAACGCTAATGCTTATCGTAATGGAATGACTTCTCCCTTGGAAACAGCTCCGTATGCTCCTCTAGACCTACCTTGAGATTTTTCCCACGTTCTTATAGTGTTGTGTGTGGAATGGGATGCTTAGAAATGCTGGAATTCGTGGGGTATTTATAGGCCAGATCTAGGTTACGGCGTAACAAATATAGGACTTACGCCGTAACCTTCTATTTTATCGTAAAAAGCACTAGATCTGCTGGTTACGACGTAACCTAATGAATGGTTACGCCGTAGTCTTCAATAAACTCGGTTACGTCGTAAGTGATGCAGCAGTTACGGCGTAAGTATAAGCGGCGTAGAACCTCTTTTGACCTAATGTAGTTACGTCGTAACCTCTGGGAGGAGTTACGCCGTAACCTTCTGATAAGTTGGCATATTGAGTCACGCAATAGTTACGGCGTAGTGTGAGAGATGAGTTACGCCTTAAGTTCTTCAAAATAGCATACTGTGATAAATATTTAGATATGTTTCCATTTCCGCGTCTATTTAGTTCCAATGCTTGTATTTTACCTAAAAGTGGAAAACAATGGAAAACAAGCGTAAATCCATATAAATGATATAAATAACGAGCATTATCGAGGGAAATTGACACTTAATATTCTGGATTATTTGATGTTATCATATCTCATCTCTATTAGCTGATTAGATACTTAACTAAAATATTTTTAATTATCTTCATGATAGGAAACTTTAAATACTTCTTAATCTGAGAAAAGATCAAAGTTGACACATTAAAAGGATATATCATACTCTTTTTTCAAAAAGCCTTCAAATGTGTCAAAAGCTTAGGAAGGTATTTCTTGAAAACGGTCTCAAGAAGTTTTTAAAAGAAAAGAAAAAGTATGTTTCCTTTTTAATAAACCTTTCTCTTGACACATGCTTTCTTTCTTCTAGCTAGAATTGCCTCTACTTATATGTGCTAGTATGTTTATAAGTAACTTTGCTAATTTTTCAAATATATCTACATGTTTTTTTCTTCGAGAATCATGTGTGTCTTAAACAATTTGGTGTGTCTAAAATCTATGTTTTCTAGCCTCAATGTAAAATACGTATAAATATCAAACCACAACATTCAAAAATCCCTCTTCACAAAATCCCACACCACTCGAACGTCTAGCTACAATAATCCATCTTTTCAAAATCTTACTTTATCTAATCCCTCTTACTCAAACTTCATTCACAATTCAAAATTCAAATTAACAGTCACCTCACAAAAACTCTCTCAAAAAAAGAAGATAATCTCCGCAAAAATGTTTAGCGTCGTCTTTATGATCATCGTCATTTCCCTCATCGCACTAATCTATCCAATGATCAAGTTCACGCGTGGAGCATTGTACTTTGTTCTAGGAATTTATGTTTTTGTCATTTATCCAATCCATTGTATTGCATTATGCATTCAAATGAATGGAATATGATTGTTGTTTACTTTATCTCGTGTTTATTTTTCTTACTCGTTTTCGTGACTTTAGAAAATTCATAATCCTCGTCTATCTCAAAATCACACCATAGACTTAGGATCAATTTATACTAATAAACATTGAACTCATAATAATTAGGATCAAAATTGTACGCCAAAAAATCAAACATACTAATCTGTGTGATTACTGAATAGCCGAATCCCTTGGCTATAAGGTGCCGGACCCGTTTTTCAAAGGATCCGACGGAACCGGCACATCAACAAAAAGAATATATGTTTGATGATCACTGTGCACTTCTAATTTACTCTACCCATCTCAAAGTCGACCTAAAACTCACTCACACTCTTCCTGGAGTAAAATCATCATTCATCCGTGTGAATGAATCACTCTTCTAAGTAATAATTTAACTACATTACAATTTGTAAAATTCTAGGTTTTTAGTTCTTAATTTTGATCAAAATGGATTTATCACAACTAACTCTTAATTAGTATCATATTGTGTGTATTAGTTACCTAAGATAACCATCCTAGTTAGGAATTACATTCCCTCCATAAGGATTTTCTCATAACCGCAACAAAATAATTTTCTAAATAATAATCATAAAAGATTATGAAATGTGTCTAGCATTGTTAATACAAGTAAAGAGGACATGTTAAAATTCATAATGTTAAGTATAAATATAAAAACTTCCAACCAAATTGTGATAATCTTCAAAACCTAATTGATTGAAATTTTATAGTATTTCTAAATAAAGAAACTTTTTATATAAGACTACACAAACACACCATCCGTTATCACATTCCTTACCTCGTTGCACTCCATTTTGTTCTAGGTTGAAACATGGATAAGTCAACTCAACAAGATCATCATGACACAGTCCACTACATTCCTAGACATCATCGTAAACATGGCCTTTCTCCCGAAGAACGGAAAGCATTCAAGAAGCTCAAAAAACATCTCTTTCATGAAGGACGTGTTGTTGAGCAATCATTCCTTGTTGATACCGACATTCCCCACGTCATTTCAAGAATCAACTTCGATTGTATTCTTGAAATCAACGAACAAATTTTTCCTGTCTTTGTTCTAGAATTCTACAAAAGTGTCTGAATCATTCGTAATGAAAATGGGACAATCTCTCTCTCTCGTTCATCATCAATAATCAAACCATTATCCTACCCCTCACTGTGTTTGTCGAAATCCTTCGCATTTCATGACATGGTGTATGTATGTATTCAAGCGATTGGTCTCTTGCTAAACTTAACCAAATGGTCGATCCAAACCAAGTTTACCACACTCCTCTTGATGACCCCATTGTGGTAAGAAAATTAACTTCATCAAAAGAATTTTACCAACTTGTGTCACCCGAAATTCCGAACTCATTCATCGAGAACCATTCCAAATGGAGCATTCTGAGATGTTTCCACATTATAAGAAGTGGGAGGAAATTTTTAGGGAAAATGCCATTTGTCTAGCCGGAAACAAAGATCATCCTAATGCCTGTCTTATATACATGATCTACTGTCTCATCCAAGAAAGACCTTTCAATCTTGCTTACTACATGGCCAAAATAATGGTCAATGTATTTCAAATCGACAAAATGTTCTTCCTTATGCCATGCTACTCACTTGCCTTGCAAGACACGTTCGTGGAATGCTACCTTCTCCCATGAATGATGACCACTTTCTTGCTGATCATGTCATGGTACCTCTTACCAAGGGATGTGCAAAGAGATTTATGGTTGAAGGTAAAAGGCTACATCCTCCTACCGACTCTTCCGATGAAGTTGAGGTTGATCCAAATGATCCAATCCAAAACTATCAACTTGATCCTATCTCGTGCACTGATCAACTTCCTAGCATTCCAAGTCCTTCGCAAGAATTCCAGCAAACCAAGAGAATGTTTAAATGTCTTGCTCATTTCCTCATTGTAAAAAATAAGAAGTGAAGAGGCGGTGGATGTTGTGGGATAGTTGCAGATAGTTGCATTTGGTAAACGTTTGAGTGATGTTTTAAAACAATTATGGTACTTTTCTCTTTAAAAATGTTATGTCTGTAATATATTGGTCTAACCGTATGGTAGCCCTAACTAACGGTTAGAAGGATAAAACAATGAACATGTGTAGTGTAAAACATCTAATTTGGAAATTTTACCACTTTCGATCTTATATCAAAAGTTGGTTTTTATCTTGTTTGATTACCCATTTTGTGACAACCCGTACTTTCAGGTCATTTCTCGACACGATTCATGTTTCATTATTTCAACATTTATAGTAAACATGGTTTACTTGTTTCAAATTCGCGTAACCTTGGAGGTTTAGCGGCGAATTCATGATCATGACATCACATACATTTCATATGGACTATGATTAGTCTACATTTCATTGACATCACGTGCATCTCATTAGTACATTCACGACATTTCATTTCACCTTCAACGCGTAATTTTTATATTTAATAAATTTTATCGCGTGAGTTTTTATTTTGTATATTTAACCCGTTACTTTCAAAAATGATCCCGAGGTATTTTTAAACTTACATTTAGTTCATAAAAACTATATTTTTAGTTTTCCTAGCGTTTCAAATTTATTTGGTACTTAAATCGTTAAAGTTTAATTATTACGTCGTTTTTCTTAAAATTATACGACAATTATTTTATCACTCAATTTTCACAAGGAAAGTATTTTTACAATTTTTATTAACTCATTACATTCTATTTTAACCTATTAAAAACTTACTTGTACATTTTCCTACACATTTTACTTATACTTTATCAAATGTATACATGTACACTTTAAATAATTTTCCAACCAAGAGACAACAACATTAATTACATCTTACCCTCCCCTCTTTTTCCCCTAAAATCAGCCGAACCCCCCCCTATTGACAATAATGTTGAAATCTTTCATTCATTCAAGTATAGATACACATATATTAGATATTTGTTACTTACACATAAACACACAACTCAAGGTGTAAAATAAAAAAATTCTCTCCTCTCTTTTGCTCTCAAGAAACCGGCCACATAGAGACACCAAAGGGATCAAGAAAATTTTGCAACTTCAAGTGTTTAAACAACCTAGATCATATCCTTTTTCATGGTTTTGAAATAAAAACCAAGGATATTTAAGTAAACCTTTGTTACCTACACCTCTTCATATCACTAGTAAGCATGTTTTTATCATCCTTATGTTTCCTTATCATTTTTATATGTTCCTTATCATTTTTGAAGCTCATATGCATGTATTGTGGTTTATACCATTTATTTCTTGATTTTAAGGTTTTATATACATATTAGTCATCCTATAATTATTCCCAAGTTAATCTTTGGTCTTGATGGTGATTAGGAACCCATGACACCCCAAGAAGGTGTATGGTAGGATTAGATTAGCTTCGGAGTTGATTTGAAGGGATTAGAATAGGTTTTGTCCGAGAAAAACTATTTTCGTAAACTCTATTTTAGGGTCTGTCCTTAAAACGTATTTCTGGAAAAACCCACTGATGGTACGACCTTTTGGCCTTGATAATTAGAAAATACACTTTAAAACGAATCCGTGGCCGCTTGAACGGATAAAAACGGAGTTATAACGAAGCCGTGGTGAATTTTTAAAGTTTGACGTCGAAACGTATATTTTTTTCTGAAAATCAGCTTGCTGTTTCTGTACATTTCGGGTCAAAAACGAGCCTTAAGCTTCACAAATTATTTCGACTAGTCAAAAATATATTAGTTTACTTCGATACGAAGCTAAGGACATATTTTACGTAGAAAACGGATTTAAAACGACAAATATATGGCCGTTTTCATAAAGTTGCCGTAAATATTATTTTCTGAAAATTATATTATTTTTGACGTAACAAGTATTTCATTAGCTATATCGTCCATGTTTGCGGCAGTTTTTAACTATGATGCAAAACTTTTTATAACAAAGAGTCTTCTAGTAAAATCAAGTTCATCGGCCATATTTTTCAAAACAAAAAGCCGTTTGTCAAGCGGAGTTATGGTTATTTATTTACGGATGTTCAAAGATTGGCCGAAACTCATTTTCTGCACAACATTAGCCAAAACCACCAACTTGAGCCTTGGATATCTTTATGATCGAGACCTTTTGAATAAAAACTCCTGAACTAAAACTTTTAGATATCGATACAAACTTTCCAAAACCGTCGAGTTCGTTCTCTAATGATCGACGTACACCGTTTTACGACTACTTTTCCGGAGTCATTTTTGTTGATTTCATGGTTTTTCCGACGTCATTGTTTTGCGACGAAAAGTGACTATTTCACCAAAAATCATTATAAAACCATTGTAGGATGACATTTTGACGTAAAAACATGTAAAGTCATTTTTGAAGGGTCAAGACGTCAAAAGAGTATTTTTCGTCGACGAGTAATATTTTCAAAAACCCGTAAATGGTATAAATAACATACGAAGTGCATGCATAACATTACATTGCAACACATGACATATCATATCATTCGTAATAGGTCCCGATTGACGCATCACATTAAACCTCAGTGTACTCACTATTGCCGTTATTTCCAGTTTATCCAAGTGAGTTCCATAGCCCCACTTTTCTTGTTTTAATGCTGTTATTAAACTGTTTTGGGGGAGATACATGCTCAATAATGTTTATTGCATTCATGACTATTTGCAAATTACATGTTTAGCCGAATTGAAATGCTTAGGCATGCGTAGTAACAGTTTTGCCATACGTAGTATTTACTTGGTACATTCATTGGACTGATGGTCTTGGTATATTCATTGGACTGATGGTCTGGGTACATTCATTGGGCTGATGGTCTTGGTATATTCATGGGACTGATGGTCTTGGTACATTCAATGAACTGATGGTCTTGGTATAATTAGGTCAAGTAAACATCGATACATTAAGTCATGCACTATTATGTGAATTCATTTGACTTCATATGTTTGGAACATAAACTTTACACACTTTGGCAGTGGGTTGTGAACACACAGGTTGCAAGTTTTGTATGGGCGGGACTTGGAACTGAGTGGATTTACAATGCCTTTGCTACATAAACGATTTTGAAAGACTTTACATTTCAACGATTTACAATGCCTTTGCGGCATAAACGATTTTTGAAAGGCTTTACATTTCAAAACAAACTCTATGAACTCACTCAACCTATGTGTTGACACTTTTAGCATGTTTTATCTCAGGTATCTAAGGCATTCACTTCATGGCATGCATTTGGACACATCATGGAGTCGTGGTGACGACGCGTCTCACTTGGGCTTTACGTACTTTAAAACATCGTTTGAATTGTAACAAACTTATTTCCGCACAAATTGATTTTCATTTGGGACCTACTTTGTAAACTCTGATTATTTTAATAAATCAAATGATGTATTTTCCAAACGACACTTTAGGTCGTTCAATATAACTGTGATTGTGATGCTATGACAGTCAATCCCCAGGAATTCCATTCCGCTGCAAAACAGGTAATTTGGGGGTGTGACACATTTGTTCATTTTACTTACCCTCCTTGCTATTCTAGACTAGAGTTCATCTATACTTAAATTTAGAAACATAAGTTTTGAAATTCGATGAGTAGGGAATCTTTTGGTGAGATCACTGTCTAAATTTTGGTCTCAAACGTCAGATCCCTTCGTTATAACTAGTCGGATTCCTTTTGTAAAGGATCCGGAGGAACCGGCTAAACAAAGATGTATTTCCTATACTTCTACCTCTCTATTACCCTCTTGACCTTATTATATTAGTTGCTTATACCCTCTCAGTCACAATTAAGCTATCCTTAGTCTCGGTAGATCCCATATTCTTTTATGGATGATTTAGGATCCATCTAAGATGTTTTTGATTTATCATTTTCAAATACTCACCATCATACCGCTCCGGTGTTTAAATCTTCTTTCTCTCATCTTAATCCACTTTTTTTCATAATAATTATATTTTTCATAAATTTCTTTTACCCATTTCTTGCTCAAAATGCTCCAATATCAATTTTTTAATTTTTATAATTTTTGCGAATTTCTCTATTTATTTTCTTTCATCACTAACTGATCCTTATATCTAAAGATAACTTTCTGAGTCATTTAAACTAATCACTTGATCATTTATCATCTCTCTTTAGCTCTCATTTCTCTATAAAACACATTATTAGTCACTTCTCATCATTGGTTTAAGTTCTCAGGACTTCTATAATTTAAGCCATATTCTTTCAATCATAACACCAACGTATATAGGCTAGAGCTCTTAAGTGATTGACCATCTCTCTTATTCTTTCTCTGTCTCAGTAGGTCGGATCCATTGGCTAGAGCTAGCCAGTTCCTTTTGGAAAAGGATCCGATGGATCTGGGCAAACAGAGCAGTTAAAAACACATCTTTTCATTTATAACTTCTCTTTTATCCATTCTAACACTCATCACCTTTTTAATGATCTTCTTAGAAGATTGTAAACTCAGTTAGTTGACCTTTGTGCATCCAAATATTTACAATTTAAAGGATTCTAGTGGTTTAGGCTTTAATTTCTTTGTATGATCCTTCACTATTTAAACCACTTGTGTTTGTCCTTCAATCCCACACCTCAACATCGTTTTTCTCTGATAAAACCTCATTCTCTAAAAGCACCTCCAAGCATGACTAAAATACCTAGTGCTCATAACTCAACTAGAAGCCCTACTAGAAAAACCGCTTGCGTTATCCATGAAATATCATCAACCGAATCCTCACCTATCAAGACACCATCTACTAACTATATCTAAACTCCACCCTCTATTGAAATAACACCACAACGACTTGCTTATTTACCACCATGTGCACCTATTGAACCAACTCACATTTCATCTAGTCAACCAACTCCTATGTCATCTAGTCAACCAACACGAGTTACTCCTTGACAACTCTTTTTTGATACATCTCACATCTCACCTCATCAATACATGAACTCTTTAGAGGACTTGCCTCCTAGATCTACCAACCCTCCACTATTTACATTATCTTCCAATGAAAGAATGACTACACAACAACAACCTCAACTCGACCACGTAGGTGTTGACATCAATATGTCATCACCAATAATACATGTGTCTCCTCCTTCTTCACCTATTTTGGCCCATTCTGGTTAATGACTAGACATCATCCACTACAACCGAACAATATGGATGTTGACACATCTCTACCTCCTCCACCTACATACACTTCTCCACCAACATCCGTTGTGCACTCACAATATTCTCTCTTAGGTCCATATACCTTACACATACCTCCTTCACCACAACATCTAAGTCATGAAGAAACTTGCTACCATTGCCAACAAACTCAAACCTTAGTTCATAAACTTCGTGATGAAGTACGTTTCATATTCTATCACCTCCTTGAAAACTTAGATGGTATCAACAAACCAATCACCCTTAGAATCATTAGAAAGAAGTGCAAGCACAAGTGGTCACCTTCATCTCTTATCTAGTCTTAGTTTGGTCCTCCTTTAGGATTTTTTAAGTTTTAGGCCATGTTTTTAGTCTTATAGATTGGTCATTATTGTACCTCTCCTTTTGTTTTATTACATGGATCTAGTTGTTTATGCTTACTGCTTATTTGAGCATATTGGTGTGATTATGACTTAATTATATGGTCTTTTATGGCTTATCTTTGCTTTAAACTGCTACTAATAGTTGCAGGTAGCCAGATCCTTTGACTTATACCTGGCGGATCCATTCTGAAATGGATCCGGTGGATCCGGGTGCTTAGAAAAAAATATGAGACATATTTGCTACAAAATGATACTATATGCTTGCATTCTAACCTTTTTTTTGTAGATTTTCAAAACTCACTCGGATACTTGACGCCCTCAATAAGGGGGAGCTTTCGTCAAAGAAAAAGTATTGCAACACTTGCAATACTTTCTTCTTAACCTTCCCAAAATACTTGACGCCCTCACAAAAGGGGAGCACTCATCAAGGAGGAACAATTATGCACTACCTTACCCTTTCTCATTTCTTTATAATCACTTTCAAATCTCCTTCTTCCCTTTCTTATTCGAGTTAGTTTCTTTTCGACGCTCTTTATTATTTCGACAAAAAAGGTTCAAAATTTATGAATTATATTTTTTTTACTTAAAATATAATTTTATGTTTTGTCATCAACAAAAATGGAGAGATTCTTAATACAAATAAAACGTAAAAACATTTATTTATATTTTACGCACTTCTTATGTTTTGTAGATAACAATTGTAAAATCATTTTAACGAGATAAATAAAATACGTAAGTTTTTGAGCCAATAGTTTACTAATTCATTTCACTAAACAAATAAATCATCAAACATGTTTAGTTATTAGTTTATATAAAGCCAAAACCATTTTTATGAAACACATATAAATAATATTTCTTGCTTACATTTTCATAAAATACATACTTTAGAACTAACTAGTTAAATATAATATGTTAGTAAATAGAGTTGGACTATCCATAACCCAAAATCCATAACCCATAACCCATGACCCATGCTCGTTACATCATGCATGACATTACAATGGGTAAAAACTATGACCCATGATCCAAAGTTGTTGGGATACAGAAGATTAACAAAGTACTGCAGAAGTCAAAGTACTGCCAAGTTAAACTCAAAGTACTGCTTATTCATTAAAGTACTGAAAAGTTAAAGTCGGTTGTATTAGATTAAAGATAGAAAGTAATGTTTATCTAGAACTTTCTAAGTATTGTTTACTTGACGTACAAGGATAAGAATTGTAAATCGTTTAGGGTTATCCTTGAGCCTATAAAAGGACCCCTAGATTGATATTAGATGTACGCGACATTATTAGAGTTTTAGAGAAGTTTGATATTATTAGAGTTGTTAAAGAGTCTGCATAATAAGCAGAGTTAGAGTTATTAATAAAATTGTTCAAAGTTAAAGTTATTCTTCTTAGCTTTGTTAAGTAAATTCCGCATACTTAATAGAGTTTGCTCAGTGTTTTCATTGTTAATAACTTAGGATTTATCCGAGGTTATTAAACCTTAACAAGCTATTTAAGTTAGTTTGGTTAGAGTACATCGATCCAACAAGTGGTATCAGAGCTTGTGTGGAAACTCTGACTAGGAAGAAACCCTAAAAACCTAAAGATGTCGACTGAAGCTGTTCCACCACCATCAATCACCTCACTCAGAATTCCAATCATCAAGAAGGGAGAATACGACCTATGGTGCATGAAGATGAGGCAGTACATTGCCATTACAGACCATGCTCTATGGAATGTAATTGTCAATGGTAATGAAGTAGTTCCAGAAGCTGTAGAGATTCCTGGACAACCTAAACCACCCAAACCAGTCTTACCAGCAGCTACCATAAGGAATCAAGAGAAGGCTCTTAACATACTCTTATCTTTCATGATGCTAAAGATGCAAAGCAGCTCTGGGCTGCTCTCAAGACAAGATTTGGAGGGAATGAAGCTTCTAAGAAGATGCACAGAAATCTGTTGAAGCAACAGTTTGAAACTTTCACTGTTGGTGAAAGAGAGGGTCTTGATGCTGCATATGATAGATTTCAAAATTTCCTCAACATGTTGGAGTTATACAAAGCACAAGTTTCAGTTGAAGATGCTAATCTCAAGTTCTTAAGGAGTCTGCCATCAACATGGCATGTGATAGCTACAATGATCAGAGGACAACCAGGTTTGGATGTTATGGACTTTGATGATCTCTACAATCATCTGAAGGTGTATGAGCATGAGATGAATGGCCAATCAAGCTCAAAGTCTTACAGTATTGCTTTTCTGTCATCTGAAAAGAGGGGCAGTACTTCTACTAAAAGTACTGCTTCTTTTCCTCAAATACTGTTGCTCAAAGTACTGCTGTTTACACTCCCCCCACCTATGCTCAGCAAGCCCCACCAACTACTACTATGCACTCAGATGAAGTTGTATGCTCTTTCTTTGCACAGCAAGCTTCTTTACCTGTAATTTATGAAGAAGATCTCTCCCAGATTGAAGAGGATGCTTTAGAAGAAATTGATATCAGGTGGCAAGTTGCATTGATCACTGCAAGGATCAAGAAGTACATGGAGAAAACAGGAAAGAACATTGACTTCAAACCAAAACAGGGAATCACTTTTGACAAATCCAAAATTGAATGCTTCAATTGTCAAAAGACTGGGCACTTTGCAAGGGAGTGCAGGTTTGCTAAGTATCAAGCAAACAGGATGACTGAGAAACCAAAGCTGGAGCACAAAGAAATCCCTATTACTGAAACAAAGGCTTTGGTTGCTCAAGTGAATTTATCAGAGGTTGACTGGAGTGAAGAGTTTGATGATGAACCAGTGACCTACTGTATGGTAGCAGTGGAAGAAGCAGTTGAAGATTCAGTGGAAGAATTGGACTGGAACACTGCCTTTGATGAGCAACATGAACATGCTGCTTTGGAATCCGGAGATGGTTTTGGAGGATTTGATTGGAGCATGGAGAGTGAAGATGATCCTGTTCTACTTGCAATGGTGGCTACTTTACCAAGTTCACCCCCTATCTCTAAGGTATGCTCAAATTGTCATGATTTTTATCAAAAATTACTTGGAAGTTATGTGATTGAAAGAGATAAGTGTGTTAGGGCTAGGTCTGAGGTAGCTGGTTATCAAATAACCTTAGAGTCAATGGAAGCCAAAATATTAACACATGAAAATAATGAAATGGCTTGGGCTGAAAAGTATGAACAAAGGATTACCAGTTAAAACTAAGTGAATGGAAACTAAATTGTAAAATTGCTGAAATTGAGAAATTGACTAAGGAAAGAGATGATTTGTAAGAAAATTATGATGCCTGGAAAGAATCTGGTCTGTCACATGTTTCTTATGTTTAAAAACAGAGAAGAGCTTACATTAGAACTGGTCTAGGTTTTGGTATGGATTTCAGTAGTGTAGAAGAAAACCAACCTAGTGATATTGATGACCCTAATTTTAAGGATATAACCACTAGTGATGATGAGCTTATTAATTATGTTGACACATCTAGTAATGAGGAATCATTTAGTGAACCACCTCCAGAATATAAGAAAGACAAGGGTTATTATGTTGTCCCACATCCCACTGGTAGTCATCAACCCATAAGACCCGATGTTTCTCATTTTGGAGTAGACAGTTTAGAGTTTAGGAAAAAGCTTATTGGTCAATATAGGTCTGAAACCCCAAAAGAAACTGTTGAAAACAATGTTCAAAGTCAAGCAGTACCTTCAACTGAAAGTACTGCTCCACAAGCAGTGCCTTTAGGAAAACCTTTTCAAAACAGTACTGCTAAACCTTTTTGGGATAACTTTGGTCAAAACAGGTTCAATCATTCACCTAGAAGGCAAAATAGTTTTGGTCATAGACATAGAAGAAGTCACTTTGGGAGTATGGGTCAAAAACTGTGTTTTGTGTGCTTTAGTCCTACTCATTTAATCAAGGATTGTGAACATCACTCAGAATACCTTAGAAAATTTCCAAAGCATAGGTCTGCCAATCAGAAACCTAGAGAGCACAAACCAGTCTGGAATAATTCAAATAGGGTCAATCACAGCAATTTCTCACCAGACCATAGGTTCCCTCACCAGAAAAGACCTTTTTCTAAACCACCAGTACCTTCACAAGCAGTACCTTCCCAAAGTACTGCTCCATCAAAAAAAGGTACTGCTAACACTTCTTGGAACAAGTATCCTAGGAGATCTCATTACTATCAACCTAGAAGGTATTACAATTCCCATAGGGGATCTAGATCACAGGAACCAAGTGTTAAAACCGAATGGGTTAAGAGAGAAAGTACTGCTGAGGGACAAATAGTACTTTCAACAAAAAGTGAATCAGATGTTTTTGTGATACAAGAAAAAGAGAATGAACTTGTAAAAGAGAGTTTTGAAAGTTTTGAAAATCCCCATGCTAAAAATCAAAAGATAATTCTGGATCATGTTTTAAAAAATAGTGGAAATTACATACTCAAAGAATTTGAGTTTGTAACTCCACAAGGGGAACACAAGTCAGTAATGGCTTGGGTTCCTAAAAGTCACTAACTCTTTTATCTTTGTGCAGGGCAACCCAGAAGAGGAGCTTAAAGATCATCTTATTGTGGATAGTGGTTGCTCTGGAAGCATGACAGGAGACAAGGAGATTATGTCTGATTTTAGATCTATTAGTGGAGGAAGAGTTGCATTTGGGAATGATCCCAATGGAGGAAGAATTACTGGAAAAGGAACCATCAAAGCAGGGCGTATAGATTTTGAGAATGTTAGATATGTGAAGGAGCTCAAGTGCAACCTATTGTCAGTCTCTCAAATCTGTGATAAAAAGCATCCTGTGTTATTCACTGACACAGAATGTCTCATCCTTTCCCCTAAATTCAAAATTGTTGATGATAACTTGGTAGTACTTAGAGTACCAAGAACTAATGATGTGTATAGTCTGGACATGAAGAGTCTTCATTCTTATGGGAGAGCCACATGTTTGGTGGCAAAAGCAACATCTGAAGAAGCACATCAGTGGCATAGAAGATTGGGCCATGTCAATTTCAAGAATATCAACAAACTGGTCAAAGGGAATTTAGTTAGAGGTTTACCTTCAAAGACTTACAAGAATGATCACTCCTGTTTGGCATGTAAGAAGGGTAAACAACACAAAGCTTCTTGCAAGAAGCTTGAGGAAAGGACTATTAGAGAACCTTTGGAGCTGTTACACATGGATTTGTTTAGACCTGTTTCTGTGGCAAGTTTAAACAAGAAAAAGTACTGTTTGGTTGTAACAGATGATTGCAGTAGATTCAGTTGGGAATTTTTCTTGGGATTTAATTTTGATACTTTTGATGCTATTCAGACTCTCATAATAGCACTTGAAAACCAATTGAGACTCAAGGTTAGAGGTATTAGATGTGACAATGGAACTGAATTCAAGAACAAGCTTATGGATGAATTTTGTGCAAACAAAGGAATCAAGAGGGAGTTCAGTATTGCAAGAACACCACAGCAGAATGGTGTTGCAGAGAGAAAGAATAGGACTTTGATTGAAGCAGCCAGAACAATGCTAGCAGATTCACAACTACCTATTCAATTATGGGCTAAAGCTGTAAGTACTGCTTGCTATGTTCTTAACAGAGTATCAGTTACAAAGCCACAGATGAAGACACCTTATGAGTTGCTGATGGGCAACAAACCTAACATTTGATTTATGAAGCCTTTTGGATGCCCTCTTACTATTTTGAATACAATTGATAATCTGGGTAAGTTTGATGGCAAGTCAGAAGAAGGTTATTTATTGGGTTATTGTACCAACAGCAAGGGATTCAGAGTATACAACAGAGTCACTAAAAAGGTTCAAGATTGTCTTCATGTTGAATTCTTAGAAGATCAAGACAATCAGAAGGGTAAAGGTCCTGATTGGATGTTTGATCTTGAAGTTTTAACTCCTTCTATGAACTATGTACATGTTAGAGAAGAAAATCAACTTGTGCACAATGGAGAAGATTTACAATATGTTGTTCATGGAGTCCATATTAGACCAGATGATGTTAATGATGAAGATCCTAAACCTGCTGAACCAGAGAAAAGTACTGATGCGCCAAAATCCTCATTGTCTGCTGAGGATCAATCTATTCAAGAAGAAATTAATCAGATGCTTCTTCAAGATGTTTTAGCACATTCTTATACAGATGATCAAAGAAGAGCTTATGAAGAGGCAAAGAAAAAGAACAAGACTGCAGAGTACTCTCACAGTACTTTGGATCAAAGTACTGATGCACCAGTTACCAGTACTTTGTGTGGAAAACTAGAAGGGGGGGGGGTTGAATAGTTTTACCAATTTAAAACTTCCTTTTAAATATTTAGATCGACTTATGTCAATCTATTTGGTTGTTTATGTTGGACGTTGATAGATAGATATATAAACGTGTAAATGAAAGATAAAGAGTAAGAAGCACATCACCACGACACAAGTATTTATAGTGGTTCGGCTACAAGGACACCTTCCTTGCCCTACTCCACTCCCCGAGTCACCTACTCGAGAGTTCGTAAACACTACACCAACTCCTTATGGCGGAGAAGCCTTCACAACGTCGCTTAACCTTTTTCCGGTACAAAGCTAAATACCGAGTTCTTTCACACCAAGGCGAACCACACCTAACACAACGTCGCCTACCCTTTATACGATGCTAGGCTAACCACCGAGTTCTTTCACACCTTAGGAGAACTAATCCTATCACAACGTCGCCTACCCTTTATTAGGTACTAGGCTAAGCACCTAGTTCCATTATGGAGGAACTACTACCCTTCACGACACAACACCTATTATCAAGGAGATCTACTCCTTGTTACAACACCATCAAGGATGTCACCATCCTTGTGAATAAATAAACACTTATATGTATAACGATGCACCTCATCGATTATACGACCTAAGCATTCTTCCAAAATGCTACTTGATTTGATTCTTCGGCATCCTTCACTAATGCCTTTGACACAACGCTTGGCATCCTTCACTAATGCCTTAGTCTTGACACCTTAAGCATTCTTCACTAATGCTTTGACGCGGATGATTAGCATCTTTCACTAATGCTTTCATCTTGACACTTTCGGCATTCTTCACTAATGCCTTCAACCCAACATCTATGGAGAAAGGAAGAACTATCAACAAGAGAACCTTCGTTGTCTTGATGATGACGAATCATGGCAACTCATGGACTTAAGCTTGCACGTCTTCAAGATGTGGTGATCTTTCTTTTAAGAGGAATCTACAAGATCACAAAAAAACAAAAGAGAAAAGCTACATAGATCTCTTGGATCTGAGGTTAGAGGGTTAGAATACTTGGGGAAGTATGTGTGTAAAGGGATGAATAGAAAGGAAGAAATGGCTCTCTATTTATAGAGGAAATTCTCTACTGTTTCCCCGGATCCCACGGATCCCTTCCACTTGGGATCCGGCTAGCACAAAGCTAGGGATCCGTGGTCCGCTCCTCTTTGCCCATGGGTATTTTGGGTTATGGGTCATGGGTCATGGGTTATGGGTTGATCCATGGTTTTCAATCTAGATACAATGTACCTTAAGGATACATTGAACTTGTGTAAGTGGTATATATAAAACCACGGGTTATGGGTCAAAAACCATTTGCTAGTTTTTATCTATTTAGTATATACTTGCTTTTACCCATTTTAGTATATACTTGTTTTTACCCATTTTTAGTGTACTTAATATAAGTATGTATTAACCCAATATGTAAACACTAGTTGTTGTACATATGTATCTAACTCATAGAGTTACTTAAACTTGTTAAGCCAATATGTAAACACTAGTTGTTGTACATGTGTATCTAAAATATAAAATCACTTAATCTTGTTATAGTGTTTTATGTGAAAACGTAAGTGTGTTATAAAACTATTAGTTCAAACCATTTACGTATTTTATTTGTTTCGTTAATATGATTTTACTTTTGTTATCGAAAAAACATTAGAAGATCGTAGAATATAAATAAACGTTTTTACGGCTTATTTGTATTAACAATCTCCCCCTTTTTGTTGATGACAAAACATAAAATTATTTTAAGGAAAAGCTAAAATTCGTAAATGTTTGAATTTGTAGTTTTTACTTTCTTCTCCCCCTTTTTGTCGAAACAAAAAGTGTTTGAAGAAACTAACACAATTTTTATAAGAAAAATTATAAAAGATGTAATGAGAGCAAGTGACGGGAATGGTACTCGTCTTAACTCCCCCTTGACGAGTCCATCCCTTTGAAAAAGGGCGTCAAGGACATAATGTAAAATAAGCTACTTGTGTTTGCAATTAAGTTTGCAAATGGTTCGTCTAAGTGACGAAAACGTGCTCCCCCTCGAATATTGCAAAGTTGCAATGGGGTAACATGAAGTGTAATCCAAAAATGGATTGAGTTGCAAATGATTTTGCAATATTGTTTGACACAAAGCTCCCCCTAGCTTTTATGGTGTCAAAATCTTCATGTGTTATTTTGAAAATCTACAAAGTAAAGGTTAGAAAAAACAAGAGTATAGTGCATAATTTCCTGCAAAAGAGACTCAAGTTAGTAGAAATATGTGCTTCTGTACCATGGATCCCACGGTTCCCTTCAAGGAGGGATCCGTCTAGTTATCAGGAAGGGATCCGACTATCTGTTCCAGTTTCTTCAGCAGTGAAGAAATGTCAAGGAGTGCAACTTGAGGGAATGAGATAAAAGTACAATATGACAAGCACAACACATATAATAATCATGGCATAAAAGTATTCATTCAATAAAACAAGAGATATACAACCAAATCTCTAAAAACTAAGAGAATGAACTTTAGCCATATAAGTACTACTAATACTAATCTTATTTCAGGATTTAGAATGTGACAATATGCTTAAATCTAGGGATGGGTGGACTTGTTGAATTGATCCAACTTTGCAAGAAGATGATTGAACATGAAATGTATCTCATTTCGTACTTCTTGAACAAGTCCTTGAGTTTTTAGACAATTTGGGCAAGTATTGTCTTGGTTTGGCCCCGAAGGAAAAAGGATGTTTTGAGGGGGCTCAATGTGTGTTTGAGGGTCTTCATTTTGAGAAGTAGGTAGAGGTTCTAAAAATGAGGGTGGTAATGGAACTTCTTCCATATGATCAAGGTTGTTCCTTGTTTCCCAAGATGGGCTAGTTGGTGTTGTAGGTGGTTCCCGATTCAATGAAAAGGTTGGTGAATGGGAGGTTCTTGGTGATGAATGAAACAATGAATATATGTTTGGATGCGGAAGAGGCTCATTCAATGAGTGTAGTCCATTCTCAATGAATGAAGGTTTTGATGGCTTGCTAGAACTATCCATGTTAGGTTTGGAACTAGATGATCCCTTTTCTAGTTGGAAGGATTTGATGCTAATCCTTGCGGTTCTCTTAGCTTTTGTTGGATGGGTTTGATGAGGTGGGATTCTAGAGTCATTATCTCTAATAGGGGATGTTTCGGTGGATGAAATTTCATGGATCATTTGGCCCTTTCTTTTGGATGATCCTATGTTTGAGGAGTTGTTGCTAAGAGCTTTAGTCATAGTGATGAAGGTGCTAATGTGAGCTTCAAATTTCTGATTTTTGGGATGTGATTAAGAGTGGTGACTTAGTCCTAAGGTTTGTTTGGTTATAAAGGAAAATTTGAAATAGGAAATTAAATCCTTGACCACTTAGAGGATTAAGCATGCTCTTGAGATTTTGATCAGCTCTAGGAGGGTAATTAATGAATGCTTAAAGGTGGTTAGAGAAAAAGGTAACTTGAATTTGAATTAAGGAGGCTAATCCTTATTCTTTCTGTATGTACGGATCCCGCGGATCCCTCTCAGTAGGGATCCGCCTGGTTATAGACCAGGGATCCGGCTATCAGACAGGTTCTAAGTGAAGTCATCATGCCTTTGTTAGGTTTTAAGTGATGGATTTCGAGGTTTTGACTTAACTTTGAAGTTTATAGCTGTTGGATATCTCAAATCCTCAACCATAACAAGTAATGGTACTTAATGATGGTTAGACTAAGAACACTTACCTTGGGTAATCTAACTATCTATTTGTCAAGGTTTCCTTTCAATATGTTGTGAGAAAAATGATGATACTAAGTCCTAAAAGTCAGATGATGTCCTAGAATAGATCTATAAAAATAGAAAGAAACTTATTTTTGGCTCTAATTTTGAGTCAAAGGAGATTGAGATCAATTTGCTAAAATTGAAGGACATATCAAACTAAGTGCTATCAAATGTGATGGATAATGTGTGAGTGTTGGAGCGGAATTATGGTGAGTTTTGACTAGTTGGAAGTGTTCTAGTGGACTATTTTGATGAAGCTACATCTGTTTTTCACATCAGTTGCATACGGATCCCACGGTTCCCTTATGGGAGGGATCCGGCCAGTTGAAAATCTGGGATCCGCCAATCTGTAGATCAGAAGGCTTACAGGAAATTTGCAACTATGCATATTATAGAAAATGCTTTTCTTAGTTGTTTCTAAGTAGACTAAGTGCAAGAACATAACTAATAAAACTTGTATCAAAGTGGGAAACACTCGAGTTCCTAGAGTGAGTGACGACGACCATACCAAGAGGTCGTAAAATCTCATTTTCAAATACCTAAGCTAGAGTGTTTAGTGCCAAGATATGGCAATACCTACATACTACAAGCATAGTTAAAATTGTTTACAAACCATTGTTTCAAAATTGTTCATCAAGTACTTAAGCCTTAGGACTTTACCTTTCTTCACCCGTCCTTTATCAAACCATCTTCACTTCTTCTTCCTCAAGAAATTGGCGAAGCATTTGAAGATTCCCTTGGTTTGTTGCCATTCGGGCGATTCATTGGGGATGTTTGGCAATTGGTTAATGTAGTCCAAAGGGTCAAGATCAATATTCTCAAGTGGGTTGCTACTACTCCCTTCACCTTCACCTTCTTCTTGCCTCTCCCTTTCGTCCGAGGAATCCGTGGGTGGATGTGGCCTTTTGCCTTCTACCATGAACCTTGTTGTTCTACCCTCGGTTAGTGGAACCATAACCTTATTGCAAAAGTTATGATCAAGGGATTGTGGGGAAGGATCTAATGCAAAGATGAATTTGGCAAGACGGGTTAGAAGCATTGCATACGGGAGTACCATCTTGTCCATGCTTCTCACACTTGCCATTCTTTTGACCATGTAGTAGGCAAGGTTGAATCTAGTATTGGTCACTAGACAATATATCATGAAGCTTAGGCAAGCATTGGGGTGATCCTTGTTTCCTACTAGACATACCACATTTTCTCTTATCACAACTTCCCATTTCTTATATAACCCATACATTTCAGAAAGCTCTATTTGAAAAGGATCCCTATAGATCACTTTTGACTTTCTTGTGACTCTTGATGGTGATGCTCTTGGCATAAATACGGTGTCCCTCACCGTGGTTGCTTCTGGGATCAAAGTGTGGTAGATATCATGGTGATCAACCATTGTGTGTAGTTGTTCCAAAGACCATTCATTTGAGTACATACAAACGCCATCATATGTAACCCCTAGAATTCTTCCAAGCTCCACAAGTGAAAGAGTGTACTTATGTCCATTAATGGTAAATTCAATTGAGATGGACCCATCATCATTTCTAATTATACCCATAGTCTTGTAAAACTCAAGCACAAAGACCGGGCAAATTTGCTCATTTATATCCAATAAACAATTAAACCCAATAGTTCCAAATACTTCCCTCATGTCGGTATTTGCAAGAAATGATGGATCAACAACTCTACCTTCATGAAAGAGTCTCTTTTCAAGTAACTTAAAAGCTTTCCTATCGTCCGGATTTAATCCATTTTTCCTATGGTACATGGGAATGTAGTGAGTGGTGTCTTGGTAATCTTGTTGCTTGGCATGATGTTCCTAAACAATGTAACCACAATGTGGTGTTAATGGTAAATAGTAACCTAGAGGGTTTCATCACAATTTTGCTCTCATCATCTTTGTTGGGTTCAAGAAATGTGTTTAATTTGTATTAACAATGTTAAATCTTTGATTTAGATTATCTTAGAAAACAATGTGATGACAAATAATGGTAAACCCATTTGAACCCAACTCTTAAAGATGAAGTAATTGTAATTCTAAGAATCAAGGAATTAGATTAACAATGTAGTGAAGATTAAACTTACACACGTGATTGTTAGGCTTGAGAAAAATGATCAATTAGCTCCTATGAACAGTAACAGAGTTCTTGTTCGTGAGTCTGTGAAATGAGTGATGGTGAAACATCCACAGTGATCATTTTTAGCTTATACTGTCTTCTGTTGCACGGATCCCGTGGATCCCTCTCATTTGGGATCCGTCTAGTATAAACTTAGGGATCCGGCATGACAGTAAAAGTCAGCTCAAGAAATTCCTTGATAACTTTGGTTTGGGAGTTCTAAGATACCTAGTATTTTGGTGTTAATGTTCTAAAACTTGTGGTTTGAGGTTTTGATGATTAAATGCTATTCCTATTAGACAAGGTTCCCTTTTTTAAGAATTAGTCGTGATTCTTGGGAAGCTTTTCAAACATTATAATAAAATCCCATTTTATTATAATATAAGAAGTTTCACATGGATATTTATTGATGTGCATGAGATGTCAATAAATCATTTGTGGTGAATAATGATTGATGTTATCATATAACTAGATATCATTATTATGAGTTGGTAATAAAGTCTACAAAACAAAATCGGAGAACACTAAATAGAAAATTACTATAAAAGAATAATTACTAGAATTATTACTACTAAGACATGCAATCAAGATACTAATAATAACAAATAAAGATAAGTAATTAAAGATCATACCTTTATGCTTCTTGATTTGGTATAAGACCAAAAATACTTCATGAGCTTTTAAAGTAATCCTTTGTACTTGATGTAATAAAGTTGTGATTACTTTAAGAATCCTTCCTTGAATGTTGACTTCATCTTTGAATGAAGATTTTGGGAAATTCTAGCATGAAAATTACTCGAGAACGAAATATTGTTAGAATCATCTATCAATGTCCAACAAAATGATTTAATAGAAAATATGATAAAAAAATATTATTCTTTGTAGTTTTCAAACATACACGGATCGTATCAAGTCTTTAAAGTACAATATACTTTAAGAAACTTGGTTACGAAGCTCTGGTACCAATTGTGGAAAACTAGAAGGGGGGTTGAATAGTTTTACCAATTTAAAACTTCCTTTTAAATATTTAGATCGACTTATGTCAATCTATTTGGTTGTTTATGTTGGACGTTGATAGA